>JANJXV010000827.1:55000-165000 GCA_024803745.1 Megascapheus bottae | reverse complement strand
ACCCTAACCCCAAACTTAACCCTAACACTTACCCTAACCCTAACCTTAATCCCAACCCTAAAAGTAATCCTAACCCTTACCCTTCTACTAACTCTAACCGTAAACCTAACCCTAACCCTAACTCTAACCCATACCCTCATCCTTACCCTTACCCTAACCCTAACCCTAACCCTAACCCTAAACTTAACCCTAACCCTTACCCTTACACTAACCCTAACCCTAACCCTAAACCTAAACCTATCCCTAACCCTAACCCTAACCCTTACACTTACCCTAACTCTAAACCTAACCCTAACCCTAACCCTTACCCTAACCCTTACCCTTACCATAACCCTAACCCTAACCCTAACACTAAACCTAACCCTTAACCTTACCCTAACCTTAACACTAAACCCAACCCTAAACCTAACCCTAACCCTTACACTAACCCTAACTCTTAAACTAAACCTCACCCTAAACCTTACCCTTACCCTAAACCTAACCCTAACCCTTACCGTAAACCTAACCGTAACCCTAACCCTAACCCTTACCCTTACCTTAACTCTAACTCTAACCCTAACACTAAACCTTACCCTTACCCTAACCCTAGATCTAACCCTAACCCTAACCCTTACCCTAAACCTTACCCACAAACTACCCTTAACCCTAACCCTAACCTAACACTATCACTTTCTCTTACCATAACCCTAACCATAACCCTTACCCTAAACCTAACCCTAACCCTAACCCTTACCCTAACCCTAACACTAACCCTAACCCTAACCCTAACCCTTACCCTAACCCTAACGCTAACCCTAACCCTAAAAGTTACCCTAACCCTAACCCTAACCCTAAAACTAACCCCTAACCCTAAACCTAACCCTAACCCTTACCCTTACCCTAACGCTAACCCTAACCCTAAACCTTACCCTAACTCTAACTCTAACCCTAAACCTTACCCTTACCCTAACCTTAACACTAAACCTAATCCTAACCCTAAACCTAAACCTAACCCTTACCCTAACCCTAACCCTAAACCTAACCGTAACCCAAACCCTAACCCTTACCCATAATCCTAACCTTAACCCTAACCATAACCCTTACCCTTACCCTAACCCTAACCCTTACCTCAATGCTAACCCTAACCCTAAACCTAACGCTTACCCTAACGCTAACCCTAAACCTAACCCTAACACTAAACCTAACCGTAACCCTAACCCTAACCCTATCCCCTAACCCTAACCTTAACCCTAACCCTAACCCTTACCCTTACCCTAACCCTAACCCTAATCTTAATGCTAACCCTAACCCTAACCCTAACCCTTACCCTAACCCTAAACCTAAACCTAACATTAACCCTAACCCTAACCCTAACCCTTACCCTAACCCTAATCCTAAGCCGTACCCTTACATTAAACCTACCCCTAAACCTAACCCTAAACCTTACCCTTACCCTAAACCTAACCTATCCCTTACGCTATCCCTAACCCTAACCCTAAACATAACCCTAACACTTACACTTACCTTAACCCTAAACCTAACACTGACCCTAATCCTAACACTTACCCTAACCCCTAACCCTAATCCTAACCCTTACCCTTACCCTAACACTAACCCCTAACCGTAACCTTAACCCTAATCCTTACCCTCATCCTAAACCTTACCCCTAACCCTAACCCTAACCCTAACCCATACCTTTACCATAAACCTAACCCTAACCCTAACCCTGACCCTAAACCTTACCCTAACCCTAACCCTAACTCTAACCTTTACCCTTCCCCTAACCCTAATCCTAAACCTAACCGTTACCCTTACCCTAACCCTAACAATAAACTTAACCCCAACCGTAAACCTAACCGTAACTCTTACCCTTACCGTAAACCTAGCCCTAAACCTAACCCTAACCCTAACCCTAAACATTACCCTAACCCTAAACTTAACCCTAACCCTTACCTTTACCCCAACTCTAACCCTAACCCTAACCCTAACACTAACCCTTACCCTTACCCTAACCCTAACCCTAAACCTAACCCTAATACTAACCCTATCCCTAACACTAACCCTTACCCTAACCCTAACCCTAACCCTAAACCTAACCCTAACCGTAACCCTAACCCTTACCCTAACCTTAACCCTAACCCTAAACCTTGCCCTTACCCTAACCCTAACCCTAAACGTAACCCTAACCCTTTCCCTTACCCTAACCCTAACCCTAAACTTAATGCTAACCCTAACCCTAACCCTAACCCTTACCCTAACCCTAACCCTAAACCTAATCCTTACCCTAACCCTAATACTAACCCTAACCCTTACCCTTTCCCTAACCCTAACCCTAACCATAAACCTAACCTTAAACCATACCCTTACCCTAACCCTAATCCTTATCATAACCCTAACCCTAACCCTAAACCTAAACCTTGCCCTTACCCTAACCCTAACCCTAAATGTAACCCTAACCCTAACCCTAACCCTTACCCTTACCCTAACACTAACCTTTACCCCAAACCTTACCCTTACCCTAACCCTAACCCTAACATTAATGCTAACCCTAACCCTAACCCTAACCCTTACCCTAACCCTAAGACTATCCCTAAACCTTACCGTATCCCTAAACCTAACCCTAACCCTAAGAGTAACCCTAACCGTAACCCTAACCCTAACCCTAACACTTACCCTTATCTAACCCTAACACTAACCCTAACCCTTACCATAACCCTAAACCTAACCCTAACCCTAACCCCTTGCACTAACCCTAGCCCTAAACATAACCATAACCCTTACCCTTACCCTAACCCTAACCCTTACCCTAAACCTAACCATAACCCTTACCCTAACCATAACCCTAACCCTAACACATCACCCTAACCCTAACCCTAACACTCACCGTAACCCTAACCATAACCATCCTTACACTAACCCTAACCCTAACCCTCACCTTTACCATTATCCTAACCCAAACTCTAACATTAAAACCAACCCTAAACCTAACCCTAACCCTTACCCTTACCTTAACCCTAACTCTAACCCTAACCCTAAACCTTACCCTTACCTTAACTCTATCTCTAACCCTAACACAAAACCTTACCCTTACCCTAACCCTAGATCTAACCCTAACAGTAACCCTAAACCCTAACCCTAACCCTAAACCTAACCCTTACCCTAAACCTTACCCACAAACTAACCTTAACCCTAACCCTAACCTAACCCTATCCCTTTCTCTTACCATAACCCTAACCATAACCCTTACCCTAACCATAACCCTAAACCTTACCCTAACCCTAACACTAACCCTAACCCTAACCCTAACACTTACCCTAACCCTAACGCTAACCCTAACCCTAAAACTTACCCTAACCCTAACCATAACCCTAAAACTAACCCTTAACCCTAAACCTAACCCTAACCCTTACCCTTACCCTAACCCTAACCATAACCCTAAACCTTACCCTAACACTAACTCTAACCCTAACCCTTACCCTTACCCTAACCTTAACCCTAAACCTAATCCTAACCCTAACCCTAAACCTAACCCTTACCCTTACCCTAAACCTAACCCTAAACCTAACCGTAACCCAAACCCTAACCCCTAACCCTAAGCTTAACCCTAACCCTAACCCTTACCCTTACCCTAACCCTAACCCTAAACCTTACCCTTACCCTAATCCTAACCCTAAACCTAAACCTAACCCTTTCCCTTACCCTAACCCTAACCCTAAACTTAATGCTAACCCTATCCCTAACCCTAACCCTTACCCTAACCTAACCCTAAACCTAATCCTTACCCTAACCCTAATCCTAACCCTAACCCTTACCCTTTCCCTAACCCTAACCCTAACCATAAACCTAACCTTAAACGTTACCATTACCCTAACCCTACTCCTTACCCTAAGCCAAAACCTAACCCTAACCCTAACCATAAACCTAACCCTAACCCTAAACCTAACCCTAATACATAGTCTAACCCTAACCCTAACCATAACCATAAACCTAACCCTAATCGTATCCCTAACCCTAACTTTTACCCTAACCCTAAACCTAACCCTAACCCATACACTTACCCTAACCCTAACAATAAACTTAACCTCAACCCTAAACCTAACACTAACCCTAACACTAACCCTTACCCTTACCCTAACCATAACCCTAAACCTAACCCTAACCCTAAACCTAACACTTACCCTAACCCTAACCCTTACCCTTACCCTAATCCTAACCCTAACACCAACCCTAAACCTAACCCTTCCCCTAAACCTAACCCTAACCCTAAACCTAATCCTAACCCTAACGCTAACACTTACCCTTACCCTAACCCTAACCCTACCCCTAACCCTTACCCTTACCTTAACCCTAACCCTCACCCTTACCCTTACCCTAACCCTAACCTTAACCTCAACCCTAAACCTAAAACTAACCCTAACCCTAACCCTACATAACCCTAAACCTAACTCTTACCCTAACCCTAAACCTAACTCTTACCCTTACCCTAAACCTAACCCTAACACTTACCCTTACCCTAACCCTAACCCTAACCTTAACCCCAACCCTAAACCTAAAACTAACCCTAACCCTAACCCTAACAATAACCCTAACCCTTACGCTAACACTCACCCTAACCCTAAACCTAACCCTAACCCTTTCCCTTACCCTAAGCCTAGCCCTAAACTTAATGCTAACCCTAACCCTAACCCTAACCTTACCCTAACCCTAACCATAAACATAACCCTAAACGTAACCCTAACGCTTACCCTTACCCTAACCCTAACTTTAACCCCAAAACTTATCCTTACCCCAACCCTAACCCTAACATTAATGCTAACCCTAACCCTAACCCTAACCCTTACCCTAACCCTTAGACTATCCCTAAACCTTACCCTAACCCTAACCCTAACCCTTACCCTAACCCTAACACTAACCCTAACCCTAACCCTAACGCTTACCCTAACCCTAAGACTATCCCTAAACCTTACCGTAACCCTAAACCTAACCCTAACCCTAAGAGTAACCCTAACCGTAACCCTAACCCTAACCCTAACACTTACCCTTATCTAACCCTAACACTAACCCTAACCCTTACCATAACCCTAAACCTAACCCTAACCCTAACCCCTTGCACTAACCCTAGCCCTAAACATAACCATAACCCTTACCCTTACCCTAACCCTAACCCTTACCCTAAACCTAACCCTAACCCTTACCCTAACCATAACCCTAACCCTAACACATCACCCTAACCCTAACCCTAACACTCACCCTAACCCTAACCATAACCATCCTTACACTAACCCTAACCCTAACCCTCACCTTTACCATTATCCTAACCCTAACTCTAACATTAAAACCAACCCTAAACCTAACCCTAACCCTTACCCTTACCTTAACCCTAACTCTAACCCTAACCCTAAACCTTACCCTTACCTTAACTCTATCTCTAACCCTAACACAAAACCTTACCCTTACCCTAACCCTAGATCTAACCCTATCAGTAACCCTAAACCCTAACCCTAACCCTAAACCTAACCCTTACCCTAAACCTTACCCACAAACTAACCTTAACCCTAACCCTAACCTAACCCTATCCCTTTCTCTTACCATAACCCTAACCATAACCCTTACCCTAACCATAACCCTAAACCTTACCCTAACCCTAACACTAACCCTAACCCTAACCCTAACACTTACCCTAACCCTAACGCTAACCCTAACCCTAAAACTTACCCTAACCCTAACCATAACCCTAAAACTAACCCTTAACCCTAAACCTAACCCTAACCCTTACCCTTACCCTAACCCTAACCATAACCCTAAACCTTACCCTAACACTAACTCTAACCCTAACCCTTACCCTTACCCTAACCTTAACCCTAAACCTAATCCTAACCCTAACCCTAAACCTAACCCTTACCCTTACCCTAAACCTAACCCTAAACCTAACCGTAACCCAAACCCTAACCCCTAACCCTAAGCTTAACCCTAACCCTAACCCTTACCCTTACCCTAACCCTAACCCTTACCTCAATGCTAACCCTAACCCTAAACCTAACCCTTACCCTAACCATAACCCTAAACCTAACCCTAACACTAAACCTAACCGTAACCCTAACCCTAACCCTATCCCCTAACCCTAACCTTAACCCGAACCCTAAACCTTACCCTTACCCTAAACCTAACCCTAACCCTTACCTTACCCTTTCCATAACGCTAACCCTAACCCTAACCCTTACCTTTACCCAAACCCTAAACCTAACTCTAACCCTAAACCTTATCTTTACCCTAAACCTAACCCTAACCCTTACCCTAACCCTAAACCTAACCCTAACCCTATCCCTAACCCTTACACTTACCCTAAACCTAAAACTAAACCTAACCCTAACCCTAAACCTAAACCTTACCCTAACCCTTACCATAAACCTAACCCTAACCCTAACCCTAAACCTAACCCTAAACCTAACCCTTAACCTTACCCTAACCCTAACACTAAACCCAACCCTAAACTTAACCCTAACCCTTACCCTAACCCTAACTCTTAACCTAAACCTAACCCTAATACTTACCCTTACCCTAAACCTAACCCTAAACATTACCGTAAACCTAATCCTAACCCTAACCCTTACCTTAACTCTAACTCTAACACTAACACTAAACCTTACCCTTACCCTAACCCTACATCTAACCCTAACCCTAACCCTAAACCTAACCCTTACCCTAAACCTTACCCACAAACTAACCTTAACCCTAACCCTAACCTAACCCTATCCCTTTCTCATACCATAACCCTAACCATAACCCTTACCCTAACCCTAACCCTAACATTTACACTAACCCTAACACTAACCCTAACCCTAACCCTAACCCTTACCCTAACCCTAACGCTAACCCTAACCCTAAAACTTACCCTAACCCTAACGCTAACCCTAAAACTAACCCCTAACCCTAAACCTAACATTAACCCTTACACTTACCCTAACCCTAACCCTAACCCTAACCCTAACCTTACCCTAACTCTAACTCTAACCCTAAGCCTTACACTTACCCTAACCTTAACCCTAAACCTAATCCTAACCCTAACCCAAAACCTAACCCTTACCCTTACCCTACACATAACCCTAAACCTAAGCGTAACCCAAACCCTAATCCTAACCCCTAACCCTAACCTTAACCCTAACCCTAACCCTTACCCTTACCCTAACCCTAACCCTTACCTCAATGCTAACCCTAACCCTAAACCTAACCCTTACCCTAACCCTAAACCTAAACCTAACATTAACCCTAACCCTAACCCTAACCCTTACCCTAACCCTAATCCTAAGCCTTACCCTTACATTAAATCTACCCCTAAACCTAACCCTAAACCTTACCCTTACCCTAAACCTAACCTAACCCTTACCCTATCCCTAATCCTAACCCTAAACGTAACCCTAACACTTACACTTACCTTAACCCTAAACCTAAAACTAACCCTAATCCTAACACTTACCCTAACCCCTAACCCTAATCCTAACCCTTACCCTTACCCTAATACTAACCCCTAACCTTAACCTTAACCCTAATCCTTACCCTCATCCTAACCCTTACCCCTAACCCTAACCCTAACCCTAACCCATACCCTTACCATAAACCTAACCCTAACCCTAACCCTGACCCTAAACCTTACCCTACCCTAACTCTAACCCGAACCCTAACCCCTAACCCTAACCCTAACCCTCACCCTAACTCTAACCCTTACCCTTCCCCTAACCCTAACCCTAAACCTAACCGTAACTGTTACCCTTACCCTAAACCTAACCCTAACCCTAAACCTTACCCTAACCCTAAACATTACCCTAACCCTAAACTTAATCCTAACCCTAAACTTAACCCTAACGCTTACCCTTACCCTAACTCTAACCCTAACCCTAACCCTAACCCTAAACGTAACCCTTACCCTTACCCTAAACCTAACCCTAAACCTAACCCTAACACTAACCCTATCCCTAACCCTAACCCTTACCCTAACCCTAACCCTAACCCTAAACCTAACCCTAACCCTAACCCTAACACTTACCCTAACCCTAACCCTAAACCTTACCCTTACCCTAATCCTAACCCTAAACCTAAACCTAACCCTTTCCCTTACCCGAACCCTAACCCTAAACTTAATGCTAACCCTATCTCTAACCCTAACCCTTACCCTAACCTAACCCTAAACCTAATCCTTACCCTAACCCTAATCCTAACCCTAACCCTTACCCTTTCCCTAACCCTAACCCTAACCATAAACCTAACCTTAAACTTTACCATTACCCTAACCCTACTCCTTACCCTAAGCCAAAACCTAACCCTAACCCTAACCATAAACCTAACCCTAACCCTAAACCTAACCCTAATACATAGTCTAACCCTAACCCTAACCATAACCATAAACCTAACCCTAATCGTATCCCTAACCCTAACTTTTACCCTAACCCTAAACCTAACCCTAACCCATACACTTACCCTAACCCTAACAATAAACTTAACCTCAACCCTAAACCTAACACTAACCCTAACACTAACCCTTACCCTTACCCTAACCATAACCCTAAACCTAACCCTAACCCTAAACCTAACACTTACCCTAACCCTAACCCTTACCCTTACCCTAATCCTAACCCTAACACCAACCCTAAACCTAACCCTTCCCCTAAACCTAACCCTAACCCTAAACCTAATCCTAACCCTAACGCTAACACTTACCCTTACCCTAACCCTAACCCTACCCCTAACCCTTACCCTTACCTTAACCCTAACCCTCACCCTTACCCTTACCCTAACCCTAACCTTAACCTCAACCCTAAACCTAAAACTAACCCTAACCCTAACCCTAACCCTACATAACCCTAAACCTAACTCTTACCCTAACCCTAAACCTAACTCTTACCCTTACCCTAAACCTAACCCTAACACTTACCCTTACCCTAACCCTAACCCTAACCTTAACCCCAACCCTAAACCTAAAACTAACCCTAACCCTAACCCTAACAATAACCCTAACCCTTACGCTAACACTCACCCTAACCCTAAACCTAACCCTAACCCTTTCCCTTACCCTAAGCCTAGCCCTAAACTTAATGCTAACCCTAACCCTAACCCTAACCTTACCCTAACCCTAACCATAAACATAACCCTAAACGTAACCCTAACGCTTACCCTTACCCTAACCCTAACTTTAACCCCAAAACTTACCCTTACCCCAACCCTAACCCTAACATTAATGCTAACCCTAACCCTAACCCTAACCCTTACCCTAACCCTTAGACTATCCCTAAACCTTACCCTAACCCTAACCCTAACCCTTACCCTAACCCTAACACTAACCCTAACCCTAACCCTAACCCTTACCCTAACCCTAAGACTATCCCTAAACCTTACCGTAACCCTAAACCTAACCCTAACCCTAAGAGTAACCCTAACCGTAACCCTAACCCTAACCCTAACACTTACCCTTATCTAACCCTAACACTAACCCTAACCCTTACCATAACCCTAAACCTAACCCTAACCCTAACCCCTTGCACTAACCCTAGCCCTAAACATAACCATAACCCTTACCCTTACCCTAACCCTAACCCTTACCCTAAACCTAACCCTAACCCTTACCCTAACCATAACCCTAACCCTAACACATCACCCTAACCCTAACCCTAACCCTAACCCTAACCCTAACCCTAACCCTAACCCTAACCCTAACCCTAACCCTAACTCTAACATTAAAACCAACCCTAAACCTAACCCTAACCCTTACCCTTACCTTAACCCTAACTCTAACCCTAACCCTAAACCTTACCCTTACCTTAACTCTATCTCTAACCCTAACACAAAACCTTACCCTTACCCTAACCCTAGATCTAACCCTATCAGTAACCCTAAACCCTAACCCTAACCCTAAACCTAACCCTTACCCTAAACCTTACCCACAAACTAACCTTAACCCTAACCCTAACCTAACCCTATCCCTTTCTCTTACCATAACCCTAACCATAACCCTTACCCTAACCATAACCCTAAACCTTACCCTAACCCTAACACTAACCCTAACCCTAACCCTAACACTTACCCTAACCCTAACGCTAACCCTAACCCTAAAACTTACCCTAACCCTAACCATAACCCTAAAACTAACCCTTAACCCTAAACCTAACCCTAACCCTTACCCTTACCCTAACCCTAACCATAACCCTAAACCTTACCCTAACACTAACTCTAACCCTAACCCTTACCCTTACCCTAACCTTAACCCTAAACCTAATCCTAACCCTAACCCTAAACCTAACCCTTACCCTTACCCTAAACCTAACCCTAAACCTAACCGTAACCCAAACCCTAACCCCTAACCCTAAGCTTAACCCTAACCCTAACCCTTACCCTTACCCTAACCCTAACCCTTACCTCAATGCTAACCCTAACCCTAAACCTAACCCTTACCCTAACCATAACCCTAAACCTAACCCTAACACTAAACCTAACCGTAACCCTAACCCTAACCCTATCCCCTAACCCTAACCTTAACCCGAACCCTAAACCTTACCCTTACCCTAAACCTAACCCTAACCCTTACCTTACCCTTTCCATAACGCTAACCCTAACCCTAACCCTTACCTTTACCCAAACCCTAAACCTAACTCTAACCCTAAACCTTATCTTTACCCTAAACCTAACCCTAACCCTTACCCTAACCCTAAACCTAACCCTAACCCTATCCCTAACCCTTACACTTACCCTAAACCTAAAACTAAACCTAACCCTAACCCTAAACCTAAACCTTACCCTAACCCTTACCATAAACCTAACCCTAACCCTAACCCTAAACCTAACCCTAAACCTAACCCTTAACCTTACCCTAACCCTAACACTAAACCCAACCCTAAACTTAACCCTAACCCTTACCCTAACCCTAACTCTTAACCTAAACCTAACCCTAATACTTACCCTTACCCTAAACCTAACCCTAAACATTACCGTAAACCTAATCCTAACCCTAACCCTTACCTTAACTCTAACTCTAACACTAACACTAAACCTTACCCTTACCCTAACCCTACATCTAACCCTAACCCTAACCCTAAACCTAACCCTTACCCTAAACCTTACCCACAAACTAACCTTAACCCTAACCCTAACCTAACCCTATCCCTTTCTCATACCATAACCCTAACCATAACCCTTACCCTAACCCTAACCCTAACATTTACACTAACCCTAACACTAACCCTAACCCTAACCCTAACCCTTACCCTAACCCTAACGCTAACCCTAACCCTAAAACTTACCCTAACCCTAACGCTAACCCTAAAACTAACCCCTAACCCTAAACCTAACATTAACCCTTACACTTACCCTAACCCTAACCCTAACCCTAACCCTAACCTTACCCTAACTCTAACTCTAACCCTAAGCCTTACACTTACCCTAACCTTAACCCTAAACCTAATCCTAACCCTAACCCAAAACCTAACCCTTACCCTTACCCTACACATAACCCTAAACCTAACCGTAACCCAAACCCTAATCCTAACCCCTAACCCTAACCTTAACCCTAAACCTAACCCTTACCCTTACCCTAACCCTAACCCTTACCTCAATGCTAACCCTAACCCTAAACCTAACCCTTACCCTAACCCTAAACCTAAACCTAACATTAACCCTAACCCTAACCCTAACCCTTACCCTAACCCTAATCCTAAGCGTTACCCTTACATTAAATCTACCCCTAAACCTAACCCTAAACCTTACCCTTACCCTAAACCTAACCTAACCCTTACCCTATCCCTAATCCTAACCCTAAACGTAACCCTAACACTTACACTTACCTTAACCCTAAACCTAAAACTAACCCTAATCCTAACACTTACCCTAACCCCTAACCCTAATCCTAACCCTTACCCTTACCCTAATACTAACCCCTAACCTTAACCTTAACCCTAATCCTTACCCTCATCCTAACCCTTACCCCTAACCCTAACCCTAACCCTAACCCATACCCTTACCATAAACCTAACCCTAACCCTAACCCTGACCCTAAACCTTACCCTACCCTAACTCTAACCCGAACCCTAACCCCTAACCCTAACCCTAACCCTCACCCTAATTCTAACCCTTACCCTTCCCCTAACCCTAACCCTAAACCTAACCGTAACTGTTACCCTTACCCTAAACCTAACCCTAACCCTAAACCTTACCCTAACCCTAAACATTACCCTAACCCTAAACTTAATCCTAACCCTAAACTTAACCCTAACGCTTACCCTTACCCTAACTCTAACCCTAACCCTAACCCTAACCCTAACCGTAACCCTTACCCTTACCCTAAACCTAACCCTAAACCTAACCCTAACACTAACCCTATCCCTAACCCTAACCCTTACCCTAACCCTAACCCTAACCCTAAACCTAACCCTAACCCTAACCCTAACACTTACCCTAACCCTAACCCTAAACCTTACCCTTACCCTAATCCTAACCCTAAACCTAAACCTAACCCTTTCCCTTACCCTAACCCTAACCCTAAACTTAATGCTAACCCTAATCCTAACCCTAACCCTTACCCTTTCCCTAACCCTAACCCTAACCATAAACCTAACCTTAAACGTTACCATTACCCTAACCCTACTCCTTACCCTAAGCCAAAACCTAACCCTAACCCTAACCATAAACCTAACCCTAACCCTAAACCTAACCCTAATACATAGTCTAACCCTAACCCTAACCATAACCATAAACCTAACCCTAATCGTATCCCTAACCCTAACTTTTACCCTAACCCTAAACCTAACCCTAACCCATACACTTACCCTAACCCTAACAATAAACTTAACCTCAACCCTAAACCTAACACTAACCCTAACACTAACCCTTACCCTTACCCTAACCATAACCCTAAACCTAACCCTAACCCTAAACCTAACACTTACCCTAACCCTAACCCTTACCCTTACCCTAATCCTAACCCTAACACCAACCCTAAACCTAACCCTTCCCCTAAACCTAACCCTAACCCTAAACCTAATCCTAACCCTAACGCTAACACTTACCCTTACCCTAACCCTAACCCTACCCCTAACCCTTACCCTTACCTTAACCCTAACCCTCACCCTTACCCTTACCCTAACCCTAACCTTAACCTCAACCCTAAACCTAAAACTAACCCTAAACCTAACCCTAACCCTACATAACCCTAAACCTAACTCTTACCCTAACCCTAAACCTAACTCTTACCCTTACCCTAAACCTAACCCTAACACTTACCCTTACCCTAACCCTAACCCTAAACTTAACCCCAACCCTAAACCTAAAACTAACCCTAACCCTAACCCTAACAATAACCCTAACCCTTACGCTAACACTCACCCTAACCCTAAACCTAACCCTAACCCTTTCCCTTACCCTAAGCCTAGCCCTAAACTTAATGCTAACCCTAACCCTAACCCTAACCTTACCCTAACCCTAACCATAAACATAACCCTAAACGTAACCCTAAACGCTTACCCTTACCCTAACCCTAACTTTAACCCCAAAACTTACCCTTACCCCAACCCTAACCCTAACATTAATGCTAACCCTAACCCTAACCCTAACCCTTACCCTAACCCTTAGACTATCCCTAAACCTTACCCTAACCCTAACCCTAACCCTTACCCTAACCCTAACACTAACCCTATCCCTAACCCTAACCCTTACCCTAACCCTAAGACTATCCCTAAACCTTACCGTAACCCTAAACCTAACCCTAACCCTAAGAGTAACCCTAACCGTAACCCTAACCCTAACCCTAACACTTACCCTTATCTAACCCTAACACTAACCCTAACCCTTACCATAACCCTAAACCTAACCCTAACCCTAACCCCTTGCACTAACCCTAGCCCTAAACATAACCATAACCCTTACCCTTACCCTAACCCTAACCCTTACCCTAAACCTAACCCTAACCCTTACCCTAACCATAACCCTAACCCTAACACATCACCCTAACCCTAACCCTAACCCTAACACTCACCCTAACCCTAACCATAACCATCCTTACACTAACCCTAACCCTAACCCTCACCTTACCATTATCCTAACCCTAACTCTAACATTAAAACCAACCCTAAACCTAACCCTAACCCTTACCCTTACCTTAACCCTAACTCTAACCCTAACCCTAAACCTTACCCTTACCTTAACTCTATCTCTAACCCTAACACAAAACCTTACCCTTACCCTAACCCTAGATCTAACCCTAACAGTAACCCTAAACCCTAACCCTAACCCTAAACCTAACCCTTACCCTAAACCTTACCCACAAACTAACCTTAACCCTAACCCTAACCTAACCCTATCCCTTTCTCTTACCATAACCCTAACCATAACCCTTACCCTAACCATAACCCTAAACCTTACCCTAACCCTAACACTAACCCTAACCCTAACCCTAACACTTACCCTAACCCTAACGCTAACCCTAACCCTAAAACTTACCCTAACCCTAACCATAACCCTAAAACTAACCCTTAACCCTAAACCTAACCCTAACCCTTACCCTTACCCTAACCCTAACCATAACCCTAAACCTTACCCTAACACTAACTCTAACCCTAACCCTTACCCTTACCCTAACCTTAACCCTAAACCTAATCCTAACCCTAACCCTAAACCTAACCCTTACCCTTACCCTAAACCTAACCCTAAACCTAACCGTAACCCAAACCCTAACCCCTAACCCTAAGCTTAACCCTAACCCTAACCCTTACCCTTACCCTAACCCTAACCCTTACCTCAATGCTAACCCTAACCCTAAACCTAACCCTTACCCTAACCATAACCCTAAACCTAACCCTAACACTAAACCTAACCGTAACCCTAACCCTAACCCTATCCCCTAACCCTAACCTTAACCCGAACCCTAAACCTTACCCTTACCCTAAACCTAACCCTAACCCTTACCTTACCCTTTCCATAACGCTAACCCTAACCCTAACCCTTACCTTTACCCAAACCCTAAACCTAACTCTAACCCTAAACCTTATCTTACCCTAAACCTAACCCTAACCCTTACCCTAACCCTAAACCTAACCCTAACCCTATCCCTAACCCTTACACTTACCCTAAACCTAAAACTAAACCTAACCCTAACCCTAAACCTAAACCTTACCCTAACCCTTACCATAAACCTAACCCTAACCCTAACCCTAAACCTAACCCTAAACCTAACCCTTAACCTTACCCTAACCCTAACACTAAACCCAACCCTAAACTTAACCCTAACCCTTACCCTAACCCTAACTCTTAACCTAAACCTAACCCTAATACTTACCCTTACCCTAAACCTAACCCTAAACATTACCGTAAACCTAATCCTAACCCTAACCCTTACCTTAACTCTAACTCTAACACTAACACTAAACCTTACCCTTACCCTAACCCTACATCTAACCCTAACCCTAACCCTAAACCTAACCCTTACCCTAAACCTTACCCACAAACTAACCTTAACCCTAACCCTAACCTAACCCTATCCCTTTCTCATACCATAACCCTAACCATAACCCTTACCCTAACCCTAACCCTAACATTTACACTAACCCTAACACTAACCCTAACCCTAACCCTAACCCTTACCCTAACCCTAACGCTAACCCTAACCCTAAAACTTACCCTAACCCTAACGCTAACCCTAAAACTAACCCCTAACCCTAAACCTAACATTAACCCTTACACTTACCCTAACCCTAACCCTAACCCTAACCCTAACCTTACCCTAACTCTAACTCTAACCCTAAGCCTTACACTTACCCTAACCTTAACCCTAAACCTAATCCTAACCCTAACCCAAAACCTAACCCTTACCCTTACCCTACACATAACCCTAAACCTAACCGTAACCCAAACCCTAATCCTAACCCCTAACCCTAACCTTAACCCTAAACCTAACCCTTACCCTTACCCTAACCCTAACCCTTACCTCAATTCTAACCCTAACCCTAAACCTAACCCTTACCCTAACCCTAAACCTAAACCTAACATTAACCCTAACCCTAACCCTAACCCTTACCCTAACCCTAATCCTAAGCGTTACCCTTACATTAAATCTACCCCTAAACCTAACCCTAAACCTTACCCTTACCCTAAACCTAACCTAACCCTTACCCTATCCCTAATCCTAACCCTAAACGTAACCCTAACACTTACACTTACCTTAACCCTAAACCTAAAACTAACCCTAATCCTAACACTTACCCTAACCCCTAACCCTAATCCTAACCCTTACCCTTACCCTAATACTAACCCCTAACCTTAACCTTAACCCTAATCCTTACCCTCATCCTAACCCTTACCCCTAACCCTAACCCTAACCCTAACCCATACCCTTACCATAAACCTAACCCTAACCCTAACCCTGACCCTAAACCTTACCCTACCCTAACTCTAACCCGAACCCTAACCCCTAACCCTAACCCTAACCCTCACCCTAATTCTAACCCTTACCCTTCCCCTAACCCTAACCCTAAACCTAACCGTAACTGTTACCCTTACCCTAAACCTAACCCTAACCCTAAACCTTACCCTAACCCTAAACATTACCCTAACCCTAAACTTAATCCTAACCCTAAACTTAACCCTAACGCTTACCCTTACCCTAACTCTAACCCTAACCCTAACCCTAACCCTAACCGTAACCCTTACCCTTACCCTAAACCTAACCCTAAACCTAACCCTAACACTAACCCTATCCCTAACCCTAACCCTTACCCTAACCCTAACCCTAACCCTAAACCTAACCCTAACCCTAACCCTAACACTTACCCTAACCCTAACCCTAAACCTTACCCTTACCCTAATCCTAACCCTAAACCTAAACCTAACCCTTTCCCTTACCCTAACCCTAACCCTAAACTTAATGCTAACCCTAATCCTAACCCTAACCCTTACCCTTTCCCTAACCCTAACCCTAACCATAAACCTAACCTTAAACGTTACCATTACCCTAACCCTACTCCTTACCCTAAGCCAAAACCTAACCCTAACCCTAACCATAAACCTAACCCTAACCCTAAACCTAACCCTAATACATAGTCTAACCCTAACCCTAACCATAACCATAAACCTAACCCTAATCGTATCCCTAACCCTAACTTTTACCCTAACCCTAAACCTAACCCTAACCCATACACTTACCCTAACCCTAACAATAAACTTAACCTCAACCCTAAACCTAACACTAACCCTAACACTAACCCTTACCCTTACCCTAACCATAACCCTAAACCTAACCCTAACCCTAAACCTAACACTTACCCTAACCCTAACCCTTACCCTTACCCTAATCCTAACCCTAACACCAACCCTAAACCTAACCCTTCCCCTAAACCTAACCCTAACCCTAAACCTAATCCTAACCCTAACGCTAACACTTACCCTTACCCTAACCCTAACCCTACCCCTAACCCTTACCCTTACCTTAACCCTAACCCTCACCCTTACCCTTACCCTAACCCTAACCTTAACCTCAACCCTAAACCTAAAACTAACCCTAACCCTAACCCTAACCCTACATAACCCTAAACCTAACTCTTACCCTAACCCTAAACCTAACTCTTACCCTTACCCTAAACCTAACCCTAACACTTACCCTTACCCTAACCCTAACCCTAAACTTAACCCCAACCCTAAACCTAAAACTAACCCTAACCCTAACCCTAACAATAACCCTAACCCTTACGCTAACACTCACCCTAACCCTAAACCTAACCCTAACCCTTTCCCTTACCCTAAGCCTAGCCCTAAACTTAATGCTAACCCTAACCCTAACCCTAACCTTACCCTAACCCTAACCATAAACATAACCCTAAACGTAACCCTAACGCTTACCCTTACCCTAACCCTAACTTTAACCCCAAAACTTACCCTTACCCCAACCCTAACCCTAACATTAATGCTAACCCTAACCCTAACCCTAACCCTTACCCTAACCCTTAGACTATCCCTAAACCTTACCCTAACCCTAACCCTAACCCTTACCCTAACCCTAACACTAACCCTAACCCTAACCCTAACCCTTACCCTAACCCTAAGACTATCCCTAAACCTTACCGTAACCCTAAACCTAACCCTAACCCTAAGAGTAACCCTAACCGTAACCCTAACCCTAACCCTAACACTTACCCTTATCTAACCCTAACACTAACCCTAACCCTTACCATAACCCTAAACCTAACCCTAACCCTAACCCCTTGCACTAACCCTAGCCCTAAACATAACCATAACCCTTACCCTTACCCTAACCCTAACCCTTACCCTAAACCTAACCCTAACCCTTACCCTAACCATAACCCTAACCCTAACACATCACCCTAACCCTAACCCTAACACTCACCCTAACCCTAACCATAACCATCCTTACACTAACCCTAACCCTAACCCTCACCTTTACCATTATCCTAACCCTAACTCTAACATTAAAACCAACCCTAAACCTAACCCTAACCCTTACCCTTACCTTAACCCTAACTCTAACCCTAACCCTAAACCTTACCCTTACCTTAACTCTATCTCTAACCCTAACACAAAACCTTACCCTTACCCTAACCCTAGATCTAACCCTAACAGTAACCCTAAACCCTAACCCTAACCCTAAACCTAACCCTTACCCTAAACCTTACCCACAAACTAACCTTAACCCTAACCCTAACCTAACCCTATCCCTTTCTCTTACCATAACCCTAACCATAACCCTTACCCTAACCATAACCCTAAACCTTACCCTAACCCTAACACTAACCCTAACCCTAACCCTAACACTTACCCTAACCCTAACGCTAACCCTAACCCTAAAACTTACCCTAACCCTAACCATAACCCTAAAACTAACCCTTAACCCTAAACCTAACCCTAACCCTTACCCTTACCCTAACCCTAACCATAACCCTAAACCTTACCCTAACACTAACTCTAACCCTAACCCTTACCATTACCCTAACCTTAACCCTAAACCTAATCCTAACCCTAACCCTAAACCTAACCCTTACCCTTACCCTAAACCTAACCCTAAACCTAACCGTAACCCAAACCCTAACCCCTAACCGTAAGCTTAACCCTAACCCTAACCCTTACCCTTACCCTAACCCTAACCCTTACCTCAATGCTAACCCTAACCCTAAACCTAACCCTTACCCTAACCATAACCCTAAACCTAACCCTAACACTAAACCTAACCGTAACCCTAACCCTATCCCCTAACCCTAACCTTAACCCGAACCCTAAACCTTACCCTTACCCTAAACCTAACCCTAACCCTTACCTTACCCTTTCCATAACGCTAACCCTAACCCTAACCCTTACCTTTACCCAAACCCTAAACCTAACTCTAACCCTAAACCTTATCTTTACCCTAAACCTAACCCTAACCCTTACCCTAACCCTAAACCTAACCCTAACCCTATCCCTAACCCTTACACTTACCCTAAACCTAAAACTAAACCTAACCCTAACCCTAAACCTAAACCTTACCCTAACCCTTACCATAAACCTAACCCTAACCCTAACCCTAAACCTAACCCTAAACCTAACCCTTAACCTTACCCTAACCCTAACACTAAACCCAACCCTAAACTTAACCCTAACCCTTACCCTAACCCTAACTCTTAACCTAAACCTAACCCTAATACTTACCCTTACCCTAAACCTAACCCTAAACATTACCGTAAACCTAATCCTAACCCTAACCCTTACCTTAACTCTAACTCTAACACTAACACTAAACCTTACCCTTACCCTAACCCTACATCTAACCCTAACCCTAACCCTAAACCTAACCCTTACCCTAAACCTTACCCACAAACTAACCTTAACCCTAACCCTAACCTAACCCTATCCCTTTCTCATACCATAACCCTAACCATAACCCTTACCCTAACCCTAACCCTAACATTTACACTAACCCTAACACTAACCCTAACCCTAACCCTAACCCTTACCCTAACCCTAACGCTAACCCTAACCCTAAAACTTACCCTAACCCTAACGCTAACCCTAAAACTAACCCCTAACCCTAAACCTAACATTAACCCTTACACTTACCCTAACCCTAACCCTAACCCTAACCCTAACCTTACCCTAACTCTAACTCTAACCCTAAGCCTTACACTTACCCTAACCTTAACCCTAAACCTAATCCTAACCCTAACCCAAAACCTAACCCTTACCCTTACCCTACACATAACCCTAAACCTAACCGTAACCCAAACCCTAATCCTAACCCCTAACCCTAACCTTAACCCTAACCCTAACCCTTACCCTTACCCTAACCCTAACCCTTACCTCAATGCTAACCCTAACCCTAAACCTAACCCTTACCCTAACCCTAAACCTAAACCTAACATTAACCCTAACCCTAACCCTAACCCTTACCCTAACCCTAATCCTAAGCGTTACCCTTACATTAAATCTACCCCTAAACCTAACCCTAAACCTTACCCTTACCCTAAACCTAACCTAACCCTTACCCTATCCCTAATCCTAACCCTAAACGTAACCCTAACACTTACACTTACCTTAACCCTAAACCTAAAACTAACCCTAATCCTAACACTTACCCTAACCCCTAACCCTAATCCTAACCCTTACCCTTACCCTAATACTAACCCCTAACCTTAACCTTAACCCTAATCCTTACCCTCATCCTAACCCTTACCCCTAACCCTAACCCTAACCCTAACCCATACCCTTACCATAAACCTAACCCTAACCCTAACCCTGACCCTAAACCTTACCCTACCCTAACTCTAACCGAACCCTAACCCCTAACCCTAACCCTAACCCTCACCCTAACTCTAACCCTTACCCTTCCCCTAACCCTAATCCTAAACCTAACCCTAACCCTTACCCTAACCCTAATCCTAAGCCTTACCCTTACATTAAATCTACCCCTAAACCTAACCCTAAACCTTACCCTTACCCTAAACCTAACCTAACCCTTACCCTATTCCTAACCCTAACCCTAAACCTAACCCTAACACTTACACTTACCTTAACCCTAAACCTAAAACTAACCCTAATCCTAACCCTAACCCTAACCCATAACCCTAATACTAACCCTTACCCTTACCCTAACACTAACCCCTAACCTTAACCTTAACGCTAACACTAAACCTAAACCTAACACTTACCCCTAACCCTAACCCTAACCCTAACCCATACCCTTACCATAAACCTAACCTTACCCTAAACCTAACTCTAACCCTCACCCTAACCCTAACCCTAAACCTTGCCCTTACCCTAACCCTAACCCTAAACCTAACCCTAACCCTATCCCTTACCATTACCCTAACCCTAACCTTAACCCCAAACCTTACCCTTACCCTAACCCTAACCCTAACATTAATGCTAACCCTAACCCTAACCCTAACCTTACCCTAACCATAAGACTATCCCTAAACCTTACCCTAACCATAACCCTAACCCTAACCCTTTCCGTAACCCTAACTCTAACCCTAAACCTAAAACTTACCCTTACCCTAACCCTAGCTCTAACACTAGCCCTAACCCTAAACCCTAACCCTAAACCTAACCCTAACACTTACCCTTACCCTAACCCTAACCCTAACCCTAAACTTTATCCTAACCCTAACCCTAACCCTAACCCTTACCCTAACACTAAGACTAAACCTAAACCTTACCATAACCCTAACCCTAACCCTTACCCTAACCCTAAACCTAACATTAACCCTAACCCTAACCCTAACCCTTACCCTAACCCTAACCCTAACCCTAACCCTTACCCTTACATTAAACCTAACCCTAAACCTAACCCTAAACCTTACCCTTACCCTAAACCTAACCTAACCCTTAGCCTATCCCTAACCCTAAGCCTAAACCTAACCATAACACTTACATTTACCTTAACCCTAAACATAAAACTAACCCTAACCCTAACCCCTAACCCTAATCCTGACCCTTACCCTTACGCTAACACTAAACCTAACCCTAACCCTTACCCCTAACCCTAACCCTAACCCTAACCCATACCCTTACCATAAACCTAACCTTAACCTAACCCTGACCCTAAACCTTACCCTAACCCTAACTCTAACCCGAACCCTAACCCCTAACCCTAACCCTAACTCTCACCCTAACCGTAACCCTTCCCCTTCCCCTAACCCTAATCCTAAACCTAACCCATACCCTTACCCTAACCCTAACAATAAACTTAACCTCAACCCTAAACCTAAACCTAACACTTACCCTTACCCTAAACCTAAACCTAAACCTAACCCTAACCCTTACCCTAACCCTAACCATTACCCTAACCCTAAACTTAATCCTAACCCTAAACTTAACCCTATCCCTTACCCTTACACTAACTTTAACCCTAACCCTAACCCTAACCCTTACCCTTACCCTAACTCTAACCCTAAACCTAACCGTAACACTAACCCTATCCCTAACCCAAACCCTTAACCTAACCCTATCCCTAACCCTAACCCTAAACCTTACCCTTACCCTACCTAACCCTAACCCTTACCCTTACCCTAACCCTAACCCTAACCCGAAACCTTTCCCTTGCCCTAACACTAACCCTAACCCTAAGCCTAACCCTAACCCTAAACCTTACCCTAACCCTAACCCTAACCCTAACCCTAACCCTAACCCTTACCTTTGCCCTAACCCTAACCCTAACCCCAACCCTTACCCTTACCCTAACCCTAACCCTAACCCTAACCTTAATGCTAACCGTAACCCTCATCCTTACCCTAACACTAAGACTAACCCTAAAACTTACCCTAACCCTAACCCTAACCCTAAGCCTTACCCTAACCCTAAACCTAACATTAACCCTAACCCTAACCCTAAACCTTACCCTAACCCTAACCCTAACCCTTACCCTTACATTAAACCTACCCCTAAACCTAACCCTAAACCTTACCCTTACCCTAAACCTAACCTAACCCTTACCCTATTCCTAACCCTAACCCTAAACCTAACCCTAACACTTACACTTACCTTAACCCTAAACCTAAAACTAACCCTAATCCTAACCCTAACCCTAACCCCTAACTCTAATACTAACCCTTACCCTTACCCTAACACTAACCCCTAACCTTAACCTTAACCCTAACACTAAACCTAAACCTAACACTTACCCCTAACCCTAACCCTAACCCTAACCCATACCCTTACCATAAACCTAACCTTAACCTAAACCTGACCCTTAACCTTACCCTAAACCTAACTCTAACCCTTACCCTAACCCTAACCCTAAACCTTGCCCTTACCCTAACCCTAACCCTAAACCTAACCCTAACCCTATCCCTTACCCTTACCCTAACCCTAACCTTAACCCCAAACCTTACCCTTACCCTAACCCTAACCCTAACATTAATGCTAACCCTAACCCCTAACCCCTAACCCTTACCCTAACCATAAGACTATCCCTAAACCTTACCCTAACCATAACCCTAACCCTAACCCTTTCCGTAACCCTAACCCTAACCCTAAACCTAACCCTAAGACTAAACCTAAACCTAACCCGAACCCTAACCCTAACCCTAACACTTACCCTTATCTAAACCTAACACTAACCCTAACCCTTACCCTAACCCTGAACCTAACCCTAACCCTAACCCCTAACTCTAACCCTAACCCTAAACATAACCCTAACACTTAACCTTACCCTAAACCTAACCCTAACCCTAACCCTTACCCTAACCCTAACCCTAACACTTACCCTAACCATAACCCTAACCCTAACACCTCACCCTAACCCTAACCCTAACACTCACCCTAACCCTAACCATAACCATAACCTTACACTAACCCTAACCCTAACCCTCACCTTTACCATTATCCTAACCCTAATTCTAACCTTAAACCAAACCCTAAACCTAACCCTAACTCTTACCCTTAACTTAACCCTAACTCTAACCCTAAACCTAAAACTTACCCTTACCCTAACCCTAGCTCTAACCCTAGCCCTAACCCTAAACCCTAACCCTAACCCTAACCCTTACCCTTACCCTAACCCTAACCCTAACCCTAACCCTAAACTTTATCCTAACCCTACCTAACCCTAACCCTAACCCTTACCCTAACACTAAGACTAAACCTAAACCTTACCATAACCCTAACCCTAACCTTACCCTAACCCTAAACCTAACATTAACCCTAACCCTAACCCTAACCCTTACCCTAACCCTAACCCTAACCCTAACCCTTACCCTTACATTAAACCTAACCCTAAACCTAACCCTAAACCTTACCGTTACCCTAAACCTAACCTAACCCTTAACCTATCCCTAACCCTAAGCCTAAACCTATCCGTAACACTTACACTTACCTTAACCCTAAACCTAAAACTAACCCTAACCCTAACCCCTAACCCTAATCCTGACCCTTACCCTTACGCTAACATTAAACCTAACCCTAACCCTTACCCCTAACCCTAACCCTAACCCTAACCCATACCCTTACCATAAACCTAACCTTAACCTAACCCTGACCCTAAACCTTACCCTAACCCTAACTCTAACCCGAACCCTAACCCCTAACCCTAACCCTAACTCTCACCCTAACCGTAATCCTTACCCTTACCCTAACCCTAATCCTAAACCTAACCCATACCCTTACCCTAACCCTAACAATAAACTTAACCTCAACCCTAAACCTAAACCTAACACTTACCCTTACCCTAAACCTAAACCTAAACCTAACCCTAACCCTTACCCTAACCCTAACCATTACCCTAACCCTAAACTTAATCCTAACCCTAAACTTAACCCTATCCCTTACCCTTACACTAACTCTAACCCTAACCCTAACCCTAACCCTTACCCTTACCCTAACTCTAACCCTAAACCTAACCATAACACTAACCCTATCCCTAACCCAAAACCTTAACCTAACCCTATCCCTAACCCTAACCCTAAACCTTACCCTTACCCTTCCTAACCCTAACCCTTACCCTAACCCTAACCCTTACCCTAACCCGAAACCTTTCCCTTGCCCTAACCCTAACCCTAAACCTAACCCTAACCCTAACCCTAACCCTTACCCTTTCCCTAACCCTAAACTTAACCCCAAACCTTACCCTTACCCTAACACTAACCCTAACCTTAATGCTAACCCTAAACCTAAACCTAACCCTTACCCTAACCCTAAGACTATCCCTAAACCTTACCCTAACCCTAACCCTAAGCCTAACCCTTACCCTTTCCCTAAACCTAACCCTAACCCTAAGACTAACCCTAACCCTAACCCGAACCCTAACCCTAACCATAACACTTACACTTATCTAAACCTAATACTAACCCTAACCCTTACCCTAACCCTAAACCTAACCCTAACCCTAACCCCTAACCCTAACCCTAACCCTACACATAACCCTAACACTAACCCTAACCCCTAACCCTAACCCTAACCCTAACCCCTAACCCTAACCCTAACACCTAACCGTAACCCAAACCCTAACACTCAACCTAACCCTAACGCTAACCCTAACCATTACACTAACCCTAAACCTAACCCTCACCCTTAACCTTATCCTAACCGTAACTCTAACCTTAAACCCAACCCTAAACCTAACCCTAACCCTTACCCTTACCCTAATCCTAACCCTAACTCTAACCTTAAACCCAACCCTAAACTTAAACCTAACCCTTATCCTTAACCTAACCCTAACAATAAACCTAACCCTACCCCTAACCCTAACCCTAACAATTATCCTAACTCTGATCCTTACCCTAACCCTAACACTAACCCTAACCTTAATCCTAACCCTTACCCTTACCCTAAAACTAACCCTAACCCTAACACTAAAACTAACCCTCACTCTAACCCTAACCCCTTCCCTTACTCTAACCCTTACCCCAAACTTAACACTAACCCAAACCTTAATCCTTACCCTTACCCTAACCCTAACCCTAATCCTTAAACTTATCCTTACCCTAACCCTAACCCTAATCCTTAAACTTATCCTTACCCTAACCCTAACCCTAACCCTAAACCTTATACCTAACCCTAAATCTAACCCTAACACTTACCCTTACCCTAACCCTAACCATAATCCAAAGCCTAAAACTTACCCTCAACCTAACCCTTACCCTTACCGTAACCTTAAACCTAAACCTAAACCTTACCGTTACCCTAACCCTAAACTTAATGCTAACCCTAACGCTAACCCTTACTCTAACCCTAACCCTAACCCTACCTCTTAGCCGAACCCTAACCCTAACCCTAACCATAAACCTAACCCTTACACTTACCCTAACCGTAACCTTAAACTTAACCGTAACCCTAACCCTAAACCTAACCCTTACCCTTACCCTAACCCTAACCCTAAACCTCACCCTACCCTAACCCTAACACTAACCCCTAACCCTATCCCTAATCCTTACCCTTACCCTAACCCTAAACCCTAAACTTAAGCCTAACCCTAACCATTACCCTCATCTTAACCCTTACCCTAACCCTAACCCTAACACTTACTCTTACCGAACCCTAACCCTAACCCTAACCCTAAACCTTACCCTTACCCTAAACCTAACCCTAACCCTTACCCTATCCCTAACCCTAACCCTAACCTTAACCTAACCCTTACACTTACCTTAACCCTAACCCTAAACTTAGCCTTAACCCTAAACCCTAACCCTAAACCTAACCTTACCCTTACCCTAACCCTAATCCTAACCCTAATCTTTACCCCTAACTCTAACCCTAACACTAACCCTTACCCTTACTCTAACACTAACCCTAACCCTAAACCTAACCCTAACATTTCTCTCACCCTAACCATAACCCTAACGCTAACACTAAAACTAACCCTAAACCCTAACCCTAACCCTAACCCTTACCCTAACCCTAAATCTTACCCTAACCCTAACCCCTAACCCTAACCCTTACCCTAACCCTAACTCTAACCCTTACCCTTACCCTAATTCTAAACCTAACCCTAACCCTTACCCTAACCCTAAACCGAACCCTAACCCTAACCCTTACCCTTACCCTAACAATAACCCTAAACCTAACTCTAACCCTAACCCTAACCCTAATCCTTACCCTTACCCTGAACCTAACCCTAACCCTAAACCTAACCCTAACCCTTTCCATTACCCTAACCCTAACCTTAATGCTAACCCTAACCGTAACCCTAAACCTAAACCTTACCCTACCGGTAACCCTAACACTAATCCTTACCCTAACCCTAACCCTAACCCTAATCCTTACCCTAACCATAACCCTAAACCTCAACCTTACCCTTACCCTAACCCTAACCCTTAACTTAACCCTAACTCTAACCCTAACTCTAACCCTAAAACTTACCCTTACCATAAACCTAAACCTAACCCTTACCTTAACCCTAACCCTAACCATAACCCTCACCCTAACCCTAATCCTTACCCTAACCCTAAACCTAACCCTAACCCTAACCCTAACCCTTACCCTTACCATAACAATGACCCTAAACCTAACTCTAACCCTAACCCTAACACTAACCCTTACCCTAACCCTAAGACTATCCCAAAACCTTACCCTAACCCTAACCCTAAGCCTAACCCTTACCCTTTCCCTAACCCTAACCCTAACCCTAACCCTAAGACTAACCCTAACCCTAACCCGAACCCTAACCCTAACCATAACACTTACACTTATCTAAACCTAACACTAACCCTAACCCTTACCCTAACCCTAAACCTAACCCTAATCCTGACCCTAACCCTTACCATTACCCTAACCCTAACCTTAACCCCAAACCTTACCCTTACCCTAACACTAACCCTAACCTTAATGCTAACCCTAAACCTAAACCTAACCCTTACCCTAACCCTAAGACTATCCCTAAACCTTACCTAACCCTAACCCTAAGCCTAACCCTTACCCTTTCCCTAACCCTAACCCTAACCCTAACCCTAAGACTAACCCTAACCCTAACCCGAACCCTAACCCTAACCATAACACTTACACTTATCTAAACCTAATACTAACCCTAACCCTTACCCTAACCCTAAACCTAACCCTAACCCTAACCCCTAACCCTAACCCTAACCCTACACATAACCCTAACCCTTAGCCTTACCCTAACCCAAACCCTAAACCTAACACTTACCCTAAACCTAAACCTAACCCTTACCCTAACCATAACCCTAACCCTAACACCTAACCCAACCCTAACCCTAACACTCACCCTAACCCTAACCATAACCATAAGCATTACACTAACCCTAACCCTAACCCTCACCTTTACCATTATCCTAACCCTAACTCTAACCTGAAACCCAACCCTAAACCTAACCCTAACCCTTACCCTTACCTTAACCCTAACTCTAAACCTAACCCTAAACCTTACCCTTACCCTAACCCTAGCTCTAACCCTAGCCCTAACCCTAAACCCTTACCCTAATTCTAACCCTAACCCATAGCCTTACCCTAACCCTAACCATAATCTTAACCCTAACCCTAACACTTACCCTAACCCTAAACCTTACCCTTACCCTAATCCTAACCCTAACCCCAACACTAAAACTAACCCTCACTCTAACCCTAACCCCTTCCCTTACTCTAACCCTTACCCCAAACTTAACCCTAACCCAAACCCTAATCCTTACCCTTACCCTAACCTAACCCTAACCCTTAACCTTATCCTTACCCTAACCCTAACCCTAACCCTAACCCTAAACCTTATACCTAACCCTAACTGTAACCCTAACACTTACCCTTACCCTAACCCTAACCATAATCCAAAGCCTAACACTTACCCTCAACCTAACCCTTACCCTTACCGTAACCTAAAACCTAAACCTAACCCTTACCCTTACCCTAACCCTAACCTTAATGCTAACCCTAACGCTAACCCTTACTCTAACCCTAACCCTAACCCTACCTCTTAGCCGAACCCTAACCCTAACCCTAACCTTAAACCTAACCCTTACCCTTACCCTAACCGTAACCCTAAACTTAACCGTAACCCTAACCCTAAACCTAACCCTTACCCTTACCCTAACCCTAACCCTAAACCTCACCCTACCCTAACCCTAACACTAACCCCTAACCCTATCCCTAATCCTTACCCTTACCCTAACCCTAACCCCTAAACTTAACCCTAACCCTAACCCTAACCCTAAACCTTACCCTTACCCTAAACCTAACCCTAACCCTTACCCTATCCCTAACCCTAACCCTAACCTTAACCTAACCCTTACACTTACCTTAACCCTAACCCTAAATTTAGCCTTAACCCTAAACCCTAACCCTAAACCTAAACCTTACCCTTACCCTAACCCTAATCCTAACCCTAATCTTTACCCCTAACTCTAACCCTAACACTTACCCTTATCCTTACTCTAACACTAACCCTAACCCTAACCCTAAACCTAACACTTTCTCTCACCCTAACCATAACCCTAACGCTAACACTAAAACTAACCCTAAACCCTAACCCTAACCCTAACCCTTACCCTTACCCTTACCCTAATCCTAACGCTAATCCTAAACCCTATCCCTAACCCTTACCCTAACCCTAAATCTTACCCTAACCCTAACCCCTAACCCTAACCCTTACCCTAACCCTAACTCTAACCCTTAACCTTTCCCTAATTCTAACCCTAACCAAAACCCTTACCCTAACCCTAAACCGAACCCTAACCCTAACCCTTACCCTTACCCTAACAATAACCCTAAACCTAACTCTAACCCTAAACCTAACCCTAATCCTTACCCTTACCCTGAACCTAACCCTAACCCTAAACCTAACCCTAACCCTTTCCATTACCCTAACCCTAACCATAACCTTAATGCTAACCCTAACCGTAACCCTAAACCTAAACCTTACCCTACCCGTAACCCTAAACCTAATCCTTAACCTAACCCTAACCCTAACCCTAATCCTTACACTAACCCTAATCCTAACCCTAACCCTTACACTTTCCCTAAACCTAAGCCTAACCATAAACCTAAACCTCAACCTTACCCTTACCCTAACCCTAACCCATAACTTAACCCTAACTCTAACCCTAACTCTAACCCTAAAACTTACCCTTACCGTAAACCTAAACCTAAACCTTCCCTTAACCCTAACCCTAACCATAACCCTAACCCTAACCCTAACCCTAACCCTTACCCTAATCCTTACCCTTACCCTAACCCTAACCCTATACCTCACCCTACCCTAACCCTAACACTAACCCCTAACCTATCCCTAATCCTTACCCTTACCCTAACCCTAAACCCTAAACTTAACCCTAACCCTAACCCTAACCCTAAACCTTACCCTTACCCTAAACCTAACCCTAACCCTTACCCTATCCCTAACCCTAACCCTAACCTTAACCTAACCCTTACACTTACCTTAACCCTAACCCTAAACTTAGCCTTAACCCTAAACCCTAACCCTAAACCTAAACCTTACCCTTACCCTAACCCTAATCCTAACCCTAATATTTACCCCTAACTCTAACCCTAACACTAACCCTTACCCTTACTCTAACACTAACCCTAAGCCTAAACCTAAACCTAACACTTTCTCTCACCCTAACCATAACCCTAACGCTAACACTAAAACTAACCCTAAACCCTAACCCTAACCCTAACCCTTACCCTTACCCTTACCCTAATCCTAACGCTAATCCTAAACCCTATCCCTAACCCTTACCCTAACCCTAAATCTTACCCTAACCCTAACCCCTAACCCTAACCCTTACCCTAACCCTAACTCTAACCCTTACCCTTACCCTAATTCTAACCCTAACCAAAACCCTTACCCTAACCCTAAACCGAACCCTAACCCTAACCCTTACCCTTACCCTAACAATAACCCTAAACCTAACTCTAACCCTAACCCTAACCCTAATCCTTACCCTTACCCTGAACCTAACCCTAACCCTAAACCTAACCCTAACCCTTTCCATTACCCTAACCCTAACCATAACCTTAATGCTAACCCTAACCGTAACCCTAAACTTAAACCTTACCCTACCCTTACCCTAACCCTAACCCTAACCCTTATCCTTAACCTAACCCTAATCCTAACCCTAACCCTTACACTTTCCCTAACCCTAAGCCTAAACATAACCCTAAACCTCAACCTTACCCTTACCCTAACCCTAACCCTTAACTTAACCCTAACTCTAACCCTAACTCTAACCCTAAAACTTACCCTTACCGTAAACCTAAACCTAAACCTTACCTTAACCCTAACCCTAACCATAACCCTAACCCTAACCCTAACCCTTACCCTAACCCTTACCCTTACCCTAACCCTAACCCTATACCTCACCCTACCCTAACCCTAACACTAACCCCTAACCCTATCCCTAATCCTTACCCTTACCCTAACCCTAACCCCTAAACTTAACCCTAACCCTAACCCTAACCCTAAACCTTACCCTTACCCTAAACCTAACCCTAACCCTTACCCTATCCCTAACCCTAACCCTAACCTTAACCTAACCCTTACACTTACCTTAACCCTAACCCTAAACTTAGCCTTAACACTAAACCCTAACCCTAAACCTAAACCTTACCCTTACCCTAACCCTAATCCTAACCCTAATCTTTACACCTAACTCTAACCCTAACACTAACCCTTACCCTTACTCTAACCCTAACCCTAACCCTAAACCTCACCCTAACACTTTCTCTCACCCTAACCATAACCCTAACGCTAACACAAAATCTAACCCTAAACCCTAACCCTAACCCTTACCCTTACCCTTACCCTAATCCTAACGCTAATCCTAAAACCTAACCCTAACCCTTACCCTAACACTAAATCTTACCCTAACCCTAACCCCTAACCCTAACCCTTACCCTAACCCTAACTCTAACCCTTACCCTTACCCTAATTCCAACCCTAACCCTAACCCTTACCCTAACCCTAAACCGAACCCTAACCCTAACCCTTACCCTTACCCTAACAATAACCCTAAACCTAACTCTAACCCTAACCCTAACCCTAATCCTTACGCTTACTCTGAACCTAACCCTAACCCTAAACCTAACCCTAAACCTTTCCATTATCCTAACCCTAACCCTAAACTTAATGCTAACCCTAACCGTAACCCTAAACCTAAACCTTACCCTACCCGTAACCCTAACCCTAATCCTTACCCTAACCCTAACCCTAACCCTAATCCTTACCCTAACCCTAATCCTAACCCTAACCCTTACCCTTTCCCTAACCCTAACCCTAACCATAACCCTAAACCTCAACCTTACCCTTACCCTAACCCTAACCCTTAACTTAACTCTAACTCTAACCCTAACTCTAACCCTAAAACTTACAATTACCGTAAACCTAAACCTAACCCTTACCTTAACCCTAACCCTAACCATAACCCTAACCCTAACCCTAACCCTTACCCTAACCCTAAACCTAACCCTAACCCTAACCCTAACCCTTACCCTTACCATAACAATGACCCTAAACCTAACTCTAACCCTAACCCTAAACCTAACCCTTACCCTAACCCTAACCCTAACGCTGACCTTACCCTAACCCTAACACTAACCCTATCCCCTAACCCTAACCCTAATCATTACCCTTACCGTAACCCTAACGCTAATCCTAAAACCTAACCCTAACACTAACCCTAAACCTAACACTTACTCTTACCTAAACCTAACCCTAACCCTAAACGTTTCCCCTACTCTAACACTAACCCTAACTCCTAACCCTAACCCTAACGCTCACCCTAACCCTAACCCTAACCCTAAACCTTGCCCTAAACCTAACCCTAAGCCTAAACCGTACCCTTGCTGTGACCGTAACCCTAACCTTAACCACAACCCTAAACCTAACCCTAACCCTAACCCTTACCCTTACCCTAACCCTATCCATAAACCTAACCCTAACCCTAACCCTAACCCTTACCCTATCCCTAACACTAACCCTTACCCTAACTCTAAACCTAACCCTAACACTAACCCTAACCGTTTCCCTTACCCTACCCTAACCCTAAACCTAACCCTAACCCTAACCCTAACCATAACCTTAACCCTCACAATAACACTAACCCTAACCCTAAACCTTACCCTTTCCCTAACCCTAAACCTAACCCTAACCCTTACCCTTACCATAACCCTAACCCTAACCCCAACCCTTACCCTTACACTAACCCTAACCCTAACCTTAATGCTATCCCTAAACCTAACCCTAACTCTTACCCTGAACCTAAGACTAACCCTAATCCTTACCCTAACCCTAACCGTAACCCTAACCCTAACCCTAAACCTTATCCTTACCCTAATCCTAACCCTAACCCTTACCCTACCCCTAAACCTAACCCTAACCCTAACCCTAACCCTAACGCAAACCCTAACCCTAACCTTACACTAACAGTAACCCTAACCCTAACCCAAAACCTAACCATAACCCTTTCTCTTACCATAACCCTAAACATAATCCTTACCCTAACCCTATCTCTAACCCTAACCCTAACCCTTACCCTAACCCTAACCCTAACCTGAAACCTAACCCCTAACCCTAACCCTAACCCTCACCCTAACCCTAACCCTAACCCTAACCCTAACCCTAAACCTAAACCTTACCCTAACCATAACCCTAACCCTAACCCTAACCCTAACCCTAATCCTAACCCTAACGTTAACCCCAGCCCTAAACCTAACCCTAACCCTTACCCTTACCGTAACCCTAACACTAACCCTAAACCTAACCCTAACCCTAAATCTAAATCTTACCCTAACCCTAACCCTAAACCTAACCCTAACCCTAACCCTAAGCCTTACCCTAACCCTAACTCTTACCCTAACCCTAACTGTAAATCTTACCCTAACAGTAACCCTAACCCTAACCTTACCCTAACAGTAACCCTAACCCTAACCCAAAACCTAACCATAACCCTTTCTCTTACCATAACCCTAACCATAATCCTTACCCTAACCCTAACTCTAATCCTAACCCTACCCCTTACCCTTACCCTAACCCTAAGCCTAACTCTAACCCTAACACTTACCCTTACCCTAACCCTTCCCATAACCCTAACCGTAATCCTAAACACTAACCCTAACCCTATCCCTTACCCTTACCCTAACCCTAACGCTAATCGTAAACCCTAACCCTAACACTAACCCTAACCCTAACACTTACCCTTACCTAACCCTAACCCTAACCCTAACCCTTTCCACAACCCTACCCTAACCCTAACCCCTAACCCTAACCCTAACCATAACGCTCACCCTAACCCTAATCCTAACCCTAAACTTGCCCTAACCCTAACCCTAACCCTAACCCTAAACCTTACCTTTACCCTAACCCTAACCCTAACCTTAACCCCAACCCTAAACCTAACCCTAACCCTAACCCTAACCCTTACCCTATCCCTAATCCTAACCCTAACCCAAACCCTAACCCTAACTCTAAACCTAACCCTAACTCTAACCTTTTCCCTTATCCTAACCCTACCCCTAAACCTAACCCTATCCCTAAACTTTACCATAATCCAAACCCTAACCCTTACCCTAACCCTAAACCTAACCCTAACCCTATCCCTAACCCTTACCCTTACCCTAACAATAACCCTAACCCTAACCCTAACCCTAACCCTAAACTTCACCCTAACCCTAACCCTAACTCTAACCATTACCCTTACCCTAACCCTAACACTAACCCTTACCCTTACCCTCACGCTAACCTTATCCTGAACCTAACCGTAACCCTTACCCTACCCTAACCCTAACCCTAACACTTACCCATATCCTAACCCTAACCGTAAACCTTACCCATACCCTAACCCTAACCTTAACCCTAACCTTAACACTAACCCGAACCCTAACCCTAACCCTACCCTATCCCTAACACTAACACTTACCTTTACCCTAACCCTAACCCTAAACCTTACCCTAACCCTAACCCTAACCCTTACCCTAACCCTAACCTCACCATAACCTAACCCTAACCCTTATCCTTACCCTAACCCTAACCACAAACCTAACCATAAACCTAACCCAAAAACTTACTCTTAACCTAACCTTAACCCTAAACTTAATGGTAACCCTAACCCTAACCCTATCCCTAACCCTTACCCAAACCCTTACCCTAACCCTGACCCTATCCTAACCATAACATTAACCCTAACCCTAACCCTAATCCTAACGCTAAGCCATACCCTTACCCAAACCCTAACCATAACCCTAAACCTAACACAAACCCTAACCCTAAACCTAACCCTAACCCTAACCCTAACCCTAACACATTCTCTTACCCTAACCCTAAACCTAACCCTAACCCTTACCCTTACCCTAACCCTAACCCTAAACTTAACCTCAACCCTAAACCTAACACTAAACCTAACACTAACCCTTACCCTTACCCTAACCATAACCCTAAACCTAACCCTAACCCTAAACCTAACACTTACCCTAACCCTAACCCTAACCCTTACCCTTACCCTAATCCTAACCCTAACACCAACCCTAAACCTAACCCTTCCCCTAAGCCGAAACCTAAACCTAAACCTAATCCTAACCCTAACGCTAACCCTTACCCTTACCCTAACCCTAACCCTAACCCTAAACCTTACCCTTACCTTAACCCTAACCCTCACCCTTACCCTTACCCTAACCCTAACCTTAACCTCAACCCTAAACCTAAAACTAACCCTAACCCTATACATAACACTAAACTTAACTCTTACCCTAACCCTAAACCTAATTCTTACCCTAACCCTAAACCTAACCCTAACCCTTACCCTTACCCTAACCCTAACCCTAACCTTAATCCCAACCCTAAACCTAAAACTAACCCTAACCCTAACCCTAAATCTAACCTTAACAATAACCCTAACCCTTACGCTAACACTCACCCTAACCCTTACCCTTACCCTAATCCTAACCCTAACCCCAACCTTAACCCTAACACTTACCCTAACCCTAACCTTAATCCCAACCCTAAAAGTAATCCTAACCATTACCCTTATACTAACTCTAAACATAAACCTAACCCTAACCCTAACTCTAAACCTTATCCTCACCCTTACAATTACCCTTACCCTTACCCTAACCCTAACCCTAAACTTAACCCTAACTCTTACCCTTACACTAACCCTAACCCTAACCCTAACCCTAAATCTATCCCTAACCCTAACCCTAACCCTTAAACTTACCCTAACTCTAAACCTAACCCTAACCCTAACCCTTACCCTAACCCTGACCCTTACCATAACCCTAACCCTAACCCTAACCCTAACCCTAAACCTAACCCTTAACCTTACCCTAACCTTAACACTAAACCCAACCCTAAACCTAACCCTAACCCTTACCCTAACCCCTAACTCTTAACCTAAACCTCACCCTAAACCTTAACCTTACCCTAAACCTAACCCTAACCCTTACCGTAAACCTAACCCTACCCCTAACCCTAACCCTTACCTTAACTCTAACTCTAACGCTAACACTAAACCTTACCCTTACCCTAACCCTAGATCTAACCCTAACCCTAACCCTAAACCTAAACCTAAACCTTACCCTAAACCTTACCCAAAAACTACCCTTAACCCTAACCCTAACCTAACCCTATCACTTTCTCTTACCATAACCCTAACCATAACCCTTACCCTAACCCTAACACTAACCCTATCCCTAACCCTAAACCTTACCCTAACCCTAACGCTAACCATAACCCTAAAACTTACCCTAACCCTAACCCTAACCCTAAAACTAACCCTAACCCTAAACCTAACCCTAACCCTTACCCTTACCCTAACCCTAACCCTAACCCTAAACCTTACCCTAACTCTAACTCTAACCCTAATCCTTACCCTTACCCTAACCTTAACCCTAAACCTAATCCTAACCCTAACCCTAAACCTAACCCTTACCCTTACCCTAACCCTAACCCTAAACCTAACCGTAACCCAAACCCTAACCCTTACCCTAACCCTAACCCTAAATCTAACCCTAACTCTTACCCTTACCCTAACCCTAACCCTTACCTCAATGCTAACCCTAACCCTAAACCTAACCCTTACCCTAACCGTAACCCTAAACCTAACCGTAACACTAACCCTAACCCTATCCCCTAACCCTAACCTTAACCCTAACCCTAACCCTTACCCTTACCCTAACCCTAACCCTAATCTTAATGCTAACACTAACCCTAACCCTAACCCTTACCCTAACCCTAAACCTAAACCTAACATTAACCCTAACCCTAACCCTAACCCTTTCCCTAACCCTAACCCTAACCATAAACCTAACCTTAAACCTAACCCTAACTCTAACCCTAACCCTTACCCTTACCCTAACACTAACCTTAACCCCAAACCTTACCCTTACCCTAAACCTAACCCTAACATTAATGCTAACCCTAACCTTAACCCTAACCCTTACCCTAACCCTAAGAATACCCTAAACCTTACCCTAACCCTAAACCTAACCCTAACCCTAAGAGTAACCCTAACCGTAACCCTAACCCTAACCCTAACACTTACCCTTATCTAACCCTAACACTAACCCTAACCCTTACCATAACCCTAAACGTAACCCTAACCCTAACCCCTTACACTAACCCTAACCCTAAACATAACCATAATCCTTACCCTTATCCTAACCCTAACCCTTACCTCAATGCTATTCCTAACCCTAAACCTAACCCTTACCCTAACCCTAAACCTAAACCTAACCCTAACACTAAACCTAACCGTAACCCTAACCCTAACCCTATCCCCTAACCCTAACCTTAACCCTAACCCTAACCCTTACCCTTACCCTAACCCTAACCCTAACCTTAATGCTAACCCTAAACCTAACCCTAACCCTTACCCTAAACCTAAACCTAAACCTAACATTAACCCTAACCCTAACCCTAACCCTTACCCTAACCCTAATCCTAAGCCTTACCCTCACATTAAACCTACCCCTAAACCTAACCCTAAATCTTACCCTTACCCTAAACCTAACCCTAAACCTAACCCTAAACCTAAACCTTACCCTAACCCTAAACATTACACTAACCCTAAACTTAATCCTAACCCTAAACTTAACCCTAACCCTTACCCTTACCACAACTCTAACCCTAACCCTAACCCTAACCCTAACCCTTACCCTTACCCTAAACGTAACCCTAAACATAACCCTAATACTAACCCTATCCCTAACACTAAACCTTACCGTAACCCTAAACCTAACCCTAATCCTAACCCTAACCCTTACCCTAACCCTAACCCTAACCCTAACCCTAACCCCTTACACTAACCCTAACCCTAAACATAACCATAACCCTTACCCTTATCCTAACCCTAACCCTTACCTCAATGCTATTCCTAACCCTAAACCTAACCCTTACCCTAACCCTAACCCTAAACCCAACCCTAACACTAAACCTAACCGTAACCCTAACCCTAACCCTATCCCCTAACCCTAACCTTAACCCTAACCCTAACCCTTACCCTTACCCTAACCCTAACCCTAACCTTAATGCTAAACCTAACACTAACCCTAACCCTTACCCTAACCCTAAACCTAAACCTAACATTAACCCTAACCCTAACCCTAACCCTAACCCTAACCCTAAACCTTACCTTTACCCTAACCCTAACCCTAACCTTAACCCCAACCCTAAACCTAACCCTAACCCTAACCCTAACCCTTACCCTATCCCTAATCCTAACCCTAACCCAAACCCTAACCCTAACTCTAAACCTAACCCTAACCCTAACTCTAACCTTTTCCCTTATCCTAACCCTACCCCTAAACCTAACCCTATCCCTAAACTTTACCATAATCCAAACCCTAACCCTTACCCTAACCCTAAACCTAACCCTAACCCTATCCCTAACCCTTACCCTTACCCTAACAATAACCCTAACCCTAACCCTAACCCTAACCCTAAACTTCACCCTAACCCTAACCCTAACTCTAACCATTACCCTTACCCTAACCCTAACACTAACCCTTACCCTTACCCTCACGCTAACCTTATCCTGAACCTAACCGTAACCCTTACCCTACCCTAACCCTAACCCTAACACTTACCCATATCCTAACCCTAACCGTAAACCTTACCCATACCCTAACCCTAACCTTAACCCTAACCCTAACACTAACCCGAACCCTAACCCTAACCCTACCCTATCCCTAACACTAACACTTACCTTTACCCTAACCCTAACCCTAAACCTTACCCTAACCCTAACCCTAACCCTTACCCTAACCCTAACCTCACCATAACCTAACCCTAACCCTTATCCTTACCCTAACCCTAACCACAAACCTAACCATAAACCTAACCCAAAAACTTACTCTTAACCTAACCTTAACCCTAAACTTAATGGTAACCCTAACCCTAACCCTATCCCTAACCCTTACCCAAACCCTTACCCTAACCCTGACCCTATCCTAACCATAACATTAACCCTAACCCTAACCCTAATCCTAACGCTAAGCCATACCCTTACCCAAACCCTAACCATAACCCTAAACCTAACACAAACCCTAACCCTAAACCTAACCCTAACCCTAACCCTAACCCTAACACATTCTCTTACCCTAACCCTAAACCTAACCCTAACCCTTACCCTTACCCTAACCCTAACCCTAAACTTAACCTCAACCCTAAACCTAACACTAAACCTAACACTAACCCTTACCCTTACCCTAACCATAACCCTAAACCTAACCCTAACCCTAAACCTAACACTTACCCTAACCCTAACCCTAACCCTTACCCTTACCCTAATCCTAACCCTAACACCAACCCTAAACCTAACCCTTCCCCTAAGCCGAAACCTAAACCTAAACCTAATCCTAACCCTAACGCTAACCCTTACCCTTACCCTAACCCTAACCCTAACCCTAAACCTTACCCTTACCTTAACCCTAACCCTCACCCTTACCCTTACCCTAACCCTAACCTTAACCTCAACCCTAAACCTAAAACTAACCCTAACCCTATACATAACACTAAACCTAACTCTTACCCTAACCCTAAACCTAATTCTTACCCTAACCCTAAACCTAACCCTAACCCTTACCCTTACCCTAACCCTAACCCTAACCTTAATCCCAACCCTAAACCTAAAACTAACCCTAACCCTAACCCTAAATCTAACCTTAACAATAACCCTAACCCTTACGCTAACACTCACCCTAACCCTTACCCTTACCCTAATCCTAACCCTAACCCCAACCTTAACCCTAACACTTACCCTAACCCTAACCTTAATCCCAACCCTAAAAGTAATCCTAACCATTACCCTTATACTAACTCTAAACATAAACCTAACCCTAACCCTAACTCTAAACCTTATCCTCACCCTTACAATTACCCTTACCCTTACCCTAACCCTAACCCTAAACTTAACCCTAACTCTTACCCTTACACTAACCCTAACCCTAACCCTAACCCTAAATCTATCCCTAACCCTAACCCTAACCCTTAAACTTACCCTAACTCTAAACCTAACCCTAACCCTAACCCTTACCCTAACCCTGACCCTTACCATAACCCTAACCCTAACCCTAACCCTAACCCTAAACCTAACACTTAACCTTACCCTAACCTTAACACTAAACCCAACCCTAAACCTAACCCTAACCCTTACCCTAACCCCTAACTCTTAACCTAAACCTCACCCTAAACCTTAACCTTACCCTAAACCTAACCCTAACCCTTACCGTAAACCTAACCCTACCCCTAACCCTAACCCTTACCTTAACTCTAACTCTAACGCTAACACTAAACCTTACCCTTACCCTAACCCTAGATCTAACCCTAACCCTAAACCTAAACCTAAACCTAAACCTTACCCTAAACCTTACCCAAAAACTACCCTTAACCCTAACCCTAACCTAACCCTATCACTTTCTCTTACCATAACCCTAACCATAACCCTTACCCTAACCCTAACACTAACCCTATCCCTAACCCTAAACCTTACCCTAACCCTAACGCTAACCATAACCCTAAAACTTACCCTAACCCTAACCCTAACCCTAAAACTAACCCTAACCCTAAACCTAACCCTAACCCTTACCCTTACCCTAACCCTAACCCTAACCCTAAACCTTACCCTAACTCTAACTCTAACCCTAATCCTTACCCTTACCCTAACCTTAACCCTAAACCTAATCCTAACCCTAACCCTAAACCTAACCCTTACCCTTACCCTAACCCTAACCCTAAACCTAACCGTAACCCAAACCCTAACCCTTACCCTAACCCTAACCCTAAATCTAACCCTAACTCTTACCCTTACCCTAACCCTAACCCTTACCTCAATGCTAACCCTAACCCTAAACCTAACCCTTACCCTAACCGTAACCCTAAACCTAACCGTAACACTAACCCTAACCCTATCCCCTAACCCTAACCTTAACCCTAACCCTAACCCTTACCCTTACCCTAACCCTAACCCTAATCTTAATGCTAACACTAACCCTAACCCTAACCCTTACCCTAACCCTAAACCTAAACCTAACATTAACCCTAACCCTAACCCTAACCCTTTCCCTAACCCTAACCCTAACCATAAACCTAACCTTAAACCTAACCCTAACTCTAACCCTAACCCTTACCCTTACCCTAACACTAACCTTAACCCCAAACCTTACCCTTACCCTAAACCTAACCCTAACATTAATGCTAACCCTAACCTTAACCCTAACCCTTACCCTAACCCTAAGAATACCCTAAACCTTACCCTAACCCTAAACCTAACCCTAACCCTAAGAGTAACCCTAACCGTAACCCTAACCCTAACCCTAACACTTACCCTTATCTAACCCTAACACTAACCCTAAACCTTACCATAACCCTAAACGTAACCCTAACCCTAACCCCTTACACTAACCCTAACCCTAAACATAACCATAATCCTTACCCTTATCCTAACCCTAACCCTTACCTCAATGCTATTCCTAACCCTAAACCTAACCCTTACCCTAACCCTAAACCTAAACCTAACCCTAACACTAAACCTAACCGTAACCCTAACCCTAACCCTATCCCCTAACCCTAACCTTAACCCTAACCCTAACCCTTACCCTTACCCTAACCCTAACCCTAACCTTAATGCTAACCCTAAACCTAACCCTAACCCTTACCCTAAACCTAAACCTAAACCTAACATTAACCCTAACCCTAACCCTAACCCTTACCCTAACCCTAATCCTAAGCCTTACCCTCACATTAAACCTACCCCTAAACCTAACCCTAAATCTTACCCTTACCCTAAACCTAACCCTAAACCTAACCCTAAACCTAAACCTTACCCTAACCCTAAACATTACACTAACCCTAAACTTAATCCTAACCCTAAACTTAACCCTAACCCTTACCCTTACCACAACTCTAACCCTAACCCTAACCCTAACCCTAACCCTTACCCTAAACGTAACCCTAAACATAACCCTAATACTAACCCTATCCCTAACACTAAACCTTACCCTAACCCTAAACCTAACCCTAATCCTAACCCTAACCCTTACCCTAACCCTAACCCTAACCCTAACCCTAACCCTAACCCTAACCCCTTACACTAACCCTAACCCTAAACATAACCATAACCCTTACCCTTATCCTAACCCTAACCCTTACCTCAATGCTATTCCTAACCCTAAACCTAACCCTTACCCTAACCCTAACCCTAAACCCAACCCTAACACTAAACCTAACCGTAACCCTAACCCTAACCCTATCCCCTAACCCTAACCTTAACCCTAACCCTAACCCTTACCCTTACCCTAACCCTAACCCTAACCTTAATGCTAAACCTAACACTAACCCTAACCCTTACCCTAACCCTAAACCTAAACCTAACATTAACCCTAACCCTAACCCTAACCCTAACCCTAACCCTAAACCTTACCTTTACCCTAACCCTAACCCTAACCTTAACCCCAACCCTAAACCTAACCCTAACCCTAACCCTAACCCTTACCCTATCCCTAATCCTAACCCTAACCCAAACCCTAACCCTAACTCTAAACCTAACCCTAACCCTAACTCTAACCTTTTCCCTTATCCTAACCCTACCCCTAAACCTAACCCTATCCCTAAACTTTACCATAATCCAAACCCTAACCCTTACCCTAACCCTAAACCTAACCCTAACCCTATCCCTAACCCTTACCCTTACCCTAACAATAACCCTAACCCTAACCCTAACCCTAACCCTAAACTTCACCCTAACCCTAACCCTAACTCTAACCATTACCCTTACCCTAACCCTAACACTAACCCTTACCCTTACCCTCACGCTAACCTTATCCTGAACCTAACCGTAACCCTTACCCTACCCTAACCCTAACCCTAACACTTACCCATATCCTAACCCTAACCGTAAACCTTACCCATACCCTAACCCTAACCTTAACCCTAACCCTAACACTAACCCGAACCCTAACCCTAACCCTACCCTATCCCTAACACTAACACTTACCTTTACCCTAACCCTAACCCTAAACCTTACCCTAACCCTAACCCTAACCCTTACCCTAACCCTAACCTCACCATAACCTAACCCTAACCCTTATCCTTACCCTAACCCTAACCACAAACCTAACCATAAACCTAACCCAAAAACTTACTCTTAACCTAACCTTAACCCTAAACTTAATGGTAACCCTAACCCTAACCCTATCCCTAACCCTTACCCAAACCCTTACCCTAACCCTGACCCTATCCTAACCATAACATTAACCCTAACCCTAACCCTAATCCTAACGCTAAGCCATACCCTTACCCAAACCCTAACCATAACCCTAAACCTAACACAAACCCTAACCCTAAACCTAACCCTAACCCTAACCCTAACCCTAACACATTCTCTTACCCTAACCCTAAACCTAACCCTAACCCTTACCCTTACCCTAACCCTAACCCTAAACTTAACCTCAACCCTAAACCTAACACTAAACCTAACACTAACCCTTACCCTTACCCTAACCATAACCCTAAACCTAACCCTAACCCTAAACCTAACACTTACCCTAACCCTAACCCTAACCCTTACCCTTACCCTAATCCTAACCCTAACACCAACCCTAAACCTAACCCTTCCCCTAAGCCGAAACCTAAACCTAAACCTAATCCTAACCCTAACGCTAACCCTTACCCTTACCCTAACCCTAACCCTAACCCTAAACCTTACCCTTACCTTAACCCTAACCCTCACCCTTACCCTTACCCTAACCCTAACCTTAACCTCAACCCTAAACCTAAAACTAACCCTAACCCTATACATAACACTAAACCTAACTCTTACCCTAACCCTAAACCTAATTCTTACCCTAACCCTAAACCTAACCCTAACCCTTACCCTTACCCTAACCCTAACCCTAACCTTAATCCCAACCCTAAACCTAAAACTAACCCTAACCCTAACCCTAAATCTAACCTTAACAATAACCCTAACCCTTACGCTAACACTCACCCTAACCCTTACCCTTACCCTAATCCTAACCCTAACCCCAACCTTAACCCTAACACTTACCCTAACCCTAACCTTAATCCCAACCCTAAAAGTAATCCTAACCCTTACCCTTCTACTAACTCTAAACATAAACCTAACCCTAACCCTAACTCTAAACCTTATCCTCACCCTTACAATTACCCTTACCCTTACCCTAACCCTAACCCTAAACTTAACCCTAACTCTTACCCTTACACTAACCCTAACCCTAACCCTAACCCTAAACCTATCCCTAACCCTAACCCTAACCCTTAAACTTACCCTAACTCTAAACCTAACCCTAACCCTAACCCTTACCCTAACCCTGACCCTTACCATAACCCTAACCCTAACCCTAACCCTAACCCTAAACCTAACCCTTAATCTTACCCTAACCTTAACACTAAACCCAACCCTAAACCTAACCCTAACCCTTACCCTAACCCCTAACTCTTAACCTAAACCTCACCCTAAACCTTAACCTTACCCTAAACCTAACCCTAACCCTTACCGTAAACCTAAACCTACCCCTAACCCTAACCCTTAACTTAACACTAACTCTAATGCTAACACTAAACCTTACCCTTACCCTAACCCTAGATCTAACCCTAACCCTAACCCTAAACCCTACCCTAACCCTAAACCTAAACCTTACCCTAAACCTTACCCAAAAACTACCCTTAACCCTAACCCTAACCTAACCCTATCACTTTCTCTTACCATAACCCTAACCATAACCCTTACCCTAACCCTAACACTAACCCTATCCCTAACCCTAAACCTTACCCTAACCCTAACGCTAACCATAACCCTAAAACTTACCCTAACCCTAACCCTAACCCTAAAACTAACCCTAACCCTAAACCTAACCCTAACCCTTACCCTTACCCTAACCCTAACCCTAACCCTAAACCTTACCCTAACTCTAACTCTAACCCTAATCCTTACCCTTACCCTAACCTTAACCCTAAACCTAATCCTAACCCTAACCCTAAACCTAACCCTTACCCTTACCCTAACCCTAACCCTAAACCTAACCGTAACCCAAACCCTAACCCTTACCCTAACCCTAACCCTAAATCTAACCCTAACTCTTACCCTTACCCTAACCCTAACCCTTACCTCAATGCTAACCCTAACCCTAAACCTAACTCTTACCCTAACCGTAACCCTAAACCTAACCGTAACACTAACCCTAACCCTATCCCCTAACCCTAACCTTAACCCTAACCCTAACCCTTACCCTTACCCTAACCCTAACCCTAATCTTAATGCTAACATAACCCTAACCCTAACCCTTACCCTAACCCTAAACCTAAACCTAACATTAACCCTAACCCTAACCCTAACCCTTTCCCTAACCCTAACCCTAACCATAAACCTAACCTTAAACCTAACCCTAACTCTAACCCTAACCCTTACCCTTACCCTAACACTAACCTTAACCCCAAACCTTACCCTTACCCTAAACCTAACCCTAGCATTAATGCTAACACTAACCTTAACCCTAACCCTTACCCTAACCCTAAGAATACCCTAAACCTTACCCTAACCCTAAACCTAACCCTAACCCTAAGAGTAACCCTAACCGTAACCCTAACCCTAACCCTTACCATAACGCTAAACGTAACCCTAACCCTAACCCCTTACACTAACCCTAACCCTAAACATAACCATAACCCTTACCCTTATCCTAACCCTAACCCTTACCTCAATGCTATTCCTAACCCTAAACCTAACCCTTACCCTAACCCTAAACCTAAACCTAACCCTAACACTAAACCTAACCGTAACCCTAACCCTAACCCTATCCCCTAACCCTAACCTTAACCCTAACCCTAACCCTTACCCTTACCCTAACCCTAACCCTAACCTTAATGCTAACCCTAAACCTAACCCTAACCCTTACCCTAAACCTAAACCTAAACCTAACATTAACCCTAACCCTAACCCTAACCCTTACCCTAACCCTAATCCTAAGCCTTACCCTTACATTAAACCTACCCCTAAACCTAACCCTAAATCTTACCCTTACCCTAAACCTAACCCTAAACCTAACCCTAAACCTAAACCTTACCCTAACCCTAAACATTACACTAACCCTAAACTTAATCCTAACCCTAAACTTAACCCTAACCCTTACCCTTACCACAACTCTAACCCTAACCCTAACCCTAACCCTAACCCTTACCCTTACCCTAAACGTAACCCTAAACATAACCCTAATACTAACCCTATCCCTAACACTAACCCTTACCCTAACCCTAAACCTAACCCTAATCCTAACCCTAACCCTTACCCTAACCCTAACTTTAACCCTAACCCTAAACCTTGCCCTTACCCTAACCCTAACCCTAAACGTAACCCTAACCTTTCCGTTACCCTAACCCTAACCCTAAACTTAATGCTAACCCTAAACCTAACCCTAACCCTTACCCTAACTCTAACCCTAAACCTAATCCTTACCCTAACCCTAATACTAACCCTGACCCTTACCCTTTCCCTAACCCTAACCCTAACCATAAACCTAACCTTAAACCTTACCCTTACCCTAACCCTAATCCTTACCATAACCCTAACCATATCCCTAACCCTAAACCTTGCCCTTACCCTAACCCTAACCCTAAACCTAACCCTAACCCTAACCCTAACCCTTACCCTTACCCTAACACTAACCTTAACCCCAAACCTTACCCTTACCCTAACCCTAACCCTAACATTAATGCTAACCCTAACCTTAACCCTAACCCTTACCCTAACCCTAAGAATACCCTAAACCTTACCCTAACCCTAAACCTAACCCTAACCCTAAGAGTAACCCTAACCGTAACCCTAACCCTAACCCTAACACTTACCCTTATCTAACCCTAACACTAACCCTAACCCTTACCATAACCCTAAACGTAACCCTAACCCTAACCCCTTACACTAACCCTAACCCTAAACATAACCATAACCCTTACCCTTATCCTAACCCTAACCCTTACCTCAATGCTATTCCTAACCCTAAACCTAACCCTTACCCCAACCCTAACCCTAAACCCAACCCTAACACTAAACCTAACCGTAACCCTAACCCTAACCCTATCCCCTAACCCTAACCTTAACCCTAAACCTAACCCTTACCCTTACCCTAACCCTAACCCTAACCTTAATGCTAACCCTAACACTAACCCTAACCCTTACCCTAACCCTAAACCTAAACCTAACATTAACCCTAACCCTAACCCTAACCCTTACCCCAACCCTAATCCTAAGCCTTACCCTTACATTAAACCTACCTCTAAACCTAACCCTAAACCTTACCCTTAACCTAAACCTAACCTAACCCTTACCCTATCCCTAACCCTAACCCTAAACATAACCCTAACACTTACACTTTCCTTAACACTAAACCTAACACTGACCCTAATCCTAACACTTACCCTAACCCCTAACCCTAATGCTAACCCTTACCCTTACCCTAACACTAACCCCTAACCTTAACCTTAACCCTAATCCTTACCCTCATCCTAAATCTTACCCCTAACCCTAACCCTAACCCTAACCCATACCCTTACCATAAACCTAACCCTAACCCTAACCCTGACCCTAAACCTTACCCTAACCCTAACCCTAACTCTAACCCTTACCCTTCCCCTAACCCTAATCCTAAACCTAACCGTTACCCTTACCCTAACCCTAACAATAAACTTAACCCCAAACGTAAACCTAAGCGTAACTCTTACTCTTACCGTAAACCTAACCCTAAACCTAACCCTAACACTAAACCTTACCCTAAGGCTAAACATTACCCTAACCCTAAACTTAATCCTAACCCTAAACTTAACCCTAACCCTTACCCTTACCCCAACTCTAACCCTAAACCTAACCCTTACCCTTACCCTAAACATAACCCTAAACCTAACCCTAATACTAACCCTATCGCTAACACTAACCCTTGGCCTAAACCTAACCCTAACCCTAAACCGAACCCTTACCCTAACCCTAACCCTAACCCTTACCCTAACCCTAACCTTAACCCTAACCCTAAACCTTGCCCTTACCCTAACCCTAACCCTAAACGTAACCCTAACCCTTTCCCTTACACTAACCCTAACCCTAAACTTAATGCTAACCCTAACCCTAACCCTAACCATTACCCTAACCCTAACCCTAAACCTAATCCTTACCCTAACCCTAATACTAACCCTAACACTTACCCTTTCCCTAAACCTAACCCTAACCATAAACCTAACCTTAAACCTTACCCTTACCCTAACCTTAATCCTTACCATAACCCTAACCCTAACCCTAAACCTAAAACTTGCCCTTACCCTAACCCTAACCCTAAACGTAAACCTAACCCTAACCCTAACCCTTACCCTTACCCTAACACTAACCTTAACCCCAAACCTAACCCTTACCCTAACCCTAACCCTAACATTAATGCTAACCCTAACCCTAACCCAAACCCTTACCCTAACTCTAATACTATCCCTAAACCTTACCCTAACCCTAAACCTAAACCTAACCCTAAGAGTAACCCTAACCGTAACCCTAACCCTAACCCTAACACTTACCCTTATCTAACCCTAACACTAACACTAACCCTTACCATAACCCTAAACCTAACCCTAACCCTAACCCCTTACACTAACCCTAACCATAAACATAACCATAAGCCTTACCCTAACCCTAATCCTTACCCTAAACCTAACCCTAACCCTTACCCTAACCATAACCCTAACCCTAACACCTCACCCTAACCCTAACCCTAACACTCACCCTAACCCTAACCATAACCATAACCCTTACACTAACCCTAACCCTAACCCTCACCTTTACCATTATCCTAACCCTAACTCTAACCTTAAAACCAACCCTAAACCTAACCCTAACCCTAACCCTTACCCTAACCCTACCTCTAACCCTAGCCTTAATCCTAAACCCTAAACCTAACCCTAACCCTAACCCTTACCCTTACACTAACCCTAACCATAACCCTAACCCTAACAAAAAACTTTATCCTTAATCTAAACCTAACCCTAACCCTTACCCTAACCCTAATCCTAACCCCATCCCTAACCCTTACCCTTACCCTAAACCTAACCCTAAACCTAACCCTAACCCTAACCCTAAACCTAACCCCAAACCTTACCCTAACCCTAACGCTAACCCTAACCCTAAACCTTACCCTAACACTAACCTTAACCCTAACCCTAACCAAACCCTATCCCTTTCTCTTACCATAACCCTAACCCTAACCCTTCCCCTTACCCTAACCCTAACCCTAAACATAAACCTAACCCTAAACCTAACCCTAACACTAACCCTTACCTTTACCCTAACCCTAAACCTAACACTAACCCTAATCCTTATCCTTACACTAAACCTAAACCTAACCCTTACCCTAACCCTAAACCTAACCCTAACCCTAACCCTATTCCTAACCCTTGCCCTTACCCTAAACCTAAAACTAAACCTAACCCTAACCCTAAACCTAAACCTTACCCTGACCCTTACCATAACCCTAACCCTAACCCTAAACCTAACCCTAAACCTAACCCTTAACCTTACCCTAATCTTAACACTAAACCCAACCCTAAACCTAACCCTAACCCTTACCCTAACCCTAACTCTTAACCTAAACCTAACCCTAAACCTTACCCTTACCCTAAACCTAACCCTAACCCTTACCGTAAACCTAACCCTAACCCTGACCCTAACCCTTACCCTTACCTTAACTCTATCTCTAACCCTAACACAAAACCTTACCCTTACCCTATCCCTAGATCTAACCCTAACCGTAACCCTAAACCCTAACCCTAACCCTAAACCTAACCCTTACCCTAAACCTTATCCACAAACTAACCTTAACCCTAACCCTAACCTAACCCTATCACTTTCTCTTACCATAACCGTAAGCATAACCCTTACCCTAACCCTAACCCTAACCCTAACCCTTACCGTAACCCTAACACTAACCCTAACCCTAACCCTAACCCTTACCCTAACCCTAACGCTAACCCTAACCCTAAAACTTACCCTAACCCTAACCCTAAAACTAACCCCTAACCCTAAACCTAACACTAACCCTTACCCTTACCCTAACCCTAACCCTAACCCTAAACCTTACCCTAACTCTAACTCTAACCCTAACCCTTACCCTTACCCTAACCTTAACCCTAAACCTAATCCTAACCCTAACCCTAACCCTAAACCTAACCCTAAACCTTACCCTAACCCTAACGCTAACCATAACCCTAAACCTTACCCTAACACTAACCTTAACCCTAACACTAAACAAACCCTATCCCTTTCTCTTACCATAACCCTAACCCTAACCCTTACCCTTTCCCTAACCTTAAACATAAACCTAACCCTAAACCTAACCCTAACCCTAACCCTTACCTTTACCCTAACCCTAAACCTAACTCTAACCCTAAACCTTATCCTTACACTAAACCTAACCCTAACCCTTACCCTAACCCTAAACCTAACCCTAAACCTATCCCTAACCTTACCCTTACCCTAAACCTAAAACTAAACCTAACCCTAACCCTAACCCTAATCCTAAACCTAACCCTAAACCTAACCCTTAACCTTACCCTAACCTTAACACTAAACCCAACCCTAAACCTAAACCTAACCCTTATCCTAACCGAAACTCTTAACCTAAACCTAACCCTAAACCTTACCCTTACCGTTAACCTAACCCTAACCCTTACCGTAAACCTAACCCTAACCCTAACACTTACCCTTACCTTAACCCTATCTCTAACCCTAACACAAAACCTTACCCTTACCCTAACCCTAGATCTAACCCTAACCGTAACCCTAAACCCTAAACCTAACCCTAAACCTAACCCTTACCCTAAACCTTATCCACAAACTAATCTTAACCCTAACCCTAACCTAACCCTATCCCTTTCTCTTACAATAACCCTAACCATAACTCTTACCCTAACCCTAACCCTAACCCTAACCCTTACCCTAACCCTAACGCTAAACCTAACCCTAAAACTTACCCTAACCCTAACCCTAACCATAAAACTAACCCCTAACCCTAAACCTAACCCTAACCCTTACCCTTACCCTAACCCTAACCGTAACCCTAACCCTAACCCTAACCCTAAACCTTAGCCTAACTCTAACTCTAACCCTAACCCTTACCCTAACCCTAACGCTAAACCTAACCCTAAAACTTACCCTAACCCTAACCCTAACCATAAAACTAACCCCTAACCCTAAACCTAACCCTAACCCTTACCATTACCATAACCTTAACCGTAAACCTAATCCTAACCCTAACCCTAAACCTAACCCTTACCCTTACCCTAACCCTAACCCTAAACCTAACCGTAACCCAAACCCTAACCCTAACCCCTAACCCTAACCTTAACCCTAACCCTAACCCTTACCCTTACCCTAACCCTAACCCTTACCTCAATGCTAACCCTAACCCTAAACCTAACCCTTACCCTAACCATAAGACTAAACCTAACCCTAACACTAAACCTAACCGTAACCGTAACCCTAACACTATCCCCTAACCCTAACCTTAACCCTAACCCTAACCTTACCCTTACCCTAACCCTAACCCTAACCTTAATGCTAAACATAACCCTAACACTAACCCTTACCCTAACCCTAAACCTAAACCTAACATTAACCGTAACCCTAACCCTAACCCTAATCCTAAGCCTTACCCTTACATTAAACCTACCCCTAAACCTAACCCTAAACCTTACCCTTACCCTAAACCTAACCTAACCCTTACCCTATCCCTAACCCTAACCCTAAACGTAACCCTAACACTTACACTTACCTTAACCCTAAACCTAAAACTAACCCTAATCCTAACACTTACCCTAACCCCTAACCCTAATCCTAACCCTTACCCTTACCCTAACACTAACCCGTAACCTTAACCTTAACCCTAATCCTTACACTCATCCTAACCGTTACCCCTAACCCTAACCCTAACCCAAACTCATACCCTTACCATAAACCAAACCCTAACCCTAACCCTGGCCCTAAACCTTACCCTAACCCTAACTCTAACCCGAACCCGAACCCCTAAACCTAACCCTAACCCTCACCCTAACTCTAACCCTTACCCTTCCCCTAACCCTAATCCTAAAACTAACCCTTACCCTTACCCTAAACCTAACAATAAACTTAACCCCAACCCCAAACCTAACCGTAACTGTTACCCTTACCCTAAACCTAACCCTAAACCTAACCCTAACCCTAAACCTTACCCTAACCCTAAACATTACCCTAACCCTAAACTTAATCCTAACCCTAAACTTAACTCTAACGCTTACCCTTACCCTAACTCTAACCCTAAACCTAACCCTAACCGTAACCCTTACCTTTACCCTAACCCTAACCCTAAACCTAACCCTCACACTATCCCTATCCCTAACCCTAACCCTTACCCTAACCCTAACCCTAACCCTAACCGTAACCCTAAACCTAACCCTAACCCTAACCCTTACCCTAACCCTAAACCTAAACCTTGCCCTTACCCTAACCCTAACCCTAAACCTAAACCTAACCCTTTCCCTTACCCTAAACCTAACCCAAACTTAATGCTAACCCTAACCCTAACCCTAACCCTTACCCTAATCCTAACCCTAACCCTAATCCTTACCCTAACCCTAATCCTAGCCGTAACCCTTACCCTTTCCCTAAACCTAACCCCAAACCTAAACCTAAAACTAACCCTAACCCTAACCCTAACCCTAACCCTAACCCTAACAATAACCCTAACCCTTACGCTAACACTCACCCTAACCCTTAGCCTTACCCTAATCCTAACCCTAACCACAACCTTAACCCTAACACTTACCCTAACCCTAACCTTAATCCCAACCCTAAAAGTAATCCTAACCCTTACCCTTCTACTAACTCTAACTGTAAACCTAACCCTAACCCTAACCCTAACCCTTAATCTCACCCTTACCCTTACCCTAAACCTAACCCTAACCCTAAACTTAACCCTAACCCTTACCCTTACACTAACCCTAACCCTAACCCTAACCCTAAACCTATCCCTAATCCTAACCCTTACCCTAACTCTAAACCTAAACCTAACCCTAACCCTTACCCTAACCCTTACCCTTACCATAACCCTAACCCTAACCCTAAACCTAACCCTAAACCTAACCCTAAACCTTACCCTAACCTTAACACTAAACCCAACCCTAAACCTAACCCTAACCCTTACCCTAACCCTAACTCTTAACCTAAACCTCACCCTAAACCTTACCCTTACCCAAAACTTAACCCTAAACCTTACCGTAAACCTAACCCTAACCCTAACCCTAACCCTTACCCTTACCTTAACTCTAACTCTAACCCTAACACTAAACCTTACCCTTACCCTAACCCTAGATCTAACCCTAACCCTAACCCTAAACCCTAACCCTAACCCTAAACCTAACCCTTACCCTAAACCTTACCCGCAAACTAACCTTAACCCTAACCCTAACCTAACCCTATCACTTTCTCTTACCATAACCCTAACCATAACCCTTACCCTAACCCTAACCCTCACCCTAACCCTAACACTAACCCTAACCCTAACCCTAAACCTTACCAAAACCTAACGCTAACCCTAACCCTAAAACTTACCCTAACCCTAACCCTAACCCTAAAACTAACCCCTAACCCTAAACCTAACCCTAACCCTTACCCTTACCCTAAACCTAACCTTAACCCTAAACCTTACCCTAACTCTAACTCTAACCCTAATCCTTACCCTTACCCTAACCTTAACCCTAAACCTAATGCTAACCCTAAACCTAAACCTAAACCTTACCCTTACCCTAACCCTAACTGTAAACCTAACCGTAACCCAAACCCTAACGTTTACCCCTAACCCTAACCTTAACCCTAACCCTAACCCTTACCCTTACCCTAACCCTAACCCTTACCTCAATGCTAACCCTAACCCTAAACCTAACCCTTACCCTAACCCTAAACCTAAACCTAACCCTAACACTAAACCTAACCGTAACCCTAAACCTAACCCTATACCCTAACCCTAAACTTAACCCTAACCCTAAACCTTACCCTTACCCTAACCCTAACCCTAACCTTAATGCTAACCATAACCCTAACCCTAACCCTTACCCTAACCCTAAACCTAAACCTAACATTAACCCTAACCCTAGCCCTAACCCTTACCCTAACCCTAATCCTAAGCCTTACCCTTACATTAAACCTACCCCTAAACCGTACCCTAAACCTTACCCTTACCCTAAACCTAACCTAACCCTTACCCTATCCCTAACCCTAACGCTAAACGTAACCTTAACACTTACACTTACACTTACCTTAACCCTAAACCTATCACTAACCCTAATCCTAACACTTACCCTAACCCCTAACCCTAATCCTAACCTTACCCTCACCCTAACACTAACCGCTAACCTTAACCTTAACCCTAATCCTTACCCTCATCCTAACCCTTACCCTAACCCTAACCCTAACCCTAACCCATACCCTTACCATAAACCTAACCCTAACCCTAACCCTGACCCTAAAACTTACCCTAACCCTAACTCTAACCCGAACTCTAACCCCTAACCTTCACCCTAAACCTCACCCTAACTCTAACCCTTACCCTTCCCCTAACCATAATCCTAAACCTAACCTTACCCTTACACTAACCCTAACTATAAACTTAACCCCAACCCTAAACCTAACCCTAACCCTAACCCTTACCCTTACCCTAAACCTAACCCTAAACCTAACGCTAATACTAACCCTATCCCTAACACTAACCCTTACCCTAACCCTAACCCTAACCCTAAACCTAACCCTAACCCTAACCCTTACCCTAACCCTAAACTTAATCCTAAACCTAAACCTTGCCCTTACCCTAACCCTAACCCTAAACGTAACCCTAACCCTTTCCCTTACCCTAACCCTAACCCTAAACTTAATGCCAACCCTAACCCTAACCCTCACCCTTAACCTAACCCTAACCCTAAACCAAATCCTTACCCTAACCCTAATACTAACCCTAACCCTTACCCTTTCCCTAACCCTAACCCTAACCATAAACCTAACCATAAACCTTACCCTTACCCTAACCCTAATCTTTACCCTAACCCTAACACTAAACCTTGCCCTTACCCTAACCCTAACCCTAAACCTAACCCTAACCCTAACCCTAACCCTTACCCTTACCTTAACTCTAACTCTAACCGTAACACTAAACCTTACCCTTACCCTAACCCTAGATCTAACCCTAACCCTAACCCTTACCCTAACCTTAACCCTAAACCTAACCCTTACCCTAAACCTTACCCACAAACTAACCTTAACCCTAACCCTAACCTAACCCTATCACTTTCTCTTACCATAACCCTAAACATAACCCTTACCCTAACCCTAAACCTAACCCTTACCCTAACCCTAACACTAACCCTAACTCTAACCCTAACCCTTACCCTAAACCTAACGCTAACCCTAACCCTAAAACTTACCCTAACCCTAACCCTAACCCTAAAACTAACCCCTAACCCTAAACCTACACATAACCCTTACCCTTACCCTAACCCTAACCCTAACCCTAAACCTTACCCTAACTCTAACCCTAACCCTTACCCTTACCCTAACCTTAACCCTAAACCTAATCCTAACCCTAACCCTAAACCTAAACCTTACCCTTACCCTAACCCTAACCCTAAACCTAACCGAAACCCAAACCCTAACCCTTACCCCTAATCCTAACCTTAACCCTAACCCTAACCCTTACCCTTCCCTAAACCTAACCCTTACCTCAATGCTAACCCTAACCCTAAACCTAACCCTTACCCTAACCCTAAACCTAAACGTAACCCTAACACTAAACCTAACCGTAACCCTAACCCTAACCCTATCCCCTAACCCTAACCTTAACCCTAACCCTAACCCTTACCCTTACCCTAACCCTAACCCTAACCTTAATGCTAAACATAACCCTAACCCTAACCCTTACCCTAACCCTAAACCTAAACCTAACATTAACCCTAACCCTAGCCCTAACCCTTACCCTAACCCTAATCCTAAGCCTTACCCTTACATTAAACCTACCCCTAAACTTTACCCTAAACCTTACCCTTACCCTAAACCTAACCTAACCCTTACCCTATCCCTGACCCTAACACTAAACGTAACCTTAACACTTACACTTACCTTAACCCTAAACCTAACACTAACCCTAATCCTAACACCCTAACCCCTAACCCTAATCCTAACCCTTACCCTTACACTAACACTAACCCCTAAACTTAACCTTAACCCTAATCCTTACCCTCATCCTAACCCTTACCCCTAACCCTAACCCTAACCCTAACACATAACCTTACCATAAACCTAACCCTAACCCTAACCCTGACCCTAAAACTTACCCTAACCCTAACGCTAACCCGAACCCTAACCCCTAACCCTCACCCTAACCCTCACCCTAACTCTAACCCTTACCCTTCCCCTTACCCTAATCCTAAATCTAACCCTTACACTAACCCTAACAATAAACTTAACCCCAACCCTAAACCTAACCGTAACTCTTACCCTTACCCTAAACCTAACCCTAAACCTAACCTTAAACCTAACCCTTACCCTAACCCTAAACATTACCCTAACCCAAAACTTAATCCTAACCCTAAACTTAACCCTAACCCTTACCCTTACCCCAACTCTAACCCTAACCCTAACCCTAACCCTAACCCTTACCCTTACCCTAAACCTAACCCTAATACTAACCCTATCCCTAACACTAACCCTTACCCTAACCCTAACCCTAAACCTAACCTTAATCCTAACCCTAAACCTTGCCCTTACCCTAACCCTAACCCTAAACGTAACCCTAACCCTTTCCCTTACCCTAACCCTAACCCTAAACTTAATGCTAAACCTAACCCTAACCCTAACACTAAACATAATCCTTACCCTAACCCTAACCCTTACCCTAACCCTAATACTAACTCTAACCCTTACCCTTTCCCTAACCCTAATCCTAACCATAAACCTAAACTTAAAACTTACCCTTACCCTAACCCTAATCCTTACCCTAACCCTAACCTTAACCCTAACCCTAAACCTTTCCCTTACCCTAACCCTAACCCTAATACTAAACCTAACCCTAACCCTAACCCTTACCCTTACCATAACCCTAACCTTAACCCCAAACCTTACCCTTACCCTAACCCTAACCCTAACATTAATGCTAACCCTAACCCTAACCCTAACCCTTACCCTAACCCTAAACCTAAACCTAACATTAACCCTAACCCTAACCCTAACCCTTACCCTAACCCTAATCCTAAGCCTTACCCTTACATTAATCCTACCCCTAAACCTAACCCTAAACCTTACCTTACCCTAAACCTAACCTAACCCTTACCCTATCCCTAACCCTAACCCTAAACGTAACCCTAACACTTACACTTACCTTAACCCTAAACCTAAAACTAACCCTAATCCTAACACTTACCCTGACCCCTAACCCTAATCCTAACCCTTACCCTTACCCTAACACTAACCCCTAACCTTAACCTTAACCCTAATCCTTACACTCATCCTAACCCTTACCCCTAACCCTAACCCTAACCCTAACCCATACCCTTAGCATAAACCAAACCCTAACCCTAACCCTAAACCTAACCCTAACACTAACCCTATCCCTAACCCTAAACCTTACTCTGACCCTAACCCTAACCCTAAACCTAACCCTAACCCTAACCCTTACCCTTACCCCAACCGTAAACCTAAACCTTGCCCTTACCCTAACCCTAACCCTAAACCTAACCCTAACACTTTCCCTTACCCTAACCCTAACCCTAAACTTAATGCTAACCCTAACCCTAACCCTAACCCTTACCCTAACCCTAACCCTAACCCTAATCCTTACCCTAACCCTAATCCTAACCCTAACCCTTACCCTTTCCCTAACCCTAACCCTAACCATAAACCTAACCATAAACCTTACCCTTACCCTAACTCTACTCGTTACCCTAACCCTAACCCTAACCCTAACCCTAAACCTTGCCCTTACCCTAACCCTAACCCTAAACCTAACCCTAACCCTAACCCTAACCCTTACCCTTACTTAACCCTAACTCTAACCCTAACCCTAAACTTTACCCTTACCCTAACCCTACCTCTAAACCTAGCCTTAACCCTAAACCCTAACCCTAACCCTAACCCTAACCCTTACCCTTACCCTAACCCTAACCATAACCCTAACCCTAACCCAAAACTTTATCCTTACCCTAAACCTAACCCTAACCCTAACCCTAACACTTACCCTAACCCTAACGCTAACCATAACCCTAAAACTTACCCTAACCCTAACCCTAACCCTAAAACTAACCCCTAACCCTAAACCTAACCCTAAACCTTACCCTTACCCTAACCCTAACCCTAACCCTAACCCTAACCCTAAATTTTACCCTAACTCTAACTCTAACCCTAACCCTTACCCTTACCCTAACCTTAACCCTAAACCTAATCCTAACCCTAACCCTAAACCTAACCCAACCCCTAACCCTAACCCCTAACCCTAACCTTAACCCTAACCCTAACCCTTACCCTTACCCTAACCCTAACCCTTCCTTCAATGCTAACCCTTACCATAAACCTAACCCTTACCCTAACCATAACCCTAAAACTAACCCTAACACTAAACCTAACCGTAACCCTAACCCTAACCCTAAACCTAACCCTAACCCTAACCCTTACCCTTACCCTAACCCTAACACTAAACCTTGCCCTTACCCTAACCCTAAACCTAAACCTAACCCTAACCCTTTCCCTTACCCTAACCCTAACCATAAACTTATGCTAACCCTAACCCTAACTCTAACCCTTACCCTAACCCTAACCCTAATCATTACCCTAACCCTAATCCTAAACCTAACCCTTACCCTTTCCCTAACCCAAACCCTAACCATAAACCTAACCTTAAACCTTACCCTTACCCTAACCCTACTCATTACCCTAACCCTAACCCTAACTCTAACCCTAAACCTTGCCCTTAACCTAACCCTAACCCTAAACCTAACCCTAACTCTAACCCTAACCCTTACCCTTACCCTAATCCTAACTTTAACCCCAAATCTTACCCTTACCTTAGCCCTGACCCTAACATTAATACTAACCCTAACCTATCCCTAATCCTTGCCCTTACCCTTACCCTAAACCTAAAACTAAATCTAACCCTAACCCTAAACCTAAACCTTACCTTAACCCTTACCATAACCCTAAACCTAACCCTAACCCTAAACCTAACCCTAAATCTAACCCTTAACCTTACCCTAACCTTAACACTAAACTCAACCCTAAACCTAACCCTAACCCTTATCCTCACCCTAACTCTTAACCTAAACCTAACCCTACACCTTACCCTTACCCTAAACCTAACCCTAACTCTTACCGTAAACCTAACCCTAACCCTAACCCTAACCCTTACCCTTACGTTAACTCTAACTCTAACCCTAACACTAAACCTTACCCTTACCCTAACCCTAGATCTAACCCTAACCCTAACCCTAAACCCTAACCCTAACCGTAAACATAACCCATGCCCTAAACCTTACTCACAAACTAACATTAACCCTAACCCTAACCTAATCCTATCCCTTTCTCTTACCATAACCCGAACCATAACCCTTACCCTAACCCTAACCCTAACCCTTACCCTAACCCTAACACTAAACCTAACCCTAACCCTAACCCTTACCCTAACCCTAACCCTAACCCTAAAACTAACCCCTTACCCTAAACCTAACCCTAACCCTTACCCTTACCCTAACCCTAACCGTAACCCTAAACCTTACCCTAACTCTAACTCTAACCCTAACACTTACCCTTACCCTAACCTTAACCCTAAACCTAATCCTAACCCTAACCCTAAACCTAACCCTTACCCTTACCCTAACCCTAACCCTAAACCTAACCGTAACCCAAACCCTAACCCTAACCCCTAACCCTAGCCCTAACCCTAACCCTTACCCTTACCCTAACCCTAACCATTACCTCAATGCTAACCCTAACCCTAAATCTAACCCTTACCCTAACCCTAACCCTAACCTTAACCCTAACCCTAACCCTAAACCTAACCCTTACCTCAATGCTAACCCTAACCCTAAACCTAACCCTAACCCTAACCCGTAACCCTAACGTTATCCCTAACCCTAACCCTTACACTTACCCTAACCCTAACCATTACCTCAATGCTAACCATAACCCTAAACCTAACCCTTACCCTAACCCTAACCCTAACCTTAACCCTAACCCTAACCCTAACCCTAACCCTTACCTCAATGCTAACCCTAACCCTAAACCTAACCCTAACCCTAACCCCTAACCCTAACGTTATCCCTAACTCTAACCCTTACCCTTACCCTTACCCTTACCCTAATCCTAAATCTAACCCTTACACTAACCCTAACAATAAACTTAACCCCAAGCCTAAACCTAACCGTAACTCTTACCCTTACCCTAAACCTAACCCTAAACCTAACCTTAAACCTAACCCTTACCCTAACCCTAAACATTACCCTAACCCAAAACTTAATCCTAACCCTAAACTTAACCCTAACCCTTACCCTTACCCCAAGTCTAACCCTAACCCTAACCCTAACCCTAACCCTTACCCTTACCCTAAACCTAACCCTAAACCTAACCCTAATACTAACCCTATCCCTAACACTAACCCTTACCCTAACCGTAAACCTAACCTTAATCCTAACCCTAAACCTTGCCCTTACCCTAACCCTAACCCTAAACGTAACCCTAACCCTTTCCCTTACCCTAACCCTAACCCTAAACTTAATGCTAAACCTAACCCTAACCCTAACACTAAACCTAATCCTTACCCTAACCCTAACCCTTACCCTAACCCTAATACTAACTCTAACCCTTACCCTTTCCCTAACCCTAACCCTAACCATAAACCTAAACTTAAACCTTACCCTTACCCTAACCCTAATCCTTACCCTAACCCTAACCCTAACCCTAACCCTAAACCTTGCCCTTACCCTAATCCTAACCCTAATACTAAACCTAGCCCTAACCCTAACCCTTACCCTTACCATAACCCTAACCTTAACCCCAAACCTTACCCTTACCCTAACCCTAACCCTAACATTAATGCTAACCCTAACCCTAACCCTAACCCTTACCCTAACCCAAAGTCTATCCCTAAACCTTACCCTTACCATAACCCTAACCCTAACATTAATGCTAACCCTAACCCTAACCCTAACCCTTACCCTAACCCAAAGTCTATCCCTAAACCTTACCCTAACCCTAAACCTAACCCTAACCCTAAGAGTTACCCTAACCCTAACCCTAACCTTAATGGTAACCCTAACCCTAACCCTAACCCTTACCCTAACCCTAATCCTAAGCCTTACCCTTACATTAATCCTACCCCTAAACCTAACCCTAAACCTTACCTTACCCTAAACCTAACCTAACCCTTACCCTATCCCTAACTCTAACCCTAAACGTAACCCTAACACTTACACTTACCTTAACCCTAAACCTAAAACTAACCCTAATCCTAACACTTACCCTAACCCCTAACCCTAATCCTAACCCTTACCCTTACCCTAAAACTAACCCCTAACCTTAACCTTAACCCTAATCCTTACACTCATCCTAACCCTTACCCCTAACCCTAACCCTAACCCTAACCCATACCCTTAGCATAAACCAAACCCTAACCCTAACCCTAACCCTAAACCTAACCCTAACACTAACCCTATCCCTAACCCTAAACCTTACTCTAACCCTAACCCTAACCCTAAACCTAACCCTAATCCTAACCCTTACCCTTACCCTAACCGTAAACCTAAACCTTGCCCTTACCCTAACCCTAACCCTAACCCTAACCATAACATTAATGCTAACTCTAACCCTAACCCTAACCCTTACCCTAACCCTAAGACTATCCCTAAAACTTATCCTAACACTAACCCTAACCCTTACATTTTACGTAACCCTAACCCTAAACCTAACCCTAACCCTAACCCTAAGACTAACCCTAACCCTAACCCTAACCCTAACACTTACCCTTATCTAACTCTAACACTAACCCTAACCCTTACCCTAACCCTAAACCTAACCCTAACTCTAATCCCTTACACTAACCCTAACCCTAAACATAACCCTAACCCTTACCCTTACCCTAACCCTAACCCTAACCCTAACCCTTACCCTAAACCTAACCCTAACCCTTACCCTAACCATAACACTAACCATAACACCTCACCCTAACCCTAACCCTAACACTCACCCTTCCCTTAAACCTAACTCTAATCCTAACCCTAAACCTTACCCTAACACTAACCTTAACCCTAACCCTAACCTAACCCTATCCCTTTCTCTTACCATAACCCTAACCATAACCCTTACCCTTACCCTAACCCTAACCATAATCTTAACCCTAACACTAACCCTAACTCTAATCCCAACCCTTACCCTTACCCTAACCCTAAACCTTATCCTTACCCTAAACCTAACCCTAACCCTTACCTTACCCTTTCCATAACCCTAACCCTAACCCTAACCCTTACCTTTACCCTAACCCTAAACCTAACTCTAACCCTAAACCTTATCCTTACCCTAAACCTAACCCTAACCCTTACCCTAAACCTAAACCTAACCCTAACCCTATCCCTATCCCTTATCCTTACCATAAACCTAAAATTAAACCTAACCCTAACCCTAAACCTAAACCTTACCCTAACCCTAACGCTAACCATAACCCTAAACCTTACCCTAACACTAACCTTAACCTTAACCCTAACCTAAACCTATCCCTTTCTCTTACAATAATCCTAACCATAACCCTTACCCTAACCCTAACCATAACCATACCCCTAACCCTTACCCTATCCCTAAAACTAACCCTAACCCTTACCCTAACCCTTACCCTAACCCTAACGCTAATCCTAACCCTAAAACTTACCCTAACCCTAACACTAACTCTAAACCTAACCCCTAACCCTAACTCTAACACTAACCCTTACCCTTACCCTAACCCTAAACCTAAACCTAATCTTAACCCTAAGAATTACCCTAACCCTAAAGCTAACCCTAACCCTAAACTTACCCTAACCCTAACCCTAACCCTAAAGCTAACCCCTAATTCTAACCCTTACCCTAACCCTAATCCAAATCCTATCCGTAACCCTAAACCTAAACCTAACCCCTAACCCTAACCTTAACCCTAACCTTAACCCTTACCCTTACCCTAACCCTAATCCTAACCTTAATGCTAACCCTAACCCTAACCCTTACCCTAACCCTAAACCTAAACCTAACCCTAAACCTAACCCTAAACCTAACCCTAACCCTAACCCTAACCATTACCTCAATGCTAACCCTAACCCTAAAACTAACCCTTACCCTAACCCTAACCCTAACCTTAACCCTAACCCTAACCCTAACCCTTACCTCAATGCTAACCCAAACCCTAAACCTAACCCTAACCCTAACCCCTAACCCTAACGTTATCCCTAACCCTAACCCTTACCCTTACCCTAACCCTAACCCTTACCTCAATGCTAACCCTAACCCTAAACCTTGCCCTTACCCTAACCCTAACCCTAAACCTAACCCTAACCCTAACCCTAACCCTTACCCTTACCCTAACACTAACCTTAACCCCAAACCTTACCCTTACCCCAACCCTAACCCTAACATTAATGCTAACCCTTACCCTAACCCTAACCCTTACCCTAACCCTAAGACTATCCCTAAACCTTACCCTAACCCTAAACCTAACCCTAACCCTAAGAGTAACCCTAACCGTAACCTTAACCATAACCCTAACACTTACCCTTATCTAACCCTAACACTAACCCTAACCCTTACCATAACCCTAAACCTAACTCTAACCCAAACACCTTACACTAACCCTAGCCCTAAACATAACCATAACCCTTACCCTTACCCTAACCCTAACCCTTACCCTAAACCTAACCCTAACCATTACCCTAACAATAACCCTAACCCTAACACCTCACCCTAACCCTAACCCTAACACTCACCCTAAACCTAACCATAACCATAACCCTTACACTAACCCTAACATTAACCCTCACCTTTACCGTTATCCTAACCCTAACTCTAACCTTAAAACCAACCCTAAACCTAACACTAACCCTTACCCTAACCTTAACCCTAACTCTAACCCTAACCCTAAACCTTACCCTTACCCTAACCCTACCTCTAACCCTAGCCTTAACCCTAAACCCTAACCCTAACCCTCACCCTAACCCTTACCCTTACCCTAACCCTAACCATAACCCTAACCCTAACCCTAAACTTTATCCTTACCCTAAACCTAACCCTAACCCTTACCCTAAACCTAATCTTAACCCCATCCCTAACCCTTACCCTTAACCTAACCCTAACCCTAAACCTAACCCTAACCCTAACCCTAACCCTAAACCTAACCCCAAACCTTACCGTAACCCTAACGCTAAACCTAACCCTAAACCTTACCCTAACATTAACCTTAATCCTAACCCTAACCAAACCCTATCCCTTTCTCTTACCATAACCCTAACACTAACCCTTACCCTTACCCTACCCTATACATAAACCTACCCCTAAACCTAACCTTAACCCTAACCCTTACCTTTACCCTAACCCTAAACCTAACTTTAACCCTAAACCTTATCCTTACACTAAACCTAACCCTAACCCTTACCCTAACCCTAAACCTAACCCTAACCCTATCCCTAACCCTTACCCTTACCCTAAACCTAAAACTAAACCTAACCCTAACCCTAAACCTAAACCTTACCCTGACCCTTACCATAACCCTAACCCTAACCCTAAACCTAACCCTAAACCTAACCCTTAACCTTACCCTAACCTTAACACTAAACCCAACCCTAAACCTAACCCTAACCCTTACCCTAACCCTAACTCTTAACCTAAACCTAACCCTAAACTTACCCTTACCCTAAACCTAACCCTAACCCTTACTGTAAACCTAACCCTAACCCTAACCCTAACCCTTACCCTTAACTTAACTCTATCTCTAACCCTAACACAAAACCTTACCCTTACCCTAACCCTAGATCTAACCCTAACCGTAACCCTAAACCCTAACCCTAACCCTAAACCTAACCCTTACCCTAACCTTATCCACAAACTAACCTTAACCTTAACCCTAACCTAAACCTATCCCTTTCTCTTACCATAACCCTAACCATAACCCTTACCCTAACCCTAACCTTAACCCTAACCCTAACCCTTACCCTATCCCTAAAACTAACCCTAACCCTTACCCTAACCCTAACCCTAACCTTAACCATAAACCTAACCCTAACCCTTACCTCAATGCTAACCCTAAACCTAAACCTAACCCTAACCATAACCCCTAACCCTAACGTTATCCCTAACCCTAACCCTTACCCTTACCCTAACTCTAACACTTACCTCAATGCTAACCCTAACCCTAAACCTTGCCCTTACCCTAACCCTAACCCTAAACCTAACCCTAACCCTAACCCTAACCCTTACCCTTAGCCTAACACTAACCTTAACCCCAAACCTTACCCTTACACTAACCCTAACCCTAACATTAATGCTAACCCTTACCCTAACCCTAACCCTTACCCTAACCCTAAGACTATCCCTAAACCTTACCCTAACCCTAAACCTAACCCTAACCCTAAGAGTAACCCTAACCGTAACCCTAACCCTAACCCTAACACTTACCCTTATCTAACCCTAACACTAACCCTAACCCTTACCATAACCCTAAACCTAACCCTAACCCTAACCCCTTACACTAAACCTAACCCTAAACATAACGCTAACCCTTACCCTTACCCTAACCCTAACCCTTACCCTAAACCTAACCCTAACCCTTACCCTAACCATAACCCTAACCCTAACACCTCACCCTAACCCTAACCCTAACACTCACCCTAACCCTAACCATAACCATAACCCTTACACTAACCCTAACCCTAAGCCTCACCTTTACCATTATCCTAACCCTAACTCTAACCTTAAAACCAACCCTAAACCTAACCCCAACCCTTACCCTTACCTTAACCCTAACTCTAACCCTAACCCTAAACCTTACCCTTACCCTAACCCTACCTCTAACCCTAGTCTTAACCCTAAACCCTAACCCTAACCCTAACCCTAACCCTTACCCTTAGCCTAACCCTAACCCTAACCATAACCCTAACCCTAACCCTAAACTTTATCCTTACCCTAAACCTAACCCTAACCCTTACCCTAAACCTAATCCTAACCCCATCCCTAACCATTACCCTTACCCTAACCCTAAACCTAAACCTAACCCTAACCCTAACCCTAACCCTAAACCAAACCCCAAACCTTACCCTAACCCTAACGCTAAACCTAACCCTAAACCTTACCCTAACACTAACCTTAATCCTAACCCTAACCAAACCCTATCCCTTTCTCTTACCATAACCATAACACTAACCCTTACCCTTACCCTAACCCTAAACATAAACCTAACCCTAACCCTAACCCTAACCCTAACCCTTACCTTTACCCTAACCCTAAACCTAACTCTAACCCTAAACCTTATCCTTACACTAACCCTAACCCTAACCCTTACCCTAACCCTAAACCTAACCCTAACCCTATCCCTAACCCTTACCCTTACCCTAAACCTAAAACTAAACCTAACCCTAACCCTAAACCTAAACCTTACCCTGACCCTTACCATAACCCTAACCCTAACCCTAAACCTAACCCTAAACCTAACCCTTAACCTTACCCTAACCTTAACACTAAACCCAACCCTAAACCTAACCCTAACCCTTACCCTAACCCTAACTCTTAACCTAAACCTAACCCTAAACCTTACCGTTACCCTAAACCTAACCCTAACCCTTACTGTAAACCTAACCCTAACCCTAACCCTAACCCTTACCCTTACCTTAACTCTATCTCTAACCCTAAAACAAAACCTTACCCTAACCCTAACCCTAGTTCTAACCCTAACCGTAACCCTAAACCCTAACCCTAACCCTAAACCTAACCCTTACCCTAAACCTTATCCACAAACTAACCTTAACCCTAGCCCTAACCTAACCCTATCACTTTCTCATACCAAAAACCTAACTATAACCCTTACCCTAACCATAACCCTAAACCTTACCCTAACCCTAACCCTTACCCTAACACTAACACCTAACCCTAACCCTTACCCTAACCCTAACCCTAACCCTAACCCTAACCCTAACCCTTACCCTAACCCTACTCTTAACCTAAACCTAACCCTAAACCTTACCGTTACCCTAAACCTAACCCTAACCCTTACCCTTACCCTAACCCTAACCCTAACCCTAAACCTTAGCCTAACTCTAACTCTAACCCTAATCCTTACCCTTACCCTAACCTTAACCCTAAACCTAATCCTAACCCTAACCCTAAACCTAACCCTTACCCTTACCCTAACCCTAATCCTAAACCTAACCGTAACCCAAACCCTAACCCTAACCCCTAACCCTAACCTTAACCCTAACCCTAACCCTTACCCTTACCCTAACCCTAACCCTTACCTCAATGCTAACCCTAACCCTAAACCTAACCCTTAACCTAACCATAACCCTAAACCTAACCCTAACACTAAACCTAACCGTAATCGTAACCCTAACCCTATCCCCTAACCCTAACCTTAACCCTAACCCTAACCCTTACCCTTACCCTAACCCTAACCCTAACCTTAATGCTAACCATAACCCTAACACTAACCCTTACCCTAACCCTAAACCTAAACCTAACATTAACCCTAACCCTAACCCTAACCCTCACCGTAACTCTAACACTTACCCTTCCCCTAACCCTAATCCTAAACCTAACCCTTACCCTTACACTAACCCTAACAATAAACTTAACCCCAACCCTAAACCTAACCGTAACTCTTACCCTTACCCTAAACCTAACCCTAAACCTAACCCTAACCCAACCCTTACCCTAACCCTAAATATTACCTTAACCCTAAACTTAATCCTAACCCTAAACTTAACCCTAACCCTTACCCTTACTCCAACTCTAACCCTAACCCTAATCCTAACCCTAACCCTAACCCTTACCCTTACCCTAAACCTAACCCTAAACCTAACCCTAATACTAACCCTATCCCTAACACTAACCCTTACCCTAACCCTAACCCTAACCCTAACCCTAACCCTTACACTTACCCTAACCCTAACCTTAACCACAAAACTTACCCTTACCCTAACCCTAACCCTAACATGAATGCTAACCCTAACCCTAACCCTAACCCTTACGCTAACCCAAAGTCTATTCCTAAACCTTACCCTAACCCTAAACCTAACCCTAATACTAACCCTATCCCTAACACTAACCCTTAACCTAACCCTAACCCTAACCCTATACCTAACCCTAACCCTAACCCTTACCCTAACCCTAACTTTAATCCTAACCCTAAACCTTGACCTTACCCTAACCCTAACCCTAAACGTAACCCTAACCTTTCCCTTACCCTAACCCTAACCATAAACTTAATGCTAACCCTAACCCTAACCCTAACCTTTACCCTAACCCTAACCCTAAACCTAATCCTTACCCTAACCCTAATACTAACCCTAACCCTTACCCTTTCCCTAACCCTAACCCTAACCATAAACCTAACCTTAAACCTTACCCTTACCCTAACCCTAATCCTTACCCTAATCCTAACCCTAATCCTAACCCTAAACCTTGCCCTTACCCTAACCCTAACCCTAAACCTAACCCTAACCCTAACCCTAACCCTTACCCTTACACTTACCCTAACCTTAACCCCAAAACTTACCCTTACCATAACCCTAACCCTAACATTAATGCTAACCCTAACCCTAACCCTAACCCTTACGCTAACCCAAAGTCTATTCCTAAACCTTACCCTAACCCTAAACCTAACCCTAATACTAACCCTATCCCTAACACTAAACCTTACCCTAACCTTAACCCTAACCCTAAACCTAACCCTAACCCTAACCCTTACCCTAACCCTAACTTTAATCCTAACCCTAAACCTTGCCCTTACCCTAACCCTAACCCTAAACGTAACCCTAACCCTTTCCCTTACCCTAACCCTATCCCTAAACTTAATGTTAACCCTAACCCTAACCCTAACACTTACCCTAACCCTAACCCTAAACCTAATCCTTACCCTAACCCTAATACTAACCCTAACCCTTACCCTTTCCCTAACCCTAACCCTAACCCTAAACCTAACCTTAAACCTTACCCTACCCTAAACCTAATCCTTACCCTAACCCTAACCCTAACCCTAACCCTAAACCTTGCCCTTACCCTAACCCTAACCCTAACCCTAACCCTAACCCTTACCCTTACCCTAACACTAACCTTAACCCCAAACCTTACCCTTGCCCTAACCCTAACCCTAACATTAATAATAACCCTAACCCAAACCCTAACCCTTACCCTAACCCAAAGTCTATTCCTAAACCTTACCCTAACCCTAAACCTAACCCTAACCCTAAGAGTAACCCTAACCGTAACCCTAACCCTAACCCTAACACTTACCCTTATCTAACCCTAACACTAACCCTAACCCTTACCATAACCCTAAACCTAACCCTAACCCCTCACACTAATCCTAACCCTAAACATAACCCTAACCCTTACCCTTACCCTAACCCTAACCCTTACCCTAAACCTAACCCTAACCCTTACCCTAACCACAACACTAACCCTAACACCTCACCCTAACCCTAACCCTAACACTCACCATAACCCTAACCATAACCATAACCCTTACACTAACCCTAACCCTAACCCTCACCTTTACCATTAATCTAACCCTAACTCTAACCTTAAACCCAACCCTAAACCTAACCCTAACCCTTACCCTTACTTAACCCTAACTCTAACCCTAACCCTAAACCTTACCCTTACCCTAACCCTACCTCTAACCCTAGCCTTAACCCTAAACCCTAACCCTAAACCTAACCCTAACCCTTACCCTTACCCTAACCCTAACCATAACCCTAACCCTAACCCTAAACTTTATCCTTACCCTAAACCTAACCCTAACCCTAACCCTAACCCTTACCCTAACCCTAACGCTAACCATAACCCTAAAACGTACCCTAACCCTAACCCTAACCCTAAAACTAACCCCTAACCCTAAACCTAACCCTAACCCTAACCCTTACCCTTACGCTAACCCTAACCCTAACCCTAACCCTAACCCTAAATTTTACCCTAACTCTAACTCTAACCCTAACCCTTACCCTTACCCTAACCTTAACCCTAAACCTAACCGTAACCCAACCCCTAACCCTAACACCTAACCCTAACCTTAACCCTAACCCTAACCCTTACCCTTAACCTAACCCTAACCCTTCCTTCAATGCTAACACTTACCCTAAACCTAACCCTTACCCTAACCATAACCCTAAACCTAACCCTAACACTAAACCTAACCGTAACCCTCACCCTAACCCTATCCCCTAACCCTAACCTTAACTCGAACCCTAACCCTTACCCTTACCCTAACCCTAACCCTAACCTTAATGCTAACCATAACCCTAACCCTAACCCTTACCCTAACCCTAAACCTTACCCTTACCCTAAACCTAACCTAACCCTTACCCTATACCTAACCCTAACCCTAAACGTAACCCTAACACTTACACTTACCTTAACCCTAAACCTAAAACTAACACTAATCCTAACACTTACCCTAACCCCTAACCCTAATCCTAACCCTTACCCTTACCCTAACACTTACCCCTAACCTTAACCTTAACCCTAATCCTTACACTCATCCTAACCCTTACCCCTAACCCTAACCCTAACCCTAACCCATACCCTTACCATAAAACAAACCCTAACCCTAACCCTGACCCTAAACCTTACCCTAACCCTATCTCTAACCCGAACCCCAACCCCTAACCCTAACACTAACCTCACCCTAACTCTATCCCTTACCCTTCCCCTAACCCTAATCCTAAACCTAACCCTTACCCTTACCCTAAACCTAACAATAAACTTAACAACAACCATAAACCTAACCGTAACTCTTACCCTTACCCTAAACCTAACCCTAACCCTAAACCTTACCCTAACCGTAAACTTAATCCTAACCCTAAACTTAACCCTAACGCTTACCCTTACCCTAACTCTAACTCTAACCCTAACCCTATCCCTAACCTTACCCTTACCCTAACCCTAACCCTAAACCTAACCCTAACACTAACCCTATCCCTAACATTAATGCTAACCCTAACCTATTCCTTACCCTTACCCTTACCCTTACCCTAAACCTAAAACTAAATCTAACCCTAACCTAAACCTAAACCTTACCTTAACCCTTACCATAACCCTAACCCAAACCATAACCCTAAACCTAACCCTAAAAATAACCCTTAACCTTACCCTAACCTTAACACTAAACTCAACCCTAAACTCCCCCTAACCCTTACCCTAACCCTAACTCTTAACGTAAACCTAACCCTTCACTTTACCTTTACCCTAAACCTAACCCTAACTCTTACCGTAAACCTAACCCTAACCCTAACCCTAACCCTAACCCTTACCCTTACGTTAACTGTAACTCTAACCCTAACACTAAACCTTACCCTTACCCTAACCCTGGATCTAACCCTAACCCTAACCCTAAACCCGAACCCTAACCCTAAACATAACCCTTACCCTAAACCTTACCCACAAACTAACCTTAACCATAACCCTAACCTAATCCTATCCCTTTCTCTTACCATAACCCTAACCATAACCCTTACCCTAACCCTAACCCTAACCCTAACACTTACCCAAACCCTAACACTAACCCTAACCCTAACCCTAACCCTTACCCTAACCCTAACGCTAACCATAACCCTAAAACTTACCCTAACCCTAACCCTAACCCTAAAACAAACCCCTAACCCTAAACCTAACCCTAACCCTTACCCTTACCCTAACCCTAACCCTAACCCTAAACCTTACCCTAACTCTAACTCTAACCCTAACCCTTACCCTTACCCTAACCTTAACAATAAACCTAATCCTAACCCTAAACCTAAACCTAACCCTTACCCTTACCCTAACCCTAACCCTAAACCTAACCGTAACCCAAACCCTAACCCTAACCCCTAATCCTAACATTAACCCTAACCCTAACCCTTACCCTTACCCTAACCCTAACCATTACCTGAATGCTAACCCTAACCCTAAACCAAACCCTTACCCTAACCCTAACCCTAACCTTAACCCTAACCCTAACCCTAACCCTAACCCTTACCTCAATGCTAACCCTAACCCTAAACCTAAACCTAACCCTAACCCCTAACCCTAACGTTATCCCTAACCCTAACCCTTACCCTTAACCTAACCCTAACCCTTACCTCAATGCTAACCCTAACCCTAAACCTAACCCTTACCCTAACCATAAGGCTAAACCTAACCCTAACACTAAACCCAACCGTAATCCTAAACCTAACCCTATCCCCTAATCCTAATCTTAACCCTAACCCTAACCCTTACCCTTACCCTAACCCTAACCCTAAACTTAATGCTAACCATAACCCTAACCCTAACCCTTACCCTAACCCTAAACCTAAACCTAACATTAACCCTAACCCTAACCCTAACCCTTACCCTAACCCTAATCCTAAGCCTTACCCTTACATTAAACCTACCCCTACACCTAACCCTATACCTTACCGTTACCCTAAACCTAACCTAACCTTTACCCTATCCCTAACCCTAACTCTAAATGTAACCCTAAAACTTACACTTACCTTAACCATAAACCTGAAACTAACCCTAATCCTAACACTTACACTAACCCCTAACCCTAATCCTAACCCTTACCCTTACCCTAACACTAACCCCTAATCTTAAACTTAACCCTAAGCCTTACACTCATCCTAACCCTTACCCCTAACCCTAACCCTAACCCATACCCTTACCATAAACCAAACCCTAACCCTAACCCTGACCCTAAACCTTACCCTAACCCTAACTCTAACCCGAACCCGAACCCCGAACCCAAACCCTAACACTCACCCTAACTCTAACCCTTACCCTTCCCCTAAACTTAATCCTAAACCTAAACCTTGCCCTTACCCTAAACCTAACAATAAACTTAACCCCAACCCTAAACCTAACTGTAACTCTTACCCTTACCCTAAACCTAACCCTAAACCTAAACCTAACCCTAAACCTTACCCTAACCCTAAACATTACCCTAACCCTAAACTTAATCCTAACCCTAAACTTAACCCTAACGCTTACCCTTACCCTAACTCTAACCCTAACCCAAACCCTAACCCTTACCCTTACCCTAACCCTAACCCTAACACTCACCCTAACCCTAACCATAACCATAACCCTTACACTAACCCTAACCCTAACCCTCACCTTTACCATTATCCTAACCCTAACTCTAACCTTAAATCCAACCCTAAACCTAACCCTAACCCTTACCCTTACCTTAACCCTAACTCTAACCCTAACCCTAAACCTTACCCAAACACTAACCTTAACCCTAACCCTAAACCTAACTCTAACCCTAAAACTTATCGTTACCCTAAATCTAACCCTAACCCTTACCCTAACCCTAAACCTAACCCTAACCCTATCCCTATCCCTTACCCTTAACCTAAACCTAAAATTAAACCTAAAACTAACCCTAAACATAAACCTTACCCTAACCCTAACGCTAACCCTAACCCTAACCCTTACCCTAACACTAAGACTAACCCTAAAACTTACCCTAACCCTAACCCTAACCCTAACCCTTAACCAAACCATAAACCTAACATTAACCCTAACCCTAACCCTAACCCTTACCCTAACCCTAACCCTAACCCTTACCCTTACATTAAACCTACCCCTAAACCTAACCCTAAACCTTACCCTTACCCTAAACCTAACCTAACCCTTACCCTATCCCTAACCCTAACCCTAAACCTAACCATAACACTTAAACTTACCTTAACCCTAAACCTAAAACTAACCCTAATCCTAACCCTAACCCTAACACCTAACCTTAATACTAACCCTTACCCTTACCCTAACACTAACCCCTTACTTTAACCTTAACCCTAATCCTTACCCTCATCCAAACCCTAACTCCTAACCCTAACCCTTAATCTTACCCTTACCCTAACAATAAACTTAACCCTAACCCTTACCCCTAACCCTAACCCTAACCCTAACCCATACCCTTACCATAAACCTAACCTTAACGTAACCCTGACCATAAACCTTACCCTAACCCTAACTCTAACCCGAACCCTAACCCCTAAACCTAACCCTATCCCTCACCCTAACCCTAAACCTTGCCCTTACCCTAACCCTAACCCTAAAACTAACCCTAAGCCTAACCCTAACCCTTACCCTTACCCTAAACCTAACCTTAACCCCAAACCTTACCCTTACCCTAACCCTAACCCTAACATTCATGCTAACCCTAACCCTAACCCTAACCCTTACCCTAACCCTAACACTATCCCTAAACCTTACCCTAACACTAACCCTAACCCTTACCCTTACCGTAACCCTAACCCTAACTCGAACCCTAACGCTAAGACTAACCCTAACCCGAACCGTAACCCTAACCCTAACACTTACCCTTATCTAAACCTAACCCTAACCCTAAGCATAACCCGAACTCTAACCCTAACCCTAACCTAACACTAACCATAACCCCTAACCCTAACCCTAACCCTAAACATAACCCTAACCCTTACACTTACCCTAAACCTAACCCTAACCCTAACCCTAACCCTTACCCTTACCCTAAACCTAACACTAACCCTTACCCTAACCATAACCCTAACCATAACACCTCACCCTAACCCTAACCCTAGCACTCACCCTAACCCTAACCATAAACATAACCCTTACACTAACCCTAACCCTAACCCTCACCTTTACTATTATCCTAACCCTAACTCTAACCTTAAACCCAACCCTAAACCTAACCCTAACCCTTACCCTGACCTTAACCCTAACTCTAACCCTAACCCTAATCCTTACCCTTACCCTAACCCTAGCTCTAACCCTAGCCCTAACCCTAAACCCTAACCCTAACCCTAACCCTAACCCTAACCCTATACCTTAACCTTGCCCCTATCCTAACCCTAACCCTAAACCTTACCCTAACCCTAACCCTAACCCTAACCTTAAACCTTACCATTACCCTACCTAACCCTAACCCTTACCCTAACCCTAAACCTAACCCTATACCTAAACCTTGCCCTTACCCTAACCCTAAACCTAAACCTAACCCAAATCCTAACCCTAACACTAACCCTTACCCTTACCCTAACCCTAACCCTAACCCCAACCCTTACCATTACCCTAACCCTAACCCTAACCTTAATGCTAAACCTAACCCTACACTTTACCATAACCCTAAGACTAACCCTAAACCTTACCCTAACCCTGACCCTAACCCTAACCCTTACCCTTTCCGTAACCCTAACCCTAAACCTAAGACTAACCCTAACCCTAACCCTAACACTTACACTTATCTAAACCTAACACTAACCCTAACACTTATCCTAATCCTAAACCTAACCCTAACCCTAACCCCTAACCCTAACCCTAAGTCTAACCCTAAATCTAACCCTTACACTTACCCTAAACCTAACCCTAACCCTAACCCTTACCCTAACCCTAACCCTAACCCTTACCCTAAAATTACCCTAACCCTATCACCTAATCCTAACCCTAACCCTAACTCTCAACCTAACCCTAACCCTAACCCTTACACTAACCCTAAACCTAACCCTCACCCTTAACCTTATCCTAACCGTAACTCTAAACTTAAACCCAACCCTAAACCTAACCCTAAACCTTACCCTTACCTTAATCCTAACCCTAACTCTAACCTTAAACCCAACCCTAAACTTAACCCTAACCCTTATCCTTAATCTAACCCTAACAATAAACCTAACCCTACCCCTAACCCTAACCCTAACAATTACCCTAACCGTAATCCTTACCTTAACCCTAACCCTAACCCTCACCTTAATCCTAACCCTTACCCTTACCCTAACCCTAACCCTAACCCTAACCCTAAAACTAACCCTAACTCTAAGCCTAACCCCTTCCCTTACTCTAACCCTTACCCCAAACTTAACCCTAACCGAAACCCTAATCCTTACCCTTACCCTAACCCTAACCCTAACCCTAAACCTTACCCTAACCCTAACTCTAACCCTAACGCTTTCCCTTACCCTAACCCTAACACTAATCCAAAGCCTAACACTTACCCTCACCTAACCCTTACCCTTACCCTAACCTTAAACCTAACCCTAAACCTTACCCTTACCCTAACCCTAACCTTAATGCTAACCCTAACGCTAACCCTTACCCTAACCCTAACCCTAACCCTACCTCTTAGCCTAACCCTAACCCTAACCCTAACCCTAACCCTAACATTAACCTAACCCTTACCCTTACCCTTACCCTTACCCTAACCCTAAACCTAATCCTAAACCTAACATTAACCCTAACCCAAACCCTTACCCTAATCCAAACCCCAAAGCAACCCTAACCCTAATCCTAACCCTTACCCTTACCCTAACCCTAACCCCAAACCTAACACTAACCCTACCTAAAACTTACCCTTACCCTTACCCTAAACCTAACCCTAACCCTAACCCTTACCCTAACCCTAACCCTATACACAACCCTTCCCCTTACCCTCACCCTAACCCTAACCCTAAACCCAACCCTTATCCTTACCCTCACCCTAAACCTAACCTCAACCCCAACCCTAACGCTAACCCTAAACCTGACCCTAACCCTAAACCTTACCCTAACCCTATCCCTAACACTAATCCTATCCTTACCGTAATCCTAACCCTTACCAGTACCCTAACCCTAACAATAACCCTAACGTAAACCTAACCCTAAACCTATCCCTAAACCTTACCCTTACCCTAACCCTAAAACTAAAGTAAACCTAACCCTAACCCTAACCCTTACCATTACCCTCACCCTAACCTTAACCCTAAACCTTACCCTTACCCTAAACTTAACCCTTACCCTTATATTAACCCTAACCCTAACCATAACCCCTAACCCTAACCCTAACCCTTAACCTTACCCGTAACCTAACCCTAACCCTAAACCTAACCCTAACCCTAACTCTAAACCTAACCCTAACCCTAACCCTAACCCTTACACTAACCCTAACCCTAACCCTAACCCTTACCCTAACCCGAAGCCTAACCCTAACCCTAACATTAACCTAACCCTTACTCTTACCCTTACCCTAACCCTAAACCTAACCCTAACCCTAACATTAACCATAACCCTAACCCTTACCCTAATCCTAACCCAAAAGCAACCCTAACCCTAATCCTAACCCTTACCCTTACCCTAACCCTAACCCCAAACCTAACACTAACCCTACCCTAAAACTTACCCTAACCCTAACCCTAACGCTAACCCTAACCCCTAACCATAACCCTAACTGAACCCGAACCCAACCCTAACCCCTAACCCTAAACCTAACACTAAACCTTACCCTTACCCTAACCCTAACCCTAATCCCAACACCTAACCCTAACCCTAAACTTAACCCTTACCATTACCCTAACCCTAACCCTAACCTTAACCCTAAACGTAACACTAAACCTAATCCTAACACTTACCATTACCCTAACCCTAAACCTACCCTAACCCTAACCTGAACCCTAGCCCTAACCCTTACCCTAACACTAAACCTAACCCTAATCCTTACCCTAACCCTAACGCTAACCCTTACCCTTCCCCTAAACCTAACACTAACCCTAACCATAACTCTTACCCCCACCCTAACCCTAACCCTAACCCTAACATTAACCCTAACCCTAACCCTGACCCTTACCCTAACCCTAACCCTAAACCTTACCCTAACCCTAACCCTAACCCTTAACCTTACCCTAAACCTAACCCTAAACGTAAACATAACCCTAACTCTAACCCTAACCCTAACCCTAACCCTAACCCTTACCCTTACCCTAATCTAACCCTAACCCTAACATTAACCCTAACCCTAACCCTTACCCTAAGCCTAACCCCAAAGCAACCCTAACCCTAATCCTAACCCTTACCCTTACCCTAACCCTAACCCAAACCTAAAACTAACCCTACCCTAAACCTAATCCTAACCGTTACCCTAACCCTAACCCTAACCCTAACCTAGCCCTAACCCTTACCCTAACACTAAACCTAACCCTAATCCTTACCCTAACCCTAACCCTATACCCAACCCTTCCTCTTACCCTCACCCTAACCCTAACCCTAAACCCAACCCTATCCTTCCCTCACCCTAAACCTAACCTTAACCCCAACCCTAACGCTAACCCTAACCTTGACCCTAACCCTAACCCTTACCCTAACCCTATCCCTACCACTAATCCTATCCATTACCGTAACCCTAACCCTTACCCGTACCCTAACCTAACCATAACCCTAAACGTAAACCTAACCCTAAACCTAACCCTAAACCTTACCCATACCCTAACCCTACAACTAAAAGTAAACCTAACCCTAACCCTAACCCTTCCATTCCTTTCACCCTAACCATAACCCTAAACCTTACCCTTACCCTAAACTTAACCCTTAACCTTATATTAACCCTAACGCTAACCCTAACCCCTAACCCTAACCCTAACCCTTAACCTTACCCTTACCCTAACCCTAACCCTAAACCTAACCCTAACCCTAACCCTTACACTAACCCTAACCCTAACCCTAACCCTAACGTTAACTCTAACCCTTACCCTTACCATAACCCTAACCCCAACCCTACCATTAACCCTAAACCTACCCTTAACTTAACTCTAACCCAAACCTTAACAATAAGCCCTACCCTTACCCTAACCCTAACCCTAACCCTTACCCTAAACCTAACCCAAACCCTAACCCTAACGCAAACACATAACCCTAACCCTAATCCTAACCTTAACCCTAACCCTAACCCTAACCCTAACCCTAAACCTAACCCTTCCCCTTCCCCTAACCCTAACCCTAAACTTAATGCTAACCCTAAGCCTAACCCTAACACTTACCCTAACCCTAACCCTACACATAACCCTTACCCTTAACCTAACCCTAACCCTAAACTTCATGCTAAACCAAACCTAACCCTAATACTTACCCTAACCCTAAGCATAACCCAAATCCTAACCCCTAACCCTAACCCTAACCCTAACCCCTAACCCTAACACTAACCCTATACCTTACCATTACCCTAACCCTAACCCTAACACCTAACCCTAAACCTAACCCTAACCCTTACCCGAACCCTAACCCTAACCATAACCTTAACCCTAACCCTAACACTAACCCTAACACTAACCCTTACTCTTACCTTTACCCTAACGCTAAACCTAACTCTAACCCTAACCCTAACCCTTACCCTAAACGTAACCCTGAGGCTAACCCTAACCCTTAACCTTACCCTAACCCAAAACCAAACCTTAATGCTAACCCTTACCCTAACCCAAACCCTAACCCTTACCCTAAAACTAACCCTAACCCTAATCTCTACCCTAACTCTAACCCTAACCCTAACCCTTACATTTTCCCTAACCAAAACACTAACTCTACCCCTAACCCTTACCCCTACCCTAACCTTAACCCTAACCCTAACCGTAACATTAACCCTAACACTAACCCTAATCCTAACCCTTAACCTTACCCTAACTTACCCTAACCCTAACCCTAAACCTAACCCTAACCCTAACCCTTAACCTTACCCTAACCCTAACCCTAAAGCTAACCCTCAACCTAATTCTAAACCTAACCCGAACCCTAACCCTAACCCTTACCCTTACTCTAACCCTTACCCTAACCATAACCTTAATCCTAACCCTTACCCTTACCCTAACCCAAACCCTAAACATAAGACTAACCCAAACCTAACCCTTACCCTTACCCTAACCTCAACCCTAACCCTAAACCTTACCCTTATCCTAACCCTAACCCTAACCCTTATCCTAACAATAACCCTATCCCTAACCCCTAAACCTAACCCTAAACATAAACCTTACCATTGCCATTACCCTAACACTAACTCTAACCCTATCCCTAAACCTAACCCTAACCCCTAATCCTAACACTAACCCTAAACATAACCCGTACACTTAACCTAACCCTAACCCTAACCTTAATGCTAACCCTCACCCTAACCCTAACCTTAATGCTAACCCTCACCCTAACCCTACCTTAATGCTAACCCTACCCCTAACCCTAATCCTCAACCTAACCCTAAACCTAACCCTAACACTAACCCTTACCCTTACCCTTAGCCTAACCTTAAACTTAATGCTAACCCTAACCCTAACCCTTACCCTAACCCTCACCCTATCCCTAATCCATACCCTAACACTAACCCCAACCCTAACCCTTACCCTAACCCTAAATCTAACCCTAACCTTAACCCTTACCCTAACCCTAACCCTAATCCTTACCCTTACCCTTTCCCTAACCCTAACACTAAACCTAACCCTTACCCCTACCCTAACCCTAACCCTAACGCTAACCTAAACCCTAACCCTGACCCTCCCCCTAACCTTAATGCTAAACCTACCCCTGACCCTAACCATTACCCTTACCCTAACCCTAAACTTAAGGCTAACCCTAATCCTACCCCTTACCCTTACCCTAACCCTAAACCTAAACCTAAACCTTACCCTAACCCTAACCCTAACTCTTTCCCTACCACTAACCTTAACCCTAAACCTAAACCTAATACTAACCCTAACCCTCATCCTTACCCTTACACTAACCCTAACCCTAAACCTAACCCTAACTCTAACCCAAACCCCTAACCCTAACCCTTACCCTTACACTATCCCTAACCCTAACCCTAATCCTAACCCTTACTCTTACCCTCACCCTCACCCCAAACCGAACACTAACCCTAACCCTAAACCTTACCCTTACCCTAAACCTAATCCTAACCCTAACCCTAAACCTTACCCTTACCTAACCCTAACCCTAACCTTAACCCTAAACCTAACACTAACCCTAACCCTAACCCTTACCCTAACCCTAACCCTGAACCTAAACCTAACCCTAACCATGACGCTTACCCTAACCATAACCTTAAACCTAAACCCAACCCTAACCCTAACCCTAACACTTAATCTAAACCCAACCCTAACCCTAACCCTAACCCTTGGCCCTACCCTAACCCTAACCCTAGCCCTAACCCTTACCCTTACTCTAACCCTAACTCTAAACCTAACCCTAACCCTAACCCTTACCCTAACCCTAACCCAAACCCTAACCTTAACCCTTACCCTTACCCTAACCCTAATTCTAACCCTTACCCTTACCCTAACGCTAACCCTAACCTTAATGCTAAACCTACCCCTGACCCTAACCCTTACCCTTACCCTAACCCTAACCCCAAACCTAAACCTAGCCCTAACTCTAACCCTAAACCTAACCCTTACCCTAACCCTAACCCTAAACCTAACCCTAAATATCACCCTAATCCTAACCCTTACCCTTACCCTAAACCTAACCCTAACCCTAACCCTAGACCTTACCCTTACCCTAACCCTAACCCTAACCCTAACCTTAACCCTAAACCTAACCCTAACCCTAACACTTACCCTATCCCTAACCCTAACCCTAACCCTAAATCTAACCCTTACCCCAACCCGAATCCCAATCCTTATTCTAACTCTAACCCTAAACCTAACCCTAAACCTAACCCTTACCCTTACCCTAACCCTAAACCTAACCTTAATGCTAACCCTATACCTAACCCTAAACCTAACCATAACTCTAATCCCTAACCCTAACCCTAACCCTAAATCTAACCCTTACCCTTACTCTAACCCTTACCCTTACCCTAACCCTAACCCTAACCTTAATTTTAACCCTAACCCTAACCCGAAACCTAATCCTTACCCTAACCCTAACCCTAATCCTAAACGTAACCCTTACAATTACCCTAACCCTAAAATTAATGCTAACCCTAAACCTAACCCTAACCCTAATCTTAACCCTAAACCTAACCCTAACCCTAAAACTTACCCTAACCCTAACCCTAACCCTAACCCTAAATCTAAACCTTACCCCAACCCGAAAACCAATCCTTACTCTAACCCTAACACTAACCCTAACCCTAAACCTAACCCTTACCCTTACCCTAACCGTAACCTTAATGCTAACCCTATACCTAACCCTAAACATAAACCTAACCCCTAAACCTAACCCTAACCCTAAATCTAACCCTTACCCCTACCCTAACCCTAATCTGAACCTTAATTCTAACCCTAACCCTAACCCGAAACCTAATCCTTACCCTAACCCTAAACCTAAACCTAACCCTTACAATTACCCTAACCTTAAACTTAATGCTATCCCTAACCCTAACCCTAACCCTAACCCTTACACTAACTCTAACCCTAATCCTTACCCTAACCCTAACCCTAACCCTAAACCTAACCCTAAATCTAAACCTTACCCCAACCCGAAAACCAATCCTTACTCTAACCCTAACACTAACCCTAACCCTAAACCTAACCCTTACCCTTACCCTAACCGTAACCTTAATGCTAACCCTATACCTAACCCTAAACCTAAACCTAACCCCTAAACCTAACCCTAACCCTAAATCTAACCCTTACCCTTACCCTAACCCTAATCTGAACCTTAATTCTAACCCTAACCCTAACCCGAAACCTAATCCTTACCCTAACCCTAAACCTAAACCTAACCCTTACAATTACCCTAACCTTAAACTTAATGCTATCCCTAACCCTAACCCTAACCCTAACCCTTACACTAACTCTAACCCTAATCCTTACCCTAACCCTAACCCTAACCCTCACCCTTACCCTTACTCTAACCCTAACCCTAACCCTAACACTCACCCTAAACCTAACCTCTAATCCTAACCCTTAGCCTTACCCTATCCCTAACCCTAACCCAACCCTAACTCTTACACTAACACTAACCCTAACCCTAACCCCTGACCCTAATCCTAACCCTAAACCTTACCCTTACCGTAACCCTAAAACTAAACCTAACCCTAACCCTAACCCCTAAACCTAACCCTAACCCTTACCGTTACCCTAACCCTAATCCTAACCTTAAACCTAAACCTAAACCTAAACCTAACCCTAACCCTTACCCTTACCATAACCCTAAACCTAACCCTAACATTTACCCTAACCCTAAACCTAACCCTAATCCTTACCCTAACCCTAACCCTAACCCTAACACTTACACTTTCCCTAACCCTAACCCTAACCCTAACCTTTACCCTAACCCTAACCCTAACCCTAACCCTTTCCCTTGCCCTAACCCTAACCTTAAACCTAACCTTAACACTAACCCTAACCCTACCCCTTACCCTTAACCCTAACCCCAACCCTAACACTAACCTTAACCCTAACCCTGACCCTTACCCTTACCCTAACCCTAACCTTAACCCCAAACCTAAATCTACCCTAACCCTAACCATAACGCTTACCCTTACCCTAACCCTACCCTAACCCTAACCCTAACGCTTACCCTAACCCTAACCCTAACCCTAACCCTAACCTTAACCCAAACCCTAACCCTTACCCTAACCCTAACCCTAACCCTTACCCTTACCCTAACCCTAACCCTAACCTTTACCCTAAACCTACCACTAAACCTCACCCTCACCCTTACCCTAACCCTAACCCTGAACCTAAACCTAACACTAAGCCTTACCCTTACCCTAAGCCTAACTCAAAACCTAACCCTAACCCTAACCCTAACCCTTACGGTAACCCTAACCCTAACCTTAACCCTAACCCTTACCCTTACCCTAACCCTAACCCTAACCTTAATGCTAAACCTACCACTAACTCTAACACTTACCCTAACCCTAACCCCAAACCTATCCCTAACCCTAACTCTAACCCTAACCCTAACCCTAATCCTAACCCTTACCCTTACCCTAACCCTAAACCTAAACCTAATCCTTACCCTAATCCTAACCCTAACCCTAACATTACCCTTTCCCTAACCCTAACCTTAACCCTAACCCTAACCCTAAACCTTACCCTTATCCGTACCCTAACCCTAACCCTAACCCTAACCTTAAGGCTAACCCTAATCCTAACCCTTACCCTTACCCTAACCCTAAACCTAAACCTAAACCTTACCCTAACCCTAATCCTAACCATTACCCCTACCCTAAACCTAACCCTATCCCTAACCGTAACCCTAGCCCTTACCCTTACCCTAACCCTTACCCTAACCCAAATCCTAATCCTTACGCTAACCCTAAACTTAACCCTAATACTAAACCTAACCCTTACCCTTACCCTAACCCTAACCCTAACCTTAATGCTAAACCTAAACCTAATACTAACCCTAACCCTCATCCTTACCCTTACACTAACCCTAACCCTAAACCTAACCCTAACCCTAACCCAAACCCCTAACCCTAACCCTTACCCTTACACTATCACTAACCCTAACACTAACCATAACCCTTACTCTTACCCTCACCCTCACCCCACACCGAACACTGACCCTAACCCTAAACCTTACCCTTACCCTAAACCTAAACCTAACCCTAACCCTAACCCTAACTCTAAACCTTACCCTTACCTAACCCTAACCCTAACCTTAACCCTAAACCTAACACTAACCCTAACCCTAACCCTTACCCTAACCCTAACCCTGAACCTAAACCTAACCCTAACCATTACACTTACCCTAACCGTAACCTTAAACCTAAACCCAACCCTAACCCTAACCCTAACCCTTAACCTAAACCCAACCCTAACCCTAACCCTAACCCTTGGCCTTACCCTAACCCTAACCCTAACCCTTACTCTAACCCTAACCCTAAACCTAACCCTAACCCTAACCCTTACCCTAACCCTAACCCAAACCCTAACCTTAACCCTTACCCTTACCCTAACCCTAATTCTAACCCTTACCCTAACCCTAACGCTAACCCTAACCTTAATGCTAAACCTACCCCTGACCCTAAACCTTACCCTTACCCTAACCCTAACCCCAATCCTAAACCTAACCCTAACCCTAACCCTAACCCTAAACCTAACCCTTACCCTAACCCTAACCCTAACCCTAAACCTAACCCTAAATATCACCCTAATCCTAACCCTTACCCTTACCCTAAACCTAACCCTAACCCTAACCCTAACCCTAACCCTAGACCTTACCCTTACCCTAACCCTAACCCTAACCTTAACCCTAAACCTAACCCTAACCCTAACACTTACCCTAACCCTAACCCTAACCCTAACCCTAAATCTAACCCTTACCCCATCCCAAATCCCAATCCTTAATCTAACTCTAACCCTAAACCTAACCCTAAACCTAACCCTTACCCTTACCCTAAACGTAACCCTAACCTTAATGCTAACCCTATACCTAACCCTAAACCTAACCATAACTCTAACCCCTAACCCTAACCCTAACCCTAAATCTAACCCTTACCCTTACTCTAACCCTTACCCTTACCCTAACCCTAACCCTAAGCTTAATTCTAACCCTAACCCTAACCCGAAACCTAATCCTTACCCTAACCCTAACCCTAACCCTAAACGTAACCCTTACAATTACCCTAACCCTAAAATTAATGCTAACCCTTACCCTAACCCTAACCCTAACCCTTACCCTAACTCTAACCTTAATCCTTCCCCTAACCCTAACCCTAACCCTCACCCTTACCCTTACTCTAACCCTAACCCTAACCTAACCCTCACCCTAAACCTAAACCCTAATCCTAACCCTTACCCTTACCCTATCCCTAACCCTAACCATAACCGTAACACTTACAAAAACCCTAAAACTAACCCTAAACCTAACCCTAACGCTACCCCTAACCCTTACCCTAACCCTAACCCTAACCCTAATCTAACCCTAAAACATAGCCTAACCCTAACCCAAAACCAAACCTTAAGCCTAACCCTAACCCTAACCCTAACCCTTACCCTTACCCTAACCCTAACCCTAAACCTAACACTAACCCTAACCTTAACCCTAACCCTAACCCTAGCCCTTACCCTTACCCTAACCTTACACCTAAACCTAACCCTTAACCTTACCCTAACCCTAACCCTAACACTAACCCCTAACCCTAACCCTAACCCTAACTCTAACCCTTAGTCTTAACCTAACACTAAGTCTAACACTAGCATTTACCCTAACCCTAACTCAAACCCTTAGCCTTACCCTAACCCTAACCCTAAGCTTTACCCTAACCCTAACCCTAACCCTAACCCCTACCCCTACCCCTACCCCTAACCCTAACCATAACCCTAACTCTAACCCTACGCCTACCCCTACACCTAACCCTAAATCTAACCCTAACCCAAACCGTATTCCTTCCGCTAACCCTAACCCTAACCCTACACCTAACCCTACCCCTAATCATAACCATAAACCTAACCCTAATTCTAAACCTAACCCTAAAACTAACCCTAATCCTAATCCCTACCCCTAACCCGAACCCTAACCCTAACCCTAACGCTAATTCTACCACTAACCCTAAACTTAACCCTAACCCTAACCCTACCCCTAACCCTAACCATACTCCTAACCCTAACCCTAAATCTAACCCTAATTCTACCCTAACCTAACCCTAACCCTAACGATAACCATAACCCTACCCCTAACCCTAACCCCAACCCTAACCCTAACCCTAACTCTACCCCTACCACTACCCCTAACCCTAACCCTAGCCCTAGCCCTAACCCTAACCCTAATACTAACCCTAACCCTAAGCCTAACCCTACCCCTAACCATAACCCTAACCCTAACCCTAACCCTACCCCTAACGCTAACAATATCCCTAACCCTAACGCTAAGCCTAACCCTACCCCTACCCCTAACCCTAACCCTACCCCTAACTCTAACCCTAACCCTATCCCTACCCAACACCCTAACCCTAACCCTACGCTTAATCCTAACCATAACCCTACACATAAACCTACACCTACCCCTACCCCTAACCCTAACCCTACCCCTAACCATAAAACTAACCCTAACTCTACCCTTAACCCAAAGCCTAAACCTAACCCTAAACCTACACTTCCCCCTAACCCTAACCCTAACCCTAACCCTACCCTTACCCCTAACCCTAAACCTAACAGTACCCCTACCCCTTCCCTTAACCCTACCTCTACCCCTACCCCTAAACCTAACCCTAACACTAACCCTACGCCTAACCCTAAACCTAGCCCTAAACCTAACCCTAACACTAACCCTAACGCTAAGCCTAAACCTACCCGTAACTGTAACAATAACCCTAACCCTACCCCTAAACCTAACCCCAACCCTAAACCTAATCCTAAACCTAGCCCTAGCCCTAAACCTTACCCTAACCTTAACCCTAACCCTACCCCTAACTCTAACCCTAACCCTAACCCTAACCCTACCCCTAACCCTAACCATAACCCTAACCCTAACCCTAACCCTGCACCTAATCCTAACCCTAACCCTAAAGGTAAACCTAGACCTAGCCCTAACCCTACCCCTACCTCTAACCCCAACCCTAACCCTACCACTAACCCTAACCCTAACTCTACCCCTACCCCTAACCCTGACCCTAGCCCTAACCCTAACCCTACTCCTACCGCTACCCCTACCCCTAACCCTAACACTAACCCTAACCCTAACCCTCACCCTTCCCCTACCCCTAAACCTAACCATAACCCTACCCCTACCCCTACCCCTAACCCTAACCGTGACCCTAACCCTAACCCTAACCGTACCCATACCCCTACACTTACCCCTAACACTAACCCTAAACCTAGCCCCAATCCCAACCCTAACCCTAACCCTAGCCCTAGCCATAGCCCTAACCCTAACCCTAAACCTAGCCGTCTCCCTAACCCTAACCCTAAACCTACCCCTAACCCTAACCCTAACCCTAATCCTAACCCACCCCTACCCCTACCCCTACCCCTAACCCTAACCCTACACCTACCCCTATCCCTAACCCTAACCTTACCCCTAGCCCTAACCCTAATCCGAACCTTACCCCTACCCCTACACCTAACCCTAACGCTAATCCTGACCCTAATCTTAACCCACTCCTACCCCTACCCCTACCCCTACCGCTAACCCTAACCCTAACCCTATCACTGACCATAACCTTACCCCTAACCCTAACCCTAACCCTAAACCTCACCCTACCCCTAACTATAACCCTACCCCTAACCCTAACTCTACCCCTACCCATAACCCTAACGCTAAACCTAATCCTAACTGTACCCCTACCCCTCCCCCTAACCCTACCCCTACCCCTACCCTTACCCATACCCCTAAACCTAACCCTAACCCAAACCCTACGCCTACCCCTAATCCTAAACCTAAACCTACACCTAACCCTTCCCCTAACCCTACTCCTACCCCTACACCTAACCCTACCCCTACCCCTACCCCTACCCCTACCCCTAACCCTAAACCTAACCCTAACCGTAACCCTAACCCTAACCCTAACCCTAACCCTAACCTATCCCTAACCCTAACTCTAACCCTAACCCTACCCTAACCCTAACCCTAAACCTAACCCTAACCCTACCCCTAATCCTAACCCTAAACCTAACCCTAATGCTAACCCTTTTCCTAGCCCTAACTGTACCCCTACCCCTAACCCTAACCCTACCCCTAACCCTAACCCTAACTCTACCCCTACCCCTAACCCTGACCCTAGCCATAACCCTAACCCTACCCCTAACCCTAACCCTACCCCTAACCCAAACCCTAACCCTACTTCTACCGCTACCCCTACCCCTAACCCTAATACTAACCCTAACCCTCACGCTACACCTAACCCTACCCCTACCCCTACCCCGAAGCCTAACCCTGACCCTAACCCTAAACCTAACCCTACCCATACCCCTAAACTTACCCCTAACACTAACCCTAACCCTAGCCCCAACCCCAACCCTAACCCTAACCCTAGCCATAGCCATAGCCCTAACCCTAACCCTAACCCTAGCCATCTCCCTAACCCTAACCCTAAACCTACCCCTACTCCTAACCCTAACCTAATCCGGACCCTAATCCTAACCCACCCCTACCCCTACCCCTAACACTAACCCTAACCCTAACCCTACCCCTACCCCTATCCCTAACGCTAAACTTACCCCTAACCCTAACCCTAACGCTAACCCTAATCCTAACCTTACCCCTACAACTACCCCTAACCCTAACCCTAATCCTGACCCTAATCCTAACCCCAACCCTAACCCTAAAACTAACCCTACCCCTATCACTAACACTAACCTTACCCCTAACCCTAACCCTAACCCTAAACCTAACCCTACCCCTAACTATAACCCTACCCCTAACCCTAACTCTACACCTAACCCTAACGCTAAACCTAATCCTAACCGTACCCCTATCTCTAACCCTAATCCTACCCCTACCCTTACCCCTACCCCTAAACCTAACCCTAACCCAAACCCTACGCCTACCCCTAATCCTAAACCTAAACCTACACCTAACCCTACCCCTAACCCTACCCCTACCCCTAACCCTAACCCTACACCTAACCCTAAATCTAACCCTAACCCTAACTCTAACCCTAAAACTACCCCTAACGCTGCACCTAACCATAACCGTACGCCTAACCCTAACCCAAACCTAACACAAAATCTAACCCTACACCTAACAATAACCCTAACCATAACCCTAACCTTAACCCTAACCCTAACCCTACCCCTAACCCTAACCTTAACCCTGAAACCCTAACCCTAACCCTAACCCTACCCCCTAAGCTAACCCTAAACCTAACCCTAACCCTAACCCTAACCCTAACCCTTCCCCTAACGCTAACTCTACCCCTAACCCTAACACTACCCCTACCCCTACCCCTACTCCTACCCCTAACCCTAACTCTAACCCTACCCCTACCCCTACACCTAAGCCTAAACCTAACCCTAACCCAAACCCTACTCCTACCGCTAACCCTAACCTTAACCCTACACCTAACCCTACCCCTAACCCTATCCCTACCCGTACCCCTAACCCTAAATCTAACCCTAACCCTAACCCTAATCCTAAAACTACCCCTAACCCTGCACCTAACACTAACCCGACCCCTAACCCTAAACCTAATCCTACCCCTAACCCTACCCCTAACCCGATCCCTACCCCTACCCCTAACCCTACCCCTAACCCTAAATCTAACCCTAGCCCTAACCCTAACCCTAAAACTACCCCTAACCCTGCACCTAACACTAACCCTACAACTAACCCTAACCCTAACCCTAACCCTAAATCTAACCCTACACCTAACCATAACCAGAACCGTAACCGTAACCTTAACCCTAACCCTAACCCTACCCCTAACCCTAACCCTGAAACCCTAACCCTAACCCTACCTCCTAACCCTAACAATAACCCTACCCCTAACCCTAACTCTACCCCAAACCCTAACACTACACCTACCCCTACCCCTACCCGTAACCCTAACCACAACCCTAACTATAACCCTACCCCTACCCCTACACCTAACCCTAAACCTTACCCTAAACCAAACCGTATTCCTACCGCTAACCCTAACCCTAACCCTACACATAACCCTACCCATAATCATAACCATAACCCAACCCTAATTCTAAATCTAACCCTAATCCTAACCCTAATCCTAATCCCTAACCCTACCCCTACCCCTAACCCTAACCCGAACGCTAATTCTAACACTAACCCTAACCTTAACCCTAACCCTAACCCTAACCCTACCCCTGACCCTAACCATACCCCTAACCCTAACCCTAAATTTAACCCTAATTCTACCCTAACGCTACCCCCTACCCCTACTCCTAATGCTAACCCTAACCGTACACCTAACCCTACCCCTAACGCTACCCCTACCCCTAACCCTAACCATAACCCTACCCATAACCCTACCCCTAACACTACCTCTACCCCTAACCCTAACCCTAACCTAACCCTAACCCTAACCATAACCATAACCATAATCCTAACCCTAACCCTAACTCTACCCCTACCACTACCCCTAACCCTAACCCTAACCCTAAAGCTATCTCTACCCCTAACCCTAACCCTAACCCTAACCCTAACCCTACCTCTATCCCTAACCCTACACCTAACCCGACCCCTAACCCTAAGCTAACCCTAACCCTAACTCTAACCCTAACCCTAACCCTAGCCCTAACCCTAACCCTAAATCTAATCCTAACCCTAAGCCTAAACCTACCCCTAACCGTAACCCTAACCCTAACCCTAACACTAACCCTAAGCCTAACCCTACCCGTAACCTTAACCCTAACCCTAACCCTAACCCTACCCCTAACGCTAACCCTATCCCTAACCCTAACGCTAAGCCTAACCCTACCCCTAACCCTAACCCTAACCCTACCCTTAACTCTAACCCTAACCTTAACCCTACCCAACACCCTAACCCTAACCCTACCCTTAACCCTAACGATAACCCTACACATAAACCTACACCTACCCCTACCCCTACCCCTAACCCTACCCCTAACCATAAAACTAACCCTAACTCTACCCTTAACCCTAACCCTAAACGTAACCCTAAACCTACACTTACCCCTAACCCTAACCCTAACCCTAACCCTAACCCTACCCTTACCCCTAACCCTAAACCTAACAGTAACCCTACTCCTTCCCTTAACCCTACCTCTACCCCTAACCCTAACCCTAACTCTAAAACTAACCCTATGCCTAACCCTAAACCTAGCCCTAAACCTAACCCTAACACTAACCCTAACCCTAAGCCTAAACCTACCCCTAACTGTACCCCTAACCCTAATCCTACTCCTAAACCTAAACCCAACCCTAAACCTAACCCTAAACCTAGCCCTAGCCCTAACCCTAACCCTAACCCGACACCTAATTCTAACCATAACCCTAAACCTAACCCTACCCCTACCCCTAACCCTAACCCTAACCCTAACCCTACCCCTACCCCTAATCCTAACCCTAACCCTAATCCTAGACCTAGCCCTAACCCTACCCCTAACTCTAACAATAACCCTAACCCTACACCTAACCCTAACCCTATCTCTACCCCTACCCCTAACCTTGACCCTATTCCTAACCCTAAACCTACCCCTAACCCAAACCCTAACACTACTCCTATCGCCACCCCTACCCCTAACCCTAACACTAACCCTAACCCTCACCCTTCCCCTACCCCTACCCCTACCCCTACCCCTAACCCTAACCCTGACCCTAACCTTAACCCTAACCCTACCCATACCCCTACACTTACCCCTAACACTAACCCTAACCCTAGCCCCAACCCCAATCCTAACCCTAACCCTAGCCCTAGCCATAGCCCTAACCCTAACCCTAACCCTAGCCCTCTCCCTAAACCTAATCCTAAACCTACCCCTAACCCTAACCCTAACCCTAATCCTGACCCTAGTCCTAACCCACCCCTACCCCTACACCTACCCCTACCCCTAACCCTAACCCTACAACTACCCCTATCACTAACCCTAACCTTACCCCTAACCCTAACGCTAACCCTAATCCTAACCTTACCCCTACCTCTAACCCTAACCCTAATCCTGACACTAATACTAACCCACCCCTACCCTACCCCTAACCCTAACCCTAACCCTACCCCTATCACTGACCCTAACCTTACCCCTAACCCTAACCCTAACCCTAACCCTAACCCTAACTATAACCCTACCCCTAAACCAAACTCTACCCCTAACCCTAACCCTAATGCTAAACCTAATCCTAACTGTACCCCTACCCCTAACCCTACCCCTACCCCTACCCTAACCCTAACCCTACCCCTAACCCTACCCCTACCCCTACCCCTAACCCTAACCTTAACCCTAACCGTAACCCTAACCCTAACCCTAACCCTACCCCTAACCCTAACCCTGACACTAACCCTAACTCTAACCCTAACTCTACCCTAACCCTAACACTAACCCTAACCCTAACCCTAATCCTACCCCTAATCCTAACCCTAAACCTAACCCTAATGCTAACCCAGCCCTAGCCCTCTCCCTAACACTAACCCTAAACCTACCCCTAACCCTAACCCTAACCTAATTCGGACCCTAATCCTAACCCACCCCTACCCCTACCCCTAACACTAACCCTAACCCTAACCCTAACACTACCCCTATCCCTAACCCTAAACTTACCTCTAACCCTAACCCTAACGCTAACCCTAATCCTAACCTTACCCCTACCCCTAACCCTAACCCTAACCCTAATCCTGACCCTAATCCTAACCCACCTCTACCCCTACCCCTACCCCTACCCCTAACCCTAACCCTAGCCCAATCACTAACCCTAACCTTACCCCTAACCCTAACCCTAACCCTACCCCTAACCTTACCCCTACCCCTAAACCTAACCCTAACCCAAACCCAACGCCTACCCCTAATCCTAAACCTAAACCCACACCTAACCCTACCCCTAACCCTAAGCCTAACACTAACCCTACCCCTAACCCTAAATCTCACCCTAACCCTCACCCTAACCCTAAAACTACACCTAACCCTGCACCTAACCCTAACCCTACGTCTAACCCTAACCCTAACCATAAATCAAACCCTACACCTAACAATAACCCTAACCGTAACCCTAACCTTAACCCTAACCCTAACCCTACCCCTACCCCTACCCCTAACCCTGAAACCATAACCCTAACCCTAACCCTACCCCCTAACCCTAACCGTAAACCTAACCCTAACCCTAACCCTAACCCTAAATTTAACCCTAACCCTAACAATAACCCTACCCCTAACCCTAACTCTACCCCTAACCCTAACACTACACCTACCCCTACCCCTACCCCTACCCCTACCCCTAACCCTAACCCTAACTCTAACCCTACCCCTACCCCTACACCTAACCCTAAACCTAACCCTAACCCACACCCTACTCCTACCGCTAACCCTAACCCTAACCCTACACCTAACCCTACCCTTAACCCTACCCCTACCCCTAACCCTAACCCTACCCCTAACCCTAAATCTAACCCTAACCCTAACCCTAACCCTAAAACTACCCCTAACCCTGCACCTAACTCTAACCCTACCCCTAACCCTAACCCTAATCCTAACTCTCAACCTATACCTAACCATAACCCTAACCGTAACCCTAACCTTAACCTAACCCTAACCCTACCCCTAACACTAACCCTACCCCTGAAACCCTAACCCTAACCCTAACCGTACCCCCTAACCCTAACCGTAAACCTAACCCTAACCCTAAACCTAACCCTACTTCTAACCCTAACAATAACCCTACCCCTAACCCTATCTTTACCCCAAACCCTAACACTAACCCTACCCCTACTCCTTCCCCTACCCCTAACCCTAACTCTAACCCTACCCCTACACCTACACCTAACCCTAACCCTAACCCTAACCCTAACCCTAACCCTAACCCTAACCCTAAACCCAACCCTAAACCTAACCCTAAACCTAGCCCTAGCCCTAACCCTAACCCTAACCCGACACCTAATTCTAACCATAACCCTAAACCTAACCCTACCCCTACCCCTAACCCTAACCCTAACCCTAACCCTACCCCTACCCCTAATCCTAACCCTAACCCTAATCCTAGACCTAGCCCTAACCCTACCCCTAACTCTAACAATAACCCTAACCCTACACCTAACCCTAACCCTATCTCTACCCCTACCCCTAACCTTGACCCTATTCCTAACCCTAAACCTACCCCTAACCCAAACCCTAACACTACTCCTATCGCCACCCCTACCCCTAACCCTAACACTAACCCTAACCCTCACCCTTCCCCTACCCCTACCCCTACCCCTACCCCTACCCCTAACCCTAACCCTGACCCTAACCTTAACCCTAACCCTACCCATACCCCTACACTTACCCCTAACACTAACCCTAACCCTAGCCCCAACCCCAATCCTAACCCTAACCCTAGCCCTAGCCATAGCCCTAACCCTAACCCTAACCCTAGCCAACTCCCTAAACCTAACCCTAAACCTACCCCTAACCCTAACCCTAACCCTAATCCTGACCCTAGTCCTAACCCACCCCTACCCCTACACCTACCCCTACCCCTAACCCTAACCCTACAACTACCCCTATCACTAACCCTAACCTTACCCCTAACCCTAACGCTAACCCTAATCCTAACCTTACCCCTACCTCTAACCCTAACCCTAATCCTGACACTAATACTAACCCACCCCTACCCTACCCCTAACCCTAACCCTAACCCTACCCCTATCACTGACCCTAACCTTACCCCTAACCCTAACCCTAACCCTAACCCTAACCCTAACTATAACCCTACCCCTAAACCAAACTCTACCCCTAACCCTAACCCTAATGCTAAACCTAATCCTAACTGTACCCCTACCCCTAACCCTACCCCTACCCCTACCCTAACCCTAACCCTACCCCTAACCCTACCCCTACCCCTACCCCTAACCCTAACCTTAACCCTAACCGTAACCCTAACCCTAACCCTAACCCTACCCCTAACCCTAACCCTGACACTAACCCTAACTCTAACCCTAACTCTACCCTAACCCTAACACTAACCCTAACCCTAACCCTAATCCTACCCCTAATCCTAACCCTAAACCTAACCCTAATGCTAACCCAGCCCTAGCCCTCTCCCTAACACTAACCCTAAACCTACCCCTAACCCTAACCCTAACCTAATCCGGACCATAATCCTAACCCACCCCTACCCCTACCCCTAACACTAACCCTAACCCTAACCCTAACACTACCCCTATCCCTAACCCTAAACTTACCTCTAACCCTAACCCTAACGCTAACCCTAATCCTAACCTTACCCCTACCCCTAACCCTAACCCTAACCCTAATCCTGACCCTAATCCTAACCCACCTCTACCCCTAACCCTACCCCTACCCCTAACCCTAACCCTAGCCCAATCACTAACCCTAACCTTACCCCTAACCCTAACCCTAACCCTACCCCTAACCTTACCCCTACCCCTAAACCTAACCCTAACCCAAACCCAACGCCTACCCCTAATCCTAAACCTAAACCCACACCTAACCCTACCCCTAACCCTAAGCCTAACACTAACCCTACCCCTAACCCTAAATCTCACCCTAACCCTCACCCTAACCCTAAAACTACACCTAACCCTGCACCTAACCCTAACCCTACGTCTAACCCTAACCCTAACCATAAATCAAACCCTACACCTAACAATAACCCTAACCGTAACCCTAACCTTAACCCTAACCCTAACCCTACCCCTACCCCTACCCCTAACCCTGAAACCATAACCCTAACCCTAACCCTACCCCCTAACCCTAACCGTAAACCTAACCCTAACCCTAACCCTAACCCTAAATTTAACCCTAACCCTAACAATAACCCTACCCCTAACCCTAACTCTACCCCTAAACCTAACACTACACCTACCCCTACCCCTACCCCTACCCCTACCCCTAACCCTAACCCTAACTCTAACCCTACCCCTACCCCTACACCTAACCCTAAACCTAACCCTAACCCACACCCTACTCCTACCGCTAACCCTAACCCTAACCCTACACCTAACCCTACCCTTAACCCTACCCCTACCCCTACCCCTAACCCTACCCCTAACCCTAAATCTAACCCTAACCCTAACCCTAACCCTAAAACTACCCCTAACCCTGCACCTAACTCTAACCCTACCCCTAACCCTAACCCTAATCCTAACTCTCACCCTATACCTAACCATAACCCTAACCGTAACCCTAACCTTAACCTAACCCTAACCCTACCCCTAACACTAACCCTACCCCTGAAACCCTAACCCTAACCCTAACCGTACCCCCTAACCCTAACCGTAAACCTAACCCTAACCCTAAACCTAACCCTACTTCTAACCCTAACAATAACCCTACCCCTAACCCTATCTTTACCCCAAACCCTAACACTAACCCTACCCCTACTCCTTCCCCTACCCCTAACCCTAACTCTAACCCTACCCCTACACCTACACCTAACCCTAAACCTAACCCTAACCCAAACCGTATTCCTACCGCTAACCCAAACCCTAACCCTACACCTAACCCTACCCCTAACCATAACTATAACCCTAACCCTAATTCTAAACCTAACCCTAACCCTAACACTAATCCTAATCCCTTCCCCTAACCCTAACCCTAACCCTAACCCGAACCCTAATTCTAACACTAACCCTAACCTTAACCCTAATCCTAACCCTACCTCTAACCCTAACCTTACCCCTTACACTAACCCTAACTCTAACCCTAATTCTACCCTAACCCTACCCCCTAGCCCTAACCCTAACCCTAACCCTACGCCTAACCCTACCCCTAATGCAACCCCTACCCCTAACCCTAACCATAACCCTACCCCTAACCCTACACCTAACGCTACCCCTACCCCTACCACTAACCCTAACCTAACCATAACCCTAACCATAACAATAACCCTACCGCTAACCCTAACCCCAACCCTAACCCTAACGCTAACTCTACCCCTACCACTACCTCTAACCCTAACCCTAACCCTATCTCTACCCCTAACCCTAACCCTAACCCTACCCCTACCCCTACCCCTAACCCTAACCCTGACCCTAACCCTAACCCTAACCCTACCCATACCCCTACACTTACCCCTAAAACTAACCCAAACCCTAGCACCAACCCCAACCCAAACCATAACCCTAGCCCTAGCCATAGCCCTAACCCTAACCCTAACCCTAGCCCTCTCCCTAACCCTAACCCTAAACCTACCCCTAACCCTAACCCTAATCCTGACCCTAATCCTAACCCACCCCTACACCTACCCCTAACCCTACACCTACCCCTATCCCTAACCCTAACCTTACCCCTAACCCTAACCCTAACGCTAACCCTAATCCTAACCTTACCCCTACCCCTAGGCCTAACCCTAATCCTGACCCTAATCCTAACCCACCCCTACCCCTACCCCTACCCCTAACCCTAACCCTAACTCTACCCCTATCACTGACCCTAACCTTACCCCTAACCCTAACCCTAACCCTAAACCTAACCCTACCCCTAACTTTAACCCTACCCCTACCCCTAACTCTACCCCTAACCCTAACGCTAATGCTAAACCTAATCCTAACTGTACCCCTACCCCTAACCCTAAACCTACCCCTACCCCTACCCTTACCCATACCCCTAAAACTAACCCTAACCCAAACCCTATGCCTACCCCTAATCCTTAACCTAAACCTACACCTAACCCTACCCATAACCCTACACCTACCCCTAAACCTAACCCTAACCCTAACCCTACCCCTAACCCTACACCTACCCCTACCCCTACACCTAACGCTAACCCTAACCGTAACCCTAATCGTAACCCTAACCCTACCCCTAACCCTAACCCTAACTCTAACCCTAACCCTACCCTAGCCCTAACAATAACCCTAACCCTAACACTAACCCTCACCCTAAGCCTACCCCTAATCCTAACCCTAAACCTAACCCTAACGCTAACCCTAGACCTAGCCCTACCTGTACCCCTAACCCGAACCCTAACCCTAAAACTACCCCTAACCCTGCACCTAACCCTAACGCTACCCCTAACCCTAACCCGAACCCTAAAACTAAACCTAACCCTCACCCTAACCCTACCCCTAACCCTAACCCTAACCCTAACCTTAAATCTAACCCTACACCTAACAATAACCCTAACCGTAACCCTAACCTTAACCCTAACCCTAACCCTAACCCTAACCTTAACCCTAACCCTGAAACCCTAACCCTAACCCTACCCCTACCCCATAAACCTAACCGTTAACCTAACCCTAACCCTAACCCTAACCCTACCCATAACCCTAACAATAACCCTACCTCTAAACCTAACTCTACCCCTAACCCTAACACTACCCCTACACCTACCCCTACCCCTAACCCTAACCCTAACTCTAACCCTACCCCTACCCCTACACCTAACCCTAAACCTAACCCTAACCCAAACCCTACTCCTACCGCTAACCCTAACCCTAACCCTACACCTAACCCTACCCCTAACCCTACCCCTACCCCTACCCCTACCCCTACCCCTAACCCTAAACCTACCCCTAACCCTAAATCTAACCCTAACCCTAACCCTAAACCAAAAACTACCCCTAACCATGCACCTAACCCTAACCCTACCTCTAACCCTAACCCTAACCCTAACACTAAATCTAACCCTACACCTAACCATAACCCTAACCGTAACCCTAACCTTAACCCTAACCCTAACCCTACCCCTAACCCTAACCCTACCCCTGAAACCCTAACCCTAACCCTAACCCTACCCCCTAACCCTAACCGTAAACCTAACCCTAACCCTAAACCTAACCCTACCCCTAACCCTAACAATAACCCTACCCCTAACCCTAACTCTACCCCAAACCCTAACACTACCCCTACCCCTACACCTACCACTGGCCCTAACCCTAACCCTAACCCTAACTCTAACCCTACCCCTACCCCTACACCTAACCCCAAACCTAACCCTAACCCAAACCGTATTCCTACCACTAACCCAAACCCTAACCCTACACCTAACCCTACCCGTAACCATAACCCTAACCCTAACCCTAATTCTAAACCTAACCCTAACCCTAACCCTAATCCTAATCCTTCCCCTAACCCTAAACCTAACCCTAACCCGAACCCAATTCTAACACTAACCCTAACCTTAAACCTAACCTAACCCTACCCTAACCCTAACCCTACCCCTACCCCTAACCCTAACTATAAACCTAATTCTACCCTAACCTACCCCCTAGCCCTAACCCTAACCATAACCCTACTCCTAACCCTACCCCTAAAGCTACCCCTACCCATAACCCTAACCCTAACCTAACCATAACCCTAACCATAACCATAACCCTACCCCTAACCCTAACCCCAACCCTAACCCTAACCCTAAATCTATCCTTACCACTACACCTAATCCTAACCCCAACAATAACCCTACCTCTAACCCTAACCCTACCCCTAACCCGACCCCTAAACCTAACCCTAACCCTACCTCTAACCCTAACCCTAACCCTAAACCTAACCCTAGCCCTAGCCCTAACCCTAACCCTAACACTAACCCTAAACCTAAGCCATATCTACCCCTAACCGTAACCCTAAACCTAACCCTAACCCTACCCCTAACACTAACCATATCCCTAACCCTAATGCTAAGCCTAACCCTACCCCTAAACCTAAACCTAACCCTACACCTAACTCTAACCCTAACCCAACCCTACCCAACACCCTAACGCTAACCCTAACCATAACCCTAACCATAACCCTACACATAAACCTACACCTACCCCTACCCCTAACCCTAACCCTACCCCTACCGCTAACCCTAACCCTACCCCTATCCCTACCCCTAACCGTAAAACTATCCCTAACTCTACCCTTAACCCTAAACCTAACAGTACCCCTACCGCTTCCCCTTAACCCTACCTCTACCCCTACCCCTAACCCTAACACTAACCCTACAGCTAACCCTAAACCTAGCCCTAACCCTAACCCTAACAATAACCCTAAACCTAAGCCTAAAACTACCCTTAACTGTAACACTAACCCTAACCCTAACCCTAAACCTAACCCCAACCCTAAACCTAACCCTAACACTAGCCCTAGCCCTAACCCTAACCCTAACCCTAACCCTAACCCTAACTCTACCCCTAATTCTAACCCTAACCCTAACCCTACCCCTACCCTACCCCTAACCCTAACCCTAACCCTAACCCTACCCCTAATCCTAACACTAACCCTAAAACTAACCCTACCAAATACCCCTACACTTACCCCTAACACTAACCCTAACCCTAGCCCCAACCCCAACCATAACCCTAATCCTAGCCCTAGCCATAGCCCTATCCCTAACCCTACCCCTAACCCTGACCCTAGCCCTAACCCTAACCCTACCCCTAACCCAAACCCTAACGCTACTCCTACCGCTACCCCTACCCCTAACCCTAAAACTAACGCTAACACTAACCCTTCCCCTACCCTTAACCCTAAACCTAACCCTAACCCTACCCCTACCCCCTACCCCTAAACATAGACCCTGACCCTAACCCTAACCCTAACCCTACACATACCCCTACACTTACCCCTAACACTAACCCTAACCCTATCCACAACCCCAACCCTAACCCTAACCCTAGCCATAGTCATAGCCCTAACCCTAACCCTAACCCTAGCCCTCTCCCTAACCCTAACCCTAAACCTACACCTAACCCTAACCCTAACCCTAATCCTGACCCTAATCCTAACCCACCCCTACCCCTAACCCTACCCTTACCCCCTAACCCTAACCCTAACGCTAACCCTAATCCTAACCTTACCCCTACACCTACCCCTAAACCTAACCCTAATCCTGACCTTAATCCCTAACCAACCCCTACCCCTACCCCTACCCCTAACCCTAACCCTACCCCTATCACTGACCCTAACCTTATCCCTAACCCTAACCTAACCCTAAACCTAACCCTAACGCTAACCCTAATCCTAACTGTACCCCAACCCCTAACCCTAAACCTAGCCCTACCCCTACCCTTACCCATACCCCTAAACCTAGCCCTAACCCAAACCCTACGCCTATCCTTAATCCTAAACCTAAACCTACACCTAACCCTACCCCTAACCCTACCCCTACCCCTACCCCTAACACCAACCCTAACCCTACCCCTAACCCTAAATCTAACCCTACACCTAACCATAACCCTAACCATAACCCTAACCTTAACCCTAACCTAACCCTACCCCTAACCCTAACCCTAACCCTGAAACCCTAACCTTAACCCTAAACCTACCCCCTAACCCTAACCATAACCGTAACCCTAACCCTACCCCTAACGCTACCCCTACCCCTAACCCTAACAATAACCCTACCCCTAACCCTACCCCTAACGCTACCCCTACCCCTACCCCTAACCCTAACCTAACCCTAACCCAAACCATAACCATAACCCTACCCCAAACCCTAACCCCAACCCTAAACCTAACCCTAACTCTACCCCTACCACTACCCCTAACATTAACCCTAACCCTAACCCTATCTATACCCCTACCCCTAACCCTAACCCTAACCCTACCTCTAAACCTAACCCTACCCCTAATCCTACCCCTAACCATAAACCTAACCATAAGCCTACCTTTAACCCTACCACTAACCCTAACCCTAACCCTAACCCTACCCCTACCCCTACCCCTAAACATAACCCTGACCCTAGCCCTAACCCTAAACCTACCCATACCCCTACACTTACCCCTAACACTAACCCTAACCCTAGCCCCAACCCCAACCCTAACCCTAAACCTAGCCCTAGCGATAGCCCTAACCCTAACCCTAACCCTAGCCCTCTCCCTAACCCTAACCCTAAACCTACCCCTAAACCTAACCCTAACCCTAATCCTGACCCTAATCCTAACCCACCCCTACCCCTAACCCACCCCTACCCCTAACCCTACCCCTACCCCTAACCCTAACCCTACAACTACCCCTATCACTAACCCTAACCTTACCCCTAACCCTAACCCTAACGCTAACCCTAATCCTAACCTTAACCCTACCCCTAACCCTAACCCTAATCCTGACACTAATCCTAACCCACCCCTACCCCTACCCCTACCCCTACCCCTACCCCTAACCCTAACCCTACCCCTATCACTGACCCTAACCTTACCCCTAATCCTAACCGTAACCCTAAACCTAACCCTACCCCTAAGTATAACCCTACCCCTAAGCCTAACTCTACCCCTAACCCTAACCCTAACGCTAAACCTAATCCTAACTGTACCCCTACCCCTAACCCTAACCCTAACCCAACCCTACCCTTACCCATACCCCTAAACCTAACCCTAACCCAAACCCTACACCTACCCCTAATCCTAAACCTAAACCTACACCTAACCCTATCCCTAACCCTAACCCTACCCCTACCCCTACCCCTAACCCTAACCTTAACCCTAACCGTAACCCTAACCCTAACCCTACCCCTACCCCTACCCCTAACCCTAACCCTATCCCTAACCCTAACCATAACTCTAACCCTAACCCTACCCTAACCCTAACACTAACTCTAACCCTAACCCTACCCCTATTCCTAACCCTAAACATAACCCTAACGCTAAACCTAACCCTAGCCCTCTCCCTAACCCTAACCCTAAACCTACCCCTAACACAAACCCTAACCTAATCCAGACCCTAATCCTAACCCACCCATACCCCTACCCCTAACACTAACCCTAACCTTAACCCTACCCCTACCCCTATCCTTAACTCTAAACTTACCCCTACCCCTAACCCTAACGCTAACCCTAATCCTAACCTTACATCTACTCCTACCCCTACCCCTAACCCTAACCCTAATTCTGACCATAATCCTAACCCACCTCTACCCCTACCCCTACCCCTACCCCTAACCCTAACACTAACCCTATCACTAACCCTAACCTTACCCCTAACCCTAACCCTAACCCTAACCCTACCCTTATCCCTACCCCTAAACCTAAACCTAACCCAAACCCTACGCATACCCCTAATCCTAAACCTAAACCTAGACCTAACCCTACCCCTAACCCTACCCCTAACCCTAACCCTAACCCTACCCCTAAGCCTAAATCTCACCCTAACCCTAACCCTAACCCTAAAACTACCCCTAACCCTGCACCTAACCCTAAACCTACGCCTAACCCTAACCCTAACCCTAACCCTAAATCTAACCCGACACCTAACAATAACCCTAACCGTAACCCTAACCTTAACCCTAACCCTAACCCTACCCCTAACCCTAACCCTGAAATCCTAACCCTAACCCTAACCCTACCCACTAACCCTAACCGTAAACCTAACCCTAACCCTATCCCTAAACCTACCCCTAACCCTACACCTAACCCTACCCGTAACCCTAACTGTACCCCTAACCCTAAACCTACAACTACCCTATGCGTAACCCTAACCCTAACCCTACCCCTACCCCTACCCCAACCACTACCCCTAACCCTACCCCTAACCCTAAACCTAACCCAAAACCTACCCCTACCCCTAACCCTAACCCTACCCCGAACCCTACTCTAACGCTACCCCTAACCCTAATCTTACCCCTAACCCTAATCCTAACCCACCCCTAACCCTACCTCTAACCCTAACCACAACCGTGACCGTAACCCTAACCCTACCCCTAAACTTACCCCTAAACCTACACCTAACCCTACCGATAACCCTAACCATAACCCTAACCCTAACCCTTCCCGTACCTCTAACATTAACCCTAACCCTAACCCTAACTCTAACTGTAAACCTAACTCTAAACCTTACCCTACCCTTAACCCTAACCCGACGCCTAACCCTACCCCTAACGCTACCCCTAACCCTAACCCAAACCCTACCCCTACCCCTAACCCTATCCCTAACCCAAACCCTACCCCTACCCCTAACCCTAACCCTAACCCAAACCCTACCCCAACCCTAACCCTAACCCCAATCCTAACCCTACAGCTACGCTTACCCTAACCCTAAACATAACCCTAACCCTACCCCTCCCCCTACCCCTACCCCTACACCTAACCCTACCCCTACCCCTACCCCTAACCCGAACCCTAACCCTACCCCTGACCCTACTTCAACCCCTACCCCTAACCCTACCCCTAACCCTAACCCTAAACCAAACCCTACCCCCACCCAAAACCCTGAGCCTAACCCTAACCCTAACCCTACCCCGAACCCTACTCCTAACGCTACCCCTAACTCTAACCCTACCCATAACCCTTACCCTAACCCACCCATAACCCTAACTCTAACCCTAACCATAACCATAACCCTAACCCTACCCCTAACCGTACCCCTAAACCTAAACCTAACCCTACACCTAACCCTACCGCTAACCCTAAACTTAACCGTAACGCTTACCCTACCCATACCCCTAACCCTAACCCTAACCCAAACTCTAACTGTAACCCTAACCCTAACCTTACCCTATCCCTACCCCTAACCCCTACCCCTACCCCTAACCCTAACACTAACCCTCCCTCTAACCCTACCCTAACGCTAACCCTAACCCTAACCCTACATCTAACCCTACCCCTAACATTACCCTAACCCTAACCCTACACCTAACCCTACCCCTAACGCTACCCCTAACCTACCACCAACCCTAACCCTAAGCCTAACCGTAACCGTAACCGTAACCGTAACCCTAACCCTACCCCTAACCCTAACCGTAACCCTAACGCTAACCGTATCCCTAACCCTAACCCTAACTCTAACCTTACCCCTAACCCTAACCCTAACCCTACCCCTAACCCTACCCCTACACCTACCCCTACCCCTAACCCTAACCTTAACCCTAACCCTAACGCTAAACCTAATCCTAACCTTACCCCTACCCCTACCCCTAACCCTAACCCTAATTCTGACCCTAATCCTAACCCACCTCTACCCCTAACCCTAACCCTAACCCTAACCCTATCACTAACCCTAACCTTACCCCTAACCCTAACCCTAACCCTACCCCTACCCTTACCCCTACCCCTAAACCTAAACCTAACCCAAACCCTACGCCTACCCGTAATCCTAAACCTAAACCTACACCTAACCCTACCCCTAACCCTAACCCTAACCCTAAACAGAACCCTAATTCTAACACTAACCCTAACCCTACCCCCTAACCCTAACCGTAAACCTAACCCTAACCCTATCCCTAAACCTACCCCTAACCCTAACAATAACCCTACCCGTAACCCTAACTCTACCCCTAACCCTAAACCTACCCCTACCCTATGCGTAAACCTAACCCTAACCCTACCCCTACCCCTACTCCTACCACTACCCCTAACCCTACCCCTAACCCTAAACCTAACCCAAAACCTACCCCTACCCCTAACCCTACCCCGAACCCTACTCTAACGCTACCCCTAACCCTAATCTTACCCCTAACCCTAATCCCAACCCACCCCTAACCCTACCTCTAACCCTAACCACAACCGTGACCATAACCCTAACCCTACCCCTAAACTTACCCCTAAACCTAACCCTAAACCTACACCTAACCCTACCAATAACCCTAACCATAACCCTAACCCTAACCCTTCCCGTACCTCTAACATTAACCCTAACCCTAACCCTAACTCTAACTGTAAACCTAACCCTAAACCTTACCCTACCCTTAACCCTAACCCTACGCCTAACCCTACCCCTAACGCTACCCCTAAACCTAACCCAAACCCTACCCCTACCCCTAACCCTATCCCTAACCCAATCCCTACCCCTACCCCTAACCCTAACCCTAACCCAAACCCTACCCCAACCCTAACCCTAACCCCAATCCTAACCCTACAGCTACGCTTACCCTAACCCTAAACATAACCCTAACCCTACCCCTGCCCCTACCCCTACCCCTACACCTAACCCTACCCCTACCCCTAACCCTAACACGAACCCTAACCCTACCCCTGACCCTACCTCAAACCCTACCCCTAACCCTACCCCTAACCCTAACCCTAAACCAAACCCTACCCCCACCCAAAACCCTGAGCCTAACCCTAACCCTAACCCTACCCCGAACCCTACTCCTAACGCTACCCCTAACTCTAACCCTACCCCTAACCCTTACCCTAACCCACCCCTAACCCTAACTCTAACCCTAACCATAACCGTAACCCTAACCCTACCCCTAACCGTACCCCTAAACCTAAACCTAACCCTACACCTAACCCTACCGCTAACCCTAAACTTAACCGTAACGCTTACCCTACCCATACCCCTAACCCTAACCCTAACCCAAACTCTAACTGTAACCCTAACCCTAACCTTACCCTATCCCTACCCCTAACCCCTACCCCTACCACTAACCCTAACACTAACCCTCCCTCTAACCCTACCCTAACGCTAACCCTAACCCTAACCCTACATCTAACCCTACCCCTAACATTACCCTAACCCTAACCCTACACCTAACCCTACCCCTAACGCTACCCCTAACCTACCACCAACCCTAACCCTAAGCCTAACCGTAACCGTAACCGTAACCCTAACCCTACCCCTAACCCTAACCGTAACCCTAACGCTAACCGTATCCCTAACCCTAACCCTAACTCTAACCTTACCCCTAACCCTAACCCTAACCCTACCCCTAACCCTACCCCTACCCCTACCCCTACCCCTAACCCTAACCTTAACCCTAACCCTAACGCTAAACCTAATCCTAACCTTACCCCTACCCCTACCCCTAACCCTAACCCTAATTCTGACCATAATCCTAACCCACCTCTACCCCTAACCCTAACCCTAACCCTAACCCTAACCCTATCACTAACCCTAACCTTACCCCTAACCCTAACCCTAACCCTACCCCTACCCTTACCCCTACACCTATACCTAAACCTAACCCAAACCCTACGCCTACCCGTAATCCTAAACCTAAACCTACACCTAACCCTACCCCTAACCCTAACCCTAACCCTAACCAGAACCCTAATTCTAACCCTACCCCTAACTCTAACCCTACCCCTACCCCTACCCCTAACCCTAACCTAAACCCTAACCCTAACGCTAAACCTAATCCTAACCTTACCCCTACCCCTACCCCTAACCCTAACCCCAATTCTGACCCTAATCCTAACCCACCTCTACCCCTAACCCTAACCCTAACCCTAACACTAACCCTCCCTCTAACCCTACCCTAACGCTAACCCTAACCCTAACCCTACATCTAACCCTACCCCTAACATTACCCTAACCCTAACCCTAACCCTACACCTAACCCTAGCCCTAACGCTACCCCTAACCTACCACCAACCCTAACCCTAAGCGTAACCATAACCGTAACCCTAACCCTACCCCTAACCCTAACCGTAACCCTAACCCTAACCGTATCCCTAACCCTAACCCTAACTCTAACCTTACCCCTAACCCTAATCCTAAACCTAACCCTAACCCGAATCCTAAACCTACCCCTAACCCTAACCGTATCCCTAACCCTAACCCTAAATCTACAACTACCCCTAACCCTAACCCTAAACCTAACCCTAAACCTAACCCTACCCTACCCCTTACCCTAATCCTAGCCCTAACCCTACCCCTACCCCTAACCCTAAACCTAACCCTACGCCTACACCTAAACCTAAACCTAACCCTACCCTTAGCCCTAGCCCTAACCTACAGCTAACCCTAACCCTACCCCTAACCCTAACCCTAAACCTAACCTTAACCCTAGTCCTAACACTAACCCTAAACCTAGCCCTAGCCCTAACCCTAACTGTAACTCTAACCCTAACCATAAACCTACTCCTAACCCTAACCCCAACCCTAACCCTAACCCCCACCCCAACTCTATCGATAACCCTAACCCTAACCCTACCATTACTCCTGCCCCTAACCCTTTCATTAACCCTAACCCTAACCCTATCGCTAACCCGAACCCTACCCCTAACCCTACCCCTAACCCTAAATGTAACCCTCCCTCTAACCCTAACCCTAACCCTAAACCTAACCCTAGCCCTAGCCCTAACCATACCCCGAATCCTAATCCTAATCCTAACCATACACCTAACCCTAACCCTACCCCGAACCCTAACCCTACTCCTACGCCTAACCCTGACCCTAACCCTAACCCTAACCCTAACCCTAACCCTAACCCTCCCCTAATCCAAACCCTAATCCTAACCCTAACTCTACGCCTAACCCTAACCCTAACCCTACCCCTACCCCTAACCCTAACACTCACCCTAACCCTAACGCGACCCATACCCCTACCCCTAACCCTAACGCTAACCCTAACCCTACACCTACACCTACCCCTACCACTAATCCTACCCCTACCCCTAACCCTAACACTACACATACCCCTACACTTACCCCTAACCCTAACCCTAACCCTAACTCTAACCTTAACCGTAGCCCTAACCCGAAACCTAACCCTAAATCTAACCCTAACCCTAACCCTAACCCTAACCCTAGCCCTCGCCCTGACCCTAACCCTCACCGTACCCCTAACCCTAACCCTAACCCTAATCCTAACCCTATCCCTAACCCTAACCCAACCCTTACTCCTACGCCTACCCCTACCCCTACACCTAACCCTACCCCTACCCCTAATCCTATCCCTAATCCTAAACCTAACCTTACCCCTAACCCTAACCCTCACCCTAAACCTAACCCTAACCCTAACCCTAACCCTAAACCTAATCTTACCCCTAACCCTAAACTTAACCCTAACCCTACCCCTAACCCTACCCAAAACCCTAACCCTAACTCTAACCCTCTCTCTAACCCTAACCATAACCCCAACCGTAACCCTACCCCTACCTCTACCCATAACCCTTTCCCTAACCCTAACCCTAACCCGAACACTACCTCTAAACCTCACCCTACCCCTAAACCTACACCTAAACTTTACCCTAACTGTAACCTTCCCTCTAACTCTAACCCTAACCCTAACACTACCCCTAACCCTAAACCTAAATGTAACCCTAACCCTAACCCTAAACCTAACCCTAACACTACCCCTAACCCTAAGCCTAACCCTACCCCTAACCCAAACTCTACCCCTAACCCTAACCCTACCCCTAACCCTAACCCAAACTCTAACCCTCCCTCTAACCCTAACCCTAACCCTAACCCTAACCCTAACCCCTAACCGTAACCTTAACCCTAACCCTAACCCTAACCCTACCCTAA
>JANJXV010000827.1:47500-50000 GCA_024803745.1 Megascapheus bottae | reverse complement strand
CCTAACCCTAACCCTTCCCCTAATCCTACCCCTAACTTTACCCCTAACCCTAACCCTAACCCTTACAGTAACCCTACACCTACCCCTACGCCTAACCCTAACCCTAACCCTAAACCTACCCCCCCGCTATCCCTACCCCTACCCCTAACACTACCCCTAACCCAAACCCTAACCCAAACCATGCCCCTACCCATACCCCTACCCCTAACCCTAACCCTAAACCTACCCGGAACCCTACTCCTAACGCTACCCCTAAACCTAACCCTACCCCTAACCCTAACCCACCCCTATCCCTAACTCTAACCCTAACCATAACCGTAACCGTAACCCTAACTCTACCCCTATCCTACCCCTAAACCTAACCCTAACCCTACACCTAACCCTATCGCTAACCCTAACCACAACCCTAACCCTAAACCTACACATACCCCTAACCCTAACCCTAAACCTAACCCTAACTCTAACTGTAACCCTAACCCTAACCCTTACCCTACCCATACCCCTAACCCCTACACCTACCCCTACCGCTAACCCTAACCCTACACTAACCCTACACCGAACCCTACCCTAACGCTACTCCTAACCCTAACCCTACATCTAACCCTAACCATAACATTACCCCTAAGCCTAACCCTAACCCTAACCCATACCCCTACCCCTAATACTAACCCTAACCCTAACCCTAAACCTACCCCTAACCCTCACCTAACGCTACCCCTAACCTTAACACGAACCCTAACCCTAAACCTAACCGTAACTGTAACCCTAATCCTACCCCTAACGCTAACCCTAACCCTAACCCTAAACCTACCCCTAACCCTACCCCTAACCCTAACCCTAACACTACCCCTAACCCTAACCCTAACTCTAACCTTACCCCTAAACCTAACCCTAACCCTAACCCTTGCCCTAACCCTACACCTAACCTTAACCCTAACCCGAACCCTAACCCTACCACTAATGCTAACCGTAACTCTAACCCTACCCCTAACCCTAACCCTAAACCTATCCCTACCCCTAACCCTAACCCTAACCGTAACCATAACCCTACCCCTAACCCTAACCCTACCCCTAACCATAACCCTAAAACTAACTCTAAACCTAACCCTACCCCTAAAACTAACCCTAACCCTAACCCTACCCCTAACCATAACCCTAAACTTAACTCTAAACCTGACCCTAACCTTAAACCTAACCCTAAACCTAACCCTACCCCTAACCGTAACCCTAAACCTAACCCTAACCCTACCCCTAATGCTAACCCTAACCCTAACCCTAACCCTAATCCTAATCCTAACCCTACTCCAAACCCTAACCCTAACGCTACCCCTAAACCTAATCCTACCCCTAAACCTAACCCTACACCTAACCCTAACCCTAACCCTACCCCTAACCCTACCCCTACCCCTACCCCTAACCCTAACCCTACCCCTAAACCTAATCCTACCCCTACCCCTAACCTACCCCTACTGCTAACCCTAACCCTACCCTTAAACCTAACCCTAAACCTAACCCTAACCCTAGTCCTAATCCTAACCCTAACCCTAGCCCTAGCCGTAACCCTAACTGTAACCCTAACCCTAACCATAACCCAACACCTAACCCTAACCCCAACCCTAACCCTAACCCTCACCCTAACTCTATCGCTAATCCTAACCCTAACCCTACCCCTACCCCTACCACTAACCCTTTCCCTAACGCTAACCCTAACCCTAACCCTAACCCTACACCTAACCCTACCCCTAACCCTAACCCTAACTGTAACCCTCCATCTAACCCTAACCCTAACCCAAAACCTAACCCTAACCCTAAACCTAACACTAACCCTACCCCTAACCCTAACCCTCCAACTAATCCAAACTCTACCCCTAAACCTAACCCTACGCCTAACCCTAACCCACACCCTAATCGTACCCCTACCCCTAACCCTAACACTAACCCTTACCCTAACCCTAACCCTAACCCTAGCCCTAACCCCAACCCTAACCTAACCCTAGCCCTAGCCATAGCCCTAACCCTCACCCTAACCCTAGCCCTCGCCCTAAACCTACCCCTACCCCTACCCCTATTCCTAACCCTAACACTACCCCTACCCCTATCCCTAAAACTAACCTTAACCTTACCCTAACCCTAACCCTAAGCCTAAACCTAACCCTACCCCTAAATCTAACCCTACCTCTAACCCTAAATCTACCCCAACACTAACCCTAACGCTAACCCTAACCCTAACCCGACCCCTAAAACCCTAACTCTAACCCTAACCCTAAACCTACCCCTAACCCTACCCCTACCCCTACCCCTAACCCTAATCCTAACCTTAACCCAAACCCTAAACCTACCCCTAATCCTAACCCAAACCCTAAACCTAACCATACCCCTAACCCTACACCTAACCCTAACCGTAACCCTAAACTTAACCTTACCCCTAACCCTAACCCAAACCCTAACCCTACCCCTAAAGGTAACCCTAGCCCTAACCTTAACCCTACCCCTAACCCTA
>JANJXV010000827.1:27500-42500 GCA_024803745.1 Megascapheus bottae | reverse complement strand
AACCCTAACCCTACCCCTACCACTAACCCAAACGATACCCCTAACCCTAACACGAACCCTAACCCTAAACCTAACCGTAACCGTAACCCTAATCTTACCCCTAACCCCAACATAACCCTAAACCTAAACCTACCCCTAACCCTACCCCTAACCCTAACACTAACCCTACCCCTAACCATAAACCTAAATCTAAGCTTACCCCTAAACCTAACCCTAACCCTAACCCTAACCCTACACCTAACCATAACCCTAACCCGAACCCTAACCCTACCCCTAACGCTAACCGTAACCCTAACCCTACCCCTAACCCTAACCCTAAACCTAACCCTACCCCTAACCCTAACCCTAACCCTAACTCTACCCCTAACCCTACCCCTAAACCTACCCCTACCCCTAACCATAACCCTAAACCTAACTCTACCCCTAAACCTAACCCTAAACCTAACCCTACCCCTACACTTAACCCTAACCCTAACCCTACCCCTAATCCTAACCCTACCCCTAACCCTTGCCCTAACCCTAACTCTACCCCTAATCCTAACCCTAACCCTAACCCTACCCCTAACCCTAACCCTTCCACCTAAACCTAAACCTACCCCTAACCCTAACCCTAACACTACCCCTAACCCGACGCCTACCCCTAACCCTAACCCTAACCCTACCCCTACCCCTAAACCTAACCCTCACCATACCCCTACCCTACCCCTACCCGTAACCCCAACCCCTAACCCTACCCCTACCACTAACCCTAACCCTACACCTACCATTAACCCTAACCCTAACCCTACCCCTAACCCTAAACCAAACCCTAAACCTAAACCTACCCCTAACTCTACCCCTAAACCTAAACCTACCCCTAACCCTAACTCTTCGCCTAACCCTAAACCTAACCCTACCATTATCCCTATCCCTACCAATAACCCTAACACTAACCCTTACCCTAATCCAAACTCTACCACTACCCCTACCCCTAACCCTAACCCTAACCCTACCCCTAACCCTACCCCTTACCCTAACCATAATGCTAACCCTAACCCTAAACCTACCCCTACCCCTAAACCTAAACCTAGCCCTATCCCTAACCCTAACCTTAACCCTAAACTAACTCCAACCCTATCCCTACCCCTAATACAAACCTTAACCCTAACACTAACCCTAACCCTAACCTAAACTTAAACCTAAACCGATCGTAACCCTAACCCTAAACCTAACCCTACTCCAAACACTAACCCTAATCCTAACCCTAACCCTACCCCTAAGCCTAACCCTATCCCTAACACTAACCCTAACCCTAACACTACCGCTAACCCTACATTAACCCTAACCATAACCCTAACCCTAACCCTAACCCTAAACCTAACCCTACCCCTAACCCTAAACCTAACCCTAAACCTAATGCTAACCCTAACCTTAACCGTAACCCTAACCGTAAATCTAACCCTACCCCTAAAGCAAACCCCAACCCTAACCCCATTCCTAACCCTAACTATAACCCTAACCCTAACCCTACACATAGCCCTAAACCTAAACCTACCCCTAACCCTAACCCCAACCCTAATCCTACCCCTAACCCTAACCCTACCCCTAAACCTAACCCTGACAGTAACCCTAACCCTACCCCAACCCTAACCCTAACCCTAACCCTACCCCTAACACTACCCCTGCCCCTAAACCTAACCCTAACCCTAACCCTACCCCTAACACTAAACCTAACCCTAGCCCTAGCACTAACTCTACCCCTACCCCTACCCCTAACCCTAACCCTAACCCTAACCTAGCCCTAGCCCTAACTCTAACCCTAACCCTAGCCCTAGCACTAACCTTAAGCCTAGCCCTAAACCTAACACTAAACCTAAACCTAACCCTAACCCTAACTCTAGCTCTAGCCCTAATCCTAACCCTAACACTAACCCTAAAACTATCCCTACACCTAACCTTAATCCCATCCCTAACCCTAACAGTAATCCTAAACCTAACTCTACCCCTGACCCTAATCCTACCCCTAACCCTAACCCTAACGCTAACCCCAACCCTAACCCTAACCCTATCACTAACCCTGCCCCTACCACTACCCCTGCCCCTAACCCTAAACCTAACCCTAACCCTAATCCTAACCCTAACACTAAGCCTAACCCTAGAACTAGCCCTAACGCTAACCTTAACCCTAAACGTAACCCCAACCCTAACCCTAACCGTAAGCCTAACCCTAACCCTACGCATAACCCTACCCCTAACGCTACCCCTATCCCTAACCCTAAACCTAACCGTAACTGTAACCCTAACCGTACCCCTAATCCTAACCATAACCCTCACCCTAACCCTACCTCTAACCCTAACCGTAAACCTAATCCTAACCCTACCCCTACCCCTAACCATGACCCTAACTCTAACCTTACCCCTAACCCTAACCCTAACCCTAACCCTACACCAAACCGTAACCCTAACCCGAACCCTAATCCTACCCCTAATGCTAACCGTAACCCTAACCCTACCCCTAAACCTAACCCTAACCCTAACTCTAACCCTAACCATACCCCTAACTGTAACCCTAAACCTAACCCTAAACCTAACCCTACCCCTAACCCTAACCCTAACTCTAACCCTAACCCTACCCCTAACCCTAATCCTACCCCTAACCCTAACCCTAACGCTAACCCCAACCCTAACCCTAACCCTAACCCTATCACTAACCCTACCCCTAACACTACACCTGCCCCTAACCATAAACCTAACCCTAACCCTAATCCTAACCCTAATACTAACCCTAACCCTAGAACTAGCCCTAACGCTAACCTTAACTCTAAACCTAACCCCACCACTAACCCTAACCCTAAGCCTAACCCTAACCCTAACCCCACGCCTAACCCTACCCCTAATGCTACCGCTAACCCTAACCCTAACCCTAACCGTAACCGTAACCCTAACCGTACAATTAACCATAACCATAACCCTCACCCTAACCCTACCTCTAACCCTACCCCTAACCCTAACCCTAACCCTAACCATGACCCTAACATTAACCTTACCCCTAACCCTAACCCTAACCCTACACCAAAATGTAACCCTAACCCGAACGCTAACCCTACCCCTAACGCTAACCATAACCCTAACCCTAACCCTAAACCTAACCCTACAGCTAACCCTAACCCTAACCCTACCCCAAACTGTAACCCTAAACCTAACTCTAAACCTAACCCCACCCCTAACCCCAAACCTAACCCTAACCCTACCCCTAACCATAACGCTAAACCTAACCCTAACCCTAAACCTAACCCCACCCCTAATCCTACCCTAACCCTAACCCTAACCGTAACCCTAACCCTAACCCTAACCCTACCCCTAACGCTAACCTTAACCCTAACTCTAACCCTACCCCTAAACCTAAGCTTAACCCTAACCCTTCCCCTAATCCTACCCCTAACTCTACCCCTAACCCTAACCCTAACACTAACCCTAACCCTACACCTACCCCTAAGCCTACACCTAACCCTAACCCTAACCCTAACCCCACCCATAGCGCTAAACCTAACCCTACCCATAACCCTAACCCTGACAGTAACCCTAACCCTACCCCCAACCCTAACCCTAACCCTACCCCTACCATGACCCCTCCCCCTAACCCTAACCCTAACCCTACCCCTAACACTAAACCTAACCCGAGCCCTAGCCCTAACTCTAAACCTACCCCTAACCCTAACCCTAAACCTAACACTATCCCTTACCCTACCACTACCCTTGCCCCTAACCCTAACCCTAACCCTAAACATACACCTAACCCTAACCCAAACCATAACCCTAACACTAAAACCCTAACCCTAATCCTAAACCTAACCCTAACCCTTGCCCTAGCCCTAAACCATAACCCTAACCCTAACCCTAGCCCTAGCCCGAGCCCTAACTCTAACACTAACCCTAGCCCTATCACTAACCCTAAGCCTAGCCCTAACCCTAACCCTAAACCTAAACCTAACCCTAACCCTAACTCTAGCTCTAGCCCTAATCCTAACACTAACACTAAACCTAAACCTATCTCTACACCTAACCCTAACCCCAACACTAACCCTAACAGTAATCCTAACCGTACCCTTAACCCTAACCCTAACCCTACCCCTACCCCTAAACCTAAACCTAACCCTAACCCTAACGCTACCCATAATTCTAAACCTAACCATACCCCTAACCCTAACCCTAACTCTAACCTAACCCTACCCCTAACCCTAATCCTACCCCTAACCCTAACCCTAACGCTAACCCCAACCCTAACCCTAACCCTATCACTAACCCTGCCCCTACCACTACCCCTGCCCCTAACCCTAAACCTAACCCTAACCCTAATCCTAACCCTAATACTAAGCCTAACCCTAGAACTAGCCCTAACGCTAACCTTAACCTAAACGTAACCCCACCCCTAACCCTAACCGTAAGCCTAACCCTAACCCTAACCCTACACCTAACCCTACCCCTAACGCTACCCCTATCCCTAACCCTAAACCTAACCGTAACCATAAACCTAACCGTACCACTAACCCTAACCATCACCCTCACCCTAACCCTACCTCTAACCCTAACCCTAACCCTAACCCTACCCCTACCCCTAACCATGACCCTAACTCTAACCTTACCCCTAACCCTAACCCTAAACCTAACCCTAACCCTAACCCTAAACCTAACCCTACCCCTAACCCTAAACCTAACCCTAAACCTAATGCTAACCCTAACTTTAACCGTAACCCTAACCGTAAATCTAACCCTACCCCTAAAGCAAACCCCAACCCTAACCCCATTCCTAACCCTAACTATAACCCTAACCCTAACCCTACACATAGCCCTAAACCTAAACCTACCCCTAACCCTAACCCCAACCCTAACCCTACCCCTAACCCTAACCCTACCCCTAAACCTAACCCTGACAGTAACCCTAACCCTACCCCAACCCTAACCCTAACCCTAACCCTACCCCTAACACTACCCCTGCCCCTAACCCTAACCCTAACCCTAACCCTACCCCTAACACTAAAACTAACCCTAGCCCTAGCACTAACTCTACCCCTACCCCTACCCCTAACCCTAACCCTAACCCTAACCTAGCCCTAGCCCTAACTCTAACCCTAACCCTAGCCCTAGCACTAACCTTAAGCCTAGCCCTAAACCTAACACTAAACCTAAACCTAACCCTAACCCTAACTCTAGCTCTAGCCCTAATCCTAACCCTAACACTAACCCTAAAACTATCCCTACACCTAACCTTAATCCCATCCCTAACCCTAACAGTAATCCTAAACCTAACCCTACCCCTGACCCTAATCCTACCCCTAACCCTAACCCTAACGCTAACCCCAACCCTAACCCTAACCCTATCACTAACCCTGCCCCTACCACTACCCCTGCCCCTAACCCTAAACCTAACCCTAACCCTAATCCTAACCCTAACACTAAGCCTAACCCTAGAACTAGCCCTAACGCTAACCTTAACCCTAAACGTAACCCCACCCCTAACCCTAACCGTAAGCCTAACCCTAACCCTACGCATAACCCTACCCCTAACGCTACCCCTATCCCTAACCCTAAACCTAACCGTAACTGTAACCCTAACTGTACCCCTAACCCTAACCATAACCCTCACCCTAACCCTACCTCTAACCCTAACCCTAACCCTAATCCTAACCCAACCCCTACCCCTAACCATGACCCTAACTCTAACCTTACCCCTAACCCTAACCCTAACCCTAACCCTACACCAAACCGTAACCCTAACCCGAACCCTAATCCTACCCCTAATGCTAACCGTAACCCTAACCCTACCCCTAAACCTAACCCTAACCCTAACTCTAACCCTAACCATACCCCTAACTGTAACCCTAAACCTAACCCTAAACCTAACCCTACCCCTAACCCTAACCCTAACTCTAACCCTAACCCTACCCCTAACCCTAATCCTACCCCTAACCCTAACCCTAACGCTAACCCCAACCCTAACCCTAACCCTAACCCTATCACTAACCCTACCCCTAACACTACACCTGCCCCTAACCATAAACCTAACCCTAACCCTAATACTAACCCTAACCCTAGAACTAGCCCTAACGCTAACCTTAACTCTAAACCTAACCCCACCACTAACCCTAACCCTAAGCCTAACCCTAACCCTAACCCCACGCCTAACCCTACCCCTAATGCTACCGCTAACCCTAACCCTAACCCTAACCGTAACCGTAACCCTAACCGTAAAATTAACCATAACCATAACCCTCACCCTAACCCTACCTCTAACCCTACCCCTAACCCTAACCCTAACCCTAACCATGACCCTAACATTAACCTTACCCCTAACCCTAACCCTAACCCTACACCAAAATGTAACCCTAACCCGAACGCTAACCCTACCCCTAACGCTAACCATAACCCTAACCCTAACCCTAAACCTAACCCTACAGCTAACCCTAACCCTAACCCTACCCCAAACTGTAACCCTAAACCTAACTCTAAACCTAACCCCACCCCTAACCCTAAACCTAACCCTAACCCTACCCCTAACCATAACGCTAAACCTAACCCTAACCATACCCCTTATGCTATCCCTAACCCTAACCCTAACCCTACCCCTAATCCTAACCTTACACCTATCCCTAACCCTAAACCTAACCCTACCCCTAATCCTACCCTAACCCTAACACTAACCGTAATCGTAACCCTAACCCTACCCCTACCCCTAACGCTAACCTTAACCCTAACTCTAACCCTACTCCTAAACCTAAGCTTAACCCTAACCCTTCCCCTAATCCTACCCCTAACTCTACCCCTAACCCTAACCCTAACACTAACCCTAACCCTACACCTACCCCTAAGCCTACACCTAACCCTAACCCTAACCCTAACACTAACCCCACCCATAGCGCTAAACCTAACCCTACCCATAACCCTAACCCTGACAGTAACCCTAACCCTACCCCCAACCCTAACCCTAACCCTACCCCTACCATGACCCCTGCCCCTAACCCTAACCCTAACCCTACCCCTAACCCTAAACCTAACACTATCCCTTACCCTACCACTACCCTTGCCCCTAACCCTAACCCTAACCCTAAACATACACCTAACCCTAACCCAAACCATAACCCTAACACTAAAACCCTAACCCTAATCCTAAACCTAACCCTAACCCTTGCCCTAGCCCTAAACCATAACCCTAATCCTAACCCTAGCCCTAGCCCTAGCCCTAACTCTAACCCTAACCCTAGCCATAGCACTAACCCTAAGCCTACCCCTAACCCTAACCCTAAACCTAAACCTAACCCTAAACCTAACTCTAGCTCTAGCCCTAATCCTAACACTAACACTAAACCTAAACCTATCTCTACACCTAACCCTAACCCCAACACTAACCCTAACAGTAATCCTAACCGTACCCTTAACCCTAACCCTAACCCTACCCCTACCCCTAAACCTAAACCTAACCCTAACCCTAACGCTACCCATAATTCTAAACCTAACCATACCCCTAACCCTAACCCTAACTCTAACCTAACCCTACCCCTAACCCTAATCCTACCCCTAACCCTAACCCTAACGCTAACCCCAACCCTAACCCTAACCCTATCACTAACCCTGCCCCTACCTCTACCCCTGCCCCTAACCCTAAACCTAACCCTAACCCTAATCCTAACCCTAATACTAAGCCTAACCCTAGAACTAGCCCTAACGCTAACCTTAACCTAAACCTAACCCCACCCCTAACCCTAACCGTAAGCCTAACCCTAACCCTAACCCTACACCTAACCCTACCCCTAACGCTACCCCTATCCCTAACCCTAAACCTAACCGTAACCGTAAACCTAACCGTACCCCTAACCCTAACCATAACCCTCACCCTAACCCTACCTCTAACCCTAACCCTAACCCTAACCCTACCCCTACCCCTAACCATGACCCTAACTCTAACCTTACCCCTAACCCTAACCCTAACCCTACACCAAACCGTAATCCTAACCCGAACCCTAACCCTACCCCTAACGCTAACCGTAACCCTAACCCTAACCCTAACCCTAACCCTAACCCTACCCCTAAACCTAACCCTAACCCTACCCCTAACTGTAACCCTAACCCTAACCCTAACCCTAAGCCTAACCGTAACCCTAACCCTAACCCTAACCCAACCCCTAACGATAACCTTAACCCTAACCCTAACCCTACCCATAACCCTAACCTTAACCCTAACCCTTCCCCTAATCCTACCCCTAACTCTACCCCTAACCCTAACACTAACCCTACCCCTAACTCTACCCCTAACCCTAACACTAACCCTAACCCTACACCTACCCCTAAGCATACACCTAACCCTAACCCTAACCCTATCCCTACCCCTGCCCCTACCCCTACACCTACCCATAATCGAACCCCTAACCCTAACCCTAAACCAAACAATACCCCTACCCCTAACCCTAACCCTAATCCTAAACCTAACCCTAACCCTAGCCCTAGCCCTAAACCATAACCCTAACCCTAACCCTAGCCCTAGCCCTAGCCCTAACTCTAACCCTAACCCTAGCCCTAGCACTAACCCTAATCCTAGCCCTAACTCTAACCCTAAACCTAAACCTAACCCTAACCCTAACCCTACCCCTACCCCTAAACCTAACCCTAACCCTAATCTTAACGCTACCCATAACTCTAAACCTAACCATACCCCTAACCCTAACCCTAACTCTAACCTAACCCTACCCCTAACCCTAATCCTACCCCTAATCCTAACCCTAACGCTAACCCCAACCCTAACCCTAACCCTATCACTAACCCTGCCCCTACCACTACCCCTGCCCCTAACCCTAAACCTAACCCTAATCCTAACCCTAATACTAAGCCTAACCCTAGAACTAGCCCTAACTCTAACCTTAACCCTAAACCTAACCCCACCCCTAACCCTAACCCTAAGCCTAACCCTAACCCTAACCCTACGCCTAACCCTATCCCTAACGCTACCCCTATCCCTAACCCTACCCCTAACTGTAACCCTAACCCTAACCCCTAACCCTAACCCTAACCCTAACCATAACAATAACCCTAACCCTAACCCTACCCCTAACGCTAACCTTAACCCTAACCCTAACCCTACCCCTAACCCTAACCTTAACCCTAACCCTTCCCCTAATCCTACCCCTAACTCTACCCCTAACCCTAACACTAACCCTAACCCTGCACCTACCCCTAAGCATACACCTAACCCTAACCCTAACCCTATCCCTACCCCTGCCCCTACCCCTACACCTACCCATAATCGAACCCCTAACCCTAACCCTAACCCAAACAATACCCCTACCCCTAACCCTAACCCTAATCCTAAACCTAACCCTAACCCTAGCCCTAGCCCTAAACCATAACCCTAACACTAACCCTAGCCCTAGCCCTAGCCTTAACTCTAACCCTAACCCTAGCCCTAGCACTAACCCTAATCCTAGCCCTAACTCTAACCCTAAACCTAAACCTAACCCTAACCCTAACTCTAGCCCTAGCCCTAATCCTAACCCTAACACTAACCCTAAACCTATCCCTACACCTAACCCTAACCCCAACCCTAACCCTAACAGTAATCCTAACACAAACCCTAACCCTAACCCTAACCCAAACAATACCCCTACCCTTACCCCTACCCCTAACCCTACCCCTAATCCTAACCCTACCCCGAAACCTACTCCTAACTCTACCCCTAACCCTAACCCTACCCCTAACCATAACCCTACTCCTAACCATAACCCACACTTATCCCTAACTCTAACCTTAACCATAACCGTAACCGTAACCCTAACCCTACACCTACCATACCCCTAAACATAACCCTAACCCTACACCTAACCCGACCTCTAACCCTAACCATAACCTAAACCCTAACCCTACCCATACCCCTAACCCTAATCCAAACCCTAACCCTAACTCTAACTGTAACCCTAACCCTAACCCTTACCCTAACCATACCCCTTACCCCTACCCCTCCCCCTACCCCTACTCCTAACCCTACACTAACCCTACCCTAACCCTACCCTAACGCTACCCCTAAACCTAACCCTACATCTAACCCTAACCATAACATTAACCCTAAGCCTAACCCTAACCCTAACCCCTACCCCTACCCCTAATACTAACCCTACCCCTACCCCTAACCCTACCCCTAACGCTACCCTTAACCCTAACCCTAAACCTAACCCTAAACCTAACCGTAACCATAACCCTAAACCTACCCCTAACCCTATCCATAACCCTAACCCTAACCCTACCCCTAACCCTACCCCTAACGCTAACCCTAAGCCTACCCCTAACCCTAACCCTAACTCTAACCTTACCCCTAAACTTACCCCTAACCCTAACCCTAACCCTACACCTAACCGTAACCCTAACGCGAACCCTAACCCTACCCCTAACGCTAACCGTAACCGTAACCCTACCCCTACCCCTAACCCTACCCCTAACCCTAAACCAAACCCTACCCCTAACCCTAACTCTAAACCTAACCCTAACCCTAACCCTAACCATAAACCTAAACCTAACTCTTAACCTAACCCTACTCCTAACCCTAACCCTAACCCTACCCCTAACCGTAACCCTAAACCTAACCCTAACCCTACCCCTAACGCTAACCCTATCCCTACCCCTAATCCTAACCCTACCCCTAACCGTAACCCTAACCCTAACCCTACCCCTACCCCTAACCCTAACCCTACACCTAAACCTAACCCTAACCCTACCCCTACCCTAAACCTACCCCTACCCCTAACCCTAACCCCACTCCTAACCCTAACCCTAACCCTAACCCTAACCGTAACCTAACCCTAACCCTAACCCTACCCCTAACCCTAAACCTAACCCTAACCCTAAATCTAACCCTCCCCTTACACCTAAAACAAACCGTAACCCTAACACTAACCCTACCCTACCCCTAACCCTAAACCTACACCGAACCGTAACCCTAACACTAACTCTAACCCTAACCCTAACCCTAACCCTAACCCTGCCCCTACCTCTAATCCTAACCCTACCTCTAACCCTAACTCTTACCCTAGCCCTAACCATAACCCTAACCCTAACCCTAAACCTAACAATAACCCTAACCGTAACCCTAACCCTAACTCTAACCCTAACACTACCCTTAACCCTAACCCTAACCCTAACAACACCCATAACCATAACACTAACCCTAGCCCTAAACCATAACCCTAACCCTAACCCTAGCCCTAGCCCTAGCCCTAACACTAATCCTAACCCTAGCCCTAGCACTAATCCTAAGTCTAACCCTAACAACAAACCTAACCCTAACCCTAACTCTAGGCCTTGCCCTAAACCTAAACCTAACCCTAACCCTAAGCCTAAACCTATCCCTAAACCTAAACCTAACCCCAACCCTAACCCTAACACTAATCCTAACCCTACCTCTAAACCTAACCCTAACCCTAACCCTAACCCTACCTCTACCCCTAACCCTAACCCTACCCCTACCCCTAACCCTAACCCTAAGGATAACACCAACCCTAAACCTAACCCTAACCCTACCCTACCACTACCCCTGCCCCTAATCCTAAACCTAACCCAAAACCTAACCCTAACCCTAATACTAACCCTAAACCTAAACCTAACCCTAGACCTAGCCCTAAACCCTAACCCTAACCCTTACCCTTGCCTACACCTACGCCTACACCTAACCCTAACCCTAACCCTAACCTTAACCCTAAACCTAGCCCTAGCCCTAAACCCTAACCCTAACCCTGAAACTAGCCCTAGCCCTAAACGTAACCCTACCCCTAGCCCTAAATCCTAACCCTAACCCTATTCCTAACCCTAAACCTAACCCTAACACTAACCCTACCCCAAACCCTACCCCTAACGCTACCCTTAACCCTAACCCTAACCCTAACCCTAAACCTAACCGTAACCGTAACCCTAAACCTACCCCTAACCCTATCCTTAACCCTAACCCTAACCCTACCCCTAACCCTACCCCTAACGCTAACCCTAACCCTACCCCTAACCCTAACTCTAACCTTACCCCTAACCTTACCCGTAACCCTAACCCTAAACCTACACCTAACCGTAACCCTAACGCGAAACCAAACCCTACCCCTAACGCTAACCGTAACCGTAACCCTACCCCTACCCCTACCCCTAACCCTAACCGTAACCCTAACCCTAACCCTAACCATAAACCTAAACCTAACTCTTAACCTAACCCTACACCGAACCCTAACCCTAACCCTACCCCTAACCGTAACCCTAAACCTAACCCTAACCCTACTCCTAACGCTAACCCTAACCCTACCCCTAATCCTAACCCTACCCCTAACCGTAACCCTAACCCTAACACTACCCCTACCCCTAAACCTAACCCTACACCTAAACCTAACCCTACCCCTACCCCTAACCCTAACCCCACCCCTACCCGTAACGCTAACCCTAACCCTATCCCTACCCCTAAACCTAACCGTAACCCCACCCCTACCCTAAACCTACCGCTACCCCTAACCCTAACCCTACTCCTAAACCTAACCCTAAACCTAACCCTAACCTTAGCACTAACCCTAACCCTAACCCTAACCCTAACCCTAGCCCTAACCCTAACTGTAACCATAACCCTAAACATAACCCTACACCTAACCCTAACCCCCACCCTAACCCTAACCCTCACCCTTACACTACCGCCAACCCTAACCCTAACCCTACACCTACCCCTACACCTAATCCTTTCCCTAACCCTAACCCTAAAACTAACCCTACCTCTAACCCTAACCCTACCCCTAACCCTAACCCCAAAGGTAACCCTCCCTTTAACCCTAACCCTAAACCAAAACCTAACCCTAGCCCTAGCCCTAACCGTACACTGAACCCTTACCCTAACCCTAACCCTACACCTAACCCTAACCCTATCCAGAACCCTAACCCTACCCCTAACCCAAAACCTAACCCTAACACTAAACCTAACCCTAACCCTACCCCTACCCCTACCCCTACCCCTAACCATGACCCTAACCCTAACCCTAACCCTACGCCTAACCCTAACCCTATCCCTAATCCAAACTCTACAACTAACCCTAACCCTACGCCTAAACCTAACCCTAACCCTAATCTTACCCCTACCCCTACCCCTACCCCTAACACTAACCCTAACCCTAACCCTACTCCTAACCCTAGCCCTAAAACCAACCCTAACATAACCCTAGCCCTAGGCTTAACCCTAACCCTAAACCTAACCCTAACACTAGCCCTCGCCCTAACCCTAACATTAACCCTACCCCTACCCCTACCCCTCACCCTAACCCTTCCCATACCCCTATGCATCACCCTAACCCTAACCTTACCTCTAACCCTAACCCTAAAACTAGACCTAACCCTACCCCTAACCCTAACCCTACCCCTAACCCTAACTCTACCCCTAACACTAACCCTAACGCTAACCCTAACCCTAACCCGACCCCTAAAACCCTAACCCTAACCCTAAACCTAAACCTAAACCTAACCCTGCCCCTTCCCTTAACCCTAATCCTAACCTTAACCCAAACCCTAATCCTACCCCTAATCCTAACCCTAACCCTACACCTAACCATACCCCTAACCCTACACCTAATCCTAACCCTAACCTTACCCCTAACCCTAACCCTAACCCTACCCCTAACCGTAACCCTAACCCTAACCTTAACCCTACCCCTAACGCTAACCCTAACCGTAACCCTACCCCTAATCCTAACCCTAACCCTAACACTAACCCTACCCTAATCCTAATTCTAACCCAAACCCTAAAGGTAAGCCTACCCCTAACCCTACCCCTAATACTACTCCTAACCCTACCCCTAACCCTAACCCAACTGTAATCTTCCCTCTAACCCTAACCGTAACCCTAACCCTAACCCTACCCCTACCACTACCCATAACCCTTTCCCTAAACCTAACCCGAACCTGAACCCTACCACTAACCCTAACCCTACCCCTAACCCTACCCCTAAACCTAACCCTAACTGTAACCCTCCCTCTAACCCTAACCCTAACCCTAAACCTAAACCTAGCCCTAGCCCTAACCCTACCCCTACCCCTAACCATACCCCTCACCCTACACCTAACCCTAACCCTAACCCTAACCCTACCCCTACCCCTAAACCTAACCCTAACCCTAACCCTAACGCTACCCATAACTCTAAACCTAACCATACCCCTAACCCTAACCCTAACTCTAACCTAACCCTACCCCTAACCCTAATCCTACCCCTACCCCTAACCCTAACGCTAACCCCAACCCTAACCCTATCACTAACCCTGCCCCTACCCTAACCCTAACCCTAAACCTAACCATAACCGTAACCCTAACCGTACCCCTAACCCTAACCATAACCCTCACCCTAACCCTACCTCTAACCCTAACCCTAAGCCTAACCCTAACCCTAACCCTAACCCTAACCCTAACCCTAACCCTACACCTAACCGTAACCCTAACACGAACCCTAACCCTACCCCTAAATCTAACCCTAACCCTAACCCCAAACCTAACCCTACCCCTAACCCTAACCCTAACCCTAACCCTACCCCTAACTGTAACCCTAACCCTAACCCCTAACCCTAACCCTAACCCTAACCCTAACCATAACAATAACCCTAACCCTAACCCTACCCCTAACGCTAACCTCAACCCTAACCTTAACCCTACCCCTAACCCTAACCTTAACCCTAACCCTTCCCCTAATCCTACCCCTAACTCTACCCCTAACCCTAACACTAACCCTAACCCTACACCTACCCCTAAGCATACAGCTAACCCTAACCCTAACCCTATCCCTATCCCTGCCCCTACCCCTACACCTACCCATAATCGAACCCCTAACCCTAACCCTAACCCAAACAATACCCCTACCCCTAACCCTAACCCTCATCCTAAACCTAACCCTAACCCTAGCCCTAGCCCTAAACCATAACCCTAACCCTAACCCTAGCCCTAGCCCTAGCCCTAACTCTAACCCTAACCCTAGCCCTAGCACT
>JANJXV010000827.1:17500-20000 GCA_024803745.1 Megascapheus bottae | reverse complement strand
TAAACCATAACCCTAACCCTAACCCTAGCCCTAGCCCTAGCCCTAACTCTAACCCTAACCCTAGCCCTAGCACTAACCCTAATCCTAGCCCTAACTCTAACCCTAAACCGAACCCTAACCCTAACCCTAACTCTAGCCCTAGCCCTAATCCTAACCCTAACACTAAACCTAAACCTATCCCTACACCTAACCCTAACCCCAACCCTAACCCTAACAGTAATCCTAACACTAACCCTAACCCTAACCCTAACCCAAACAATACCCCTACCCTTACCCCTACCCCTAACCCTACCCCTAATCCTAACCCTACCCCGAAACCTACTCCTAACTCTACCCCTAACCCTAACCCTACCCCTAACCATAACCCTACTCCTAACCATAACCCACCCTTATCCCTAACTCTAACCTTAACCATAACCGTAACCGTAACCCTAACCCTACACCTACCATACCCCTAAACATAACCCTAACCCTACACCTAACCCGACCTCTAACCCTAACCATAACCTAAACCCTAACCCTACCCATACCCCTAACCCTGATCCAAACCCTAACCCTAACTCTAACTGTAACCCTAACCCTAACCCTTACCCTAACCATACCCCTTACCCCTACCCCTCCCCCTACCCCTACTCCTAACCCTACACTAACCCTACCCTAACCCTACCCTAACGCTACCCCTAAACCTAACCCTACATCTAACCCTAACCATAACATTAACCCTAAGCCTAACCCTAACCCTAACCCCTACCCCTACCCCTAATACTAACCCTAACCCTACCCCTAACCCTACCCCTAACGCTACCCTTAACCCTAACCCTAAACCTAACCCTAAACCTAACCGTAACCATAACCCTAAACCTACCCCTAACCCTATCCATAACCCTAACCCTAACCCTACCCCTAACCCTACCCCTAACGCTAACCCTAAGCCTACCCCTAACCCTAACCCTAACTCTAACCTTACCCCTAAACTTACCCCTAACCCTAACCCTAACCCTACACCTAACCGTAACCCTAACGCGAACCCTAACCCTACCCCTAACGCTAACTGTAACCGTAACCCTACCCCTACCCCTAACCCTACCCCTAACCCTAAACCAAACCCTACCCCTAACCCTAACTCTAAACCTAACCCTAACCCTAACCCTAACCCTACACCTAAACCTAACCCTAACCCTACCCCTACCCTAAACCTACCCCTACCCCTAACCCTAACCCCACTCCTAACCCTAACCCTAACCCTAACCCTAACCGTAACCTAAACCTAACCCTAACGCTACCCCTAACCCTAAACCTAACCCTAACCCTAAACCTAACCCTCCCCCTACACCTAAAACAAACCGTAACCCTAACACTAACCCTACCCTACCCCTAACCCAAAACCTACACCGAACCGTAACCCTAACACTAACTCTAACCCTAATCCTAACCCTAACCCTAACCCTGCCCCTACCCCTAATCCTAACCCTACCTCTAACCCTAACTCTTACCCTAGCCCTAACCATAACCCTAACCCTAACCCTAAACCTAACAATAACCCTAACCGTAACCCTAACCCTAACGCTAACCCTAACCCTATCCCGACCCCTAAAACCCTAACCCTAACCCTAAACCTAAACCTAAACCTAACCCTGCCCCTTCCCTTAACCCTAATCCTAACCCTAACCCTAAACCTAACAATAACCCTAACCGTAACCCTAACCCTAACGCTAACCGTAACCCTATCCCGACCCCTAAAACCCTAACCCTAACCCTAAACCTAAACCTAAACCTAACCCTGCCCCTTCCCTTAACCCTAATCCTAACCTTAACCCAAACCCTAATCCTACCCCTAATCCTAACCCTAACCCTACACCTAACCATACCCCTAACCCTACACCTAATCCTAACCCTAACCGTAACCTAAACCTAACCCTAACGCTACCCCTAACCCTAAACCTAACCCTAACCCTAAACCTAACCCTCCCCCTACACCTAAAACAAACCGTAACCCTAACACTAACCCTACCCTACCCCTAACCCAAAACCTACACCGAACCGTAACCCTAACACTAACTCTAACCCTAATCCTAACCCTAACCCTAACCCTGCCCCTACCCCTAATCCTAACCCTACCTCTAACCCTAACTCTTACCCTAGCCCTAACCATAACCCTAACCCTAACCCTAAACCTAACAATAACCCTAACCGTAACCCTAACCCTAACGCTAACCCTAACCCTAACCCGACCCCTAAAACCCTAACCCTAACCCTAAACCTAAACCTAAACCTAACCCTGCCCCTTCCCTTAACCCTAATCCTAACCTTAACCCAAACCCTAATCCTACCCCTAATCCTAACCCTAACCCTACACCTAACCATACCCCTAACCCTACACCTAATCCTAACCCTAACCTTACCCCTAACCCTAACCCTAACCCTACCCCTAACCGTAACCCTAACCCTAACCTTAACCCTACCCCTAACGCTAACCCTAACCGTAACCCTACCCCTAATC
>JANJXV010000827.1:7500-12500 GCA_024803745.1 Megascapheus bottae | reverse complement strand
ACCCTAGCCCTAAAACCAACCCTAACATAACCCTAGCCCTAGGCTTAACCCTAACCCTAAACCTAACCCTAACACTAGCCCTCGCCCTAACCCTAACATTAACCCTACCCCTACCCCTACCCCTCACCCTAACCCTTCCCATACCCCTATGCATCACCCTAACCCTAACCTTACCTCTAACCCTAACCCTAAAACTAGACCTAACCTTACCCCTAACCCTAACCCTACCCCTAACACTAACGCTAACGCTAACCCTAACCCCAACCCGACCCCTAAAACCCTAATCCTAACCCTAACCCTAAACCTACCCCTAACCCTGCCCCTTCCCTTAACCCTAATCCTAACCTTAACCCAAACCCTAATCCTACCCCTAATCCTAACCCTAACCCTACACCTAACCATACCCCTAACCCTACACATAAACCTAACCCTAACCTTACCCCTAACCCTAAGCTCACCCCTAACCCTAACCCTAACCTTAACCCTACCCCTAACGCTAACCCTAACCGTAACCCTACCCCTAATCCTAACCCTAACACTAACACTAACCCTACCCTAATCCTAATTCTAACCCTATCCCTAATGGTAAGCCTACCCCTAACCCTAACCCTAATCCTACTCCTAATCCTACCCCTAACCCTAACCCTAACTGTAACCCTCCCTCTAACCCTAACCCTAACCCTAACCCTACCCCTACCTCTACCCATAACCCTTTCCGTAAACCTAACCCGAACCTGGACCCTACCACTAACCCTAACCCTAGCCCTAACCCTACCCCTAAAACTAACCCTAACTGTAACCCTCCCTCTAACCCTAACCCTAACCCTAAACCTAAACCTAGCCCTAGCCCTAACCCTACCCCTACCCCTAACCATACCCCTAACCCTACACCTAACCCAAACCCTAAACCTAACCCTAACCCTAACCCATACTCTACCCCTCACACTAACCCTACCCCTAACCCTACCCCTAACCCTAACCCTACCCCTAACTATACCCCTAACCCTAACCCTAACCCTTACGCTAACCCTACCCCTACCCCTACCACTAACGCTAACCCGCCCCTAACACTAACCCTAACCCTAACCCTACCCCTAACCCTAAACCAAACCCTAACCCTAACCCTAACCCTAACCCTAACCGTACACCAAACCGTAACCCTAACTCTAACTCTAACCCTACCCCTCAGGCTAACCCTAACCCTAAATCGACCCCTAACGCTAACAATAAACCTACACCTAACCCTATCCCTAACCCTACCCCTAACCCTAACCCTAACCCTATCCCTAACTCAAACACTACCCCTAACCCTAACCCTATCCCTACCACTAACCATAACCCTAAACCTAACCCTATCCCTACCCCTAACCCTAACCCTAACCTATCCCTAACCCTACCCCTAACCCTAAACCTAAACCTATACCTAATCCTAACCCTACCCTTAACCGTAACCCTAACCCTAACCATAACCCTTCCCCTAACCATAACCTAACCCTAACCCTAACCCTAATTCTAACCCTAACCCTAACCCTAAACCTAACCCTACCCCTACACCTAAAACAAACCGTAAACCTATCCCTAACCCGACCCTACCCCTAACCTTAAACCTACACCTAACCGTAACCCTTACCCTAACTCTAACCCTAACCCTAACCCTAACCCTAACCCTACCCCTAATCCTAACCCTACCTCTAACCATAACTCTTACCCTAGCCCTAACCATAACCCTAACCCTAACCCTAACCCTAACAATAACCCTAACCATAACCCTAACCCTAACTCTAGCCCTAACACTACCCTTAACCCTAACCCTAACCCTAACAATACCCTAACCGTATCCCTAAACCTAGCCCTAAACCACTATCCTAACCCTAACCCTAGCCCTAGCCCTAGCCCTAACACTAACCCTAACCCTAGCCCTAGCACTAATCCTAAGTCTAACCTAACAATAAACCTAACCCTAACCCTAACTGTAGCCCTAGCCCTAAACCTAAACCTAACCCTAACCCTAACCCTAAACCTATCCCTCAACCTAACCCTAACCCCAACCCTAACCCTAACACTAATGATAACCCTACCCCTAAACCTAACCCTACCCTAACCCTAACCCCACCTCTACCCCTAAACCTAACCCTACCCCTAACCCTAACCCTAACGATAACACCAACCCTAAACCTAACCCTAACCCTACCCCTACCCCTGCCCTAATCCTAAACCTAACCCTAACCCTAACCCTAATCCTAGCCCTAGCCCTAACTCTACCCCTACCCCTACCCCTATCCCTAACCCCACCCCTAACCCTAACCCTACCCCTACCCCTGAACCTAACGCTAACCCTAACCCTAACTCTAACCCTAACCCTAGCCCTAGCCCTAAACCTAACCCTAGCCCTAGCCCTAAATCCTAACACTATCACTTACCCTAGCCCTAGCCCTAAACCTAACCCAAACCCTAACGCTAAACCTAACCCTAACCCTACACCTACCCCTAAACCTAACCCTAACAAAAACCCTACCCCTACCCCTACCCCTAACCCTAACCCTAACACTACCAATAACCCTAACCCTACCCCTACCAATAACCCTAAACATAAGCCTAACCCTAACCCTAACCTAACCCTAAACCTAGCCCTAGCCCTAAGTCTACCCCTACCCCTACCCCTAACCCTAACCCTAACTCTATCCCTATCCCTACCCTTACCCCTAACCCTTACACTAACCCTAACGCTAAACCTAACACTACCCCTAACCCTACCTCTACCCCTACCCCTAACCCTACCCCTACACCTAACCCTGAACCTAACCCTAACCCTAACCCCAACCATAGCTTTAACCCTAACTCTACCCCTACCCCACTCTAACCCTAACCCTAAAACTTACCCTAACCCTACACCTAACCCAACCCCTAACCCCAACCCTACCACTAACTCTAATCCTAACCCTAACCCTAACCCTAACCCTACCCCTAAACCTAACCCAAACTCTACCCCTACCCCTACCCCTACCCCTAACTGTAACCCTCCCTCTAACCCTAACCCTAACCCTAACCCTAACCCTAGCCCTAACCCTAACTGTAACCCTAACCCTAAACATAACCCTACACCTAACCCTAACCACAACCCTAACCCTAACCCTCACCCTTACACTACCGCTAACCCTAACCCTAACCCTACACCTACCCCTACACCTAACCCTTTCCCTAACCCTAACCCTAAAACTAACCCTAACTCTAACCCTAACCCTACCCCTACCCCTAACCCCAAATGTAACCCTCCCTTTAACCCTAACCCTAAACCGAAACCTAACTCTAGCCCTAGCCCTAACCGTACACCGAACCCTTACCCTAACCCTAACCCTACACCTAACCCTAACCCTATCCCGAACCCTAACCCTACCCCTAACCCAAAACCTAACCCTAACCCTAACCCTAACCCTACCCCAACCCTAACCCTACCCCTACCCCTAACCATGACCCTAACCCTAACCCTAACCCTACCCCTAACCCTAATCCTATCCCTAATCCAAACTCTACCCCTAACCCTAACCCTACGCCTAACCCTAACCCTTACCCTAATCTTACCCCTACCCCTACCCCTAACCCTAACACTAAACCTAACCCTAACCCTACTCCTAACCCTAGCCCTAAACCCAACCCTAACCTAACCCTAGCCCTTGGCATAGCCCTAACCCTAACCCTAACCCTAACCCTAGCCCTCGCCCTAACCCTAACCCTAACCCTACCCCTAACCCTAACCCTCACCCTAATCATAGCCCTAACCCTAAACCTACCTCTACCCCTACCCCTACCCCTCACCCTAACCCTTCCCATACCCCTATGCATCACCCTAACCCTAACCTTACCTCTAACCCTAACCCTAAACCTAAACCTAACCCTACCCCTAACCCTAACCCTACCCCTAACCCTAACTCTACCCCTAACACTAACCCTAACGCTAACCCTAACCCTAACCTGACCCCTAAAACCCTAACCCTAAACCTAACCCTAAACCTACCCCTAATCCTGCCCCTTCCCTTAACCCTAATCCTAACCTTAACCCAAACCCTAATCCTAACCTTAACCCAAACCCTAATCCTACCCCTAATCCTAACCCAACCCTACACCTAACCCTACACCTAACCTTACCCCTAACCCTAACCCTAACCCTCACCCTACCCCTAACCGTAACCCTAACCCTAACCTTAACCCTACCTCTAACACTAACCCTAACACTAACCCTACCCCTAATCCTAATTCTAACCCTAACCCTAAAGGTAACCCTCATCCTACACCTAACCCTACCCCTAACCATAACCCAAACTGTAACCCGCCCTCTAACCCTAACCCTAACCCTAACCCTAACCCTACCCCTACCTCTACCCATAAACCTTTCCCTAAACCAAACCCGAACCTGAACCCTACCACTAACCCTAACCATTCCCCCTAACCCTACCCCTAAACCTAATCCTAACTGTAACCCTCCCTCTAACCCTAACCCTAACCCTAAACCTAAACCTAGCCCTAGCCCTAACCCTACCCCTACCCCTAAACATACCCCTAAACCTACACCTCACCCTAACCCTAACCCTAACCCTAACCCATACTCTACCCCTCACACTAACCCTACCCCTAACCCTACCCCTAACCCTAACCCTAACTGTTACCCTCCCTCTAACCCTAACACTAACCCTAACCCTAAACCTACCCCTAACTATACCCCTAACCCTAACCCTAACCCTTACCCTACCCCTACCCCTACCCCTACCCCTACCACTAACGCTAACCCACCCCTAACACTAAACCTAACCCTAACCCTACCCCTAACCCTAAACAAAACCCTAACCCTAACTCTAACCCTAACCCTACACCAAACGCTAACCCTAACTCTAACTCTAACCCTACCCCTAAGGCTAACCCTAACCCTAAACGGACCCCTAACGCTAACAATAAACCTAACACTAACCCTATCCCTAACCCTACCCCTAACCCTAACCCTAACTCTA
>JANJXV010000826.1:0-328167 GCA_024803745.1 Megascapheus bottae | reverse complement strand
AAATGGAGGTGTGTGAACTCATAGAATGGAGGTGTGTGAAGTCAAAGAATGGAGGTGTGTGAAGTCATAGAATGGAGGTGTGTGAAGTCACAGAATGGAGGTGTGTGAAGTCATAGAATGGAGGTGAGCGAAGTCATAGAATGGATGTTTCTGAAGTAAGAATGAAGGTGTGTGAAGTCATAGAATGGAGGTGTGTGAAGTCAAAATGGAGGTGTGTGAACTCATAGAATTGAGGTGTGTGAACTCATAAAATGGAGGTGTGTGAAGTCATGGAATGAAGGTGTGTGAAGTCAAAGAATGGAGGTGTGTGAAGTCAAACAATAAAGGTGTGTGAAGTCACAGAATGGAGGTGTGTGAAATCACAGAATGTAGGTGTGTGAATTCAAAATGTGGTGTGCAGAGTCACAAATGGAGGTGTGTGAACTCATAGAATGGAGGTGTGTGAAGTCAAAGAAGGGAGGTGTGTGAAGTCATCGATTGGAGGTGTGTGAAGTCATGGAATGGAGGTGTGTGAAGTCACAGAATGGCGGTGTGTGAAGTCAGAATGGAGTTGTGTGAAGTCATAGAATGTAGGTGTGTGAAGTCAGAATGGAGGTGTGGGAAGTCATAGAATGGAGGTGTGTGAAGTCAGAATGGAGGTGTGTGAACTCATAGAATGGAGGTGTGAAGTCACAATGAAGGTGTGTGAAGTCACAGTATGGACTTCACACAGTGTGTGAAATCATAGAATGGAGCTGTGTGAAGTCAGATTTGAGGAGTGTGAACTCACAGAATGGAGGTGTGTGAAGTCAAAATGGAGGTTTGTGAATTCATAGAATGGAGGTGTGTGAACTCATAGAATGGAAATGTGTCAAGTCATGGAATGGAGGTGTGTGTAATCACAGAATGGAGGTGTGTGAAGTCAAAAAGGTGGGGTGTAGAGTCACAAATGGAGGTGTGTGAACTCATAGAATGGAGGTGTGTGAAGTCAACGAATGGAGGTGTGTGAAGTCATAGAATAGAGGTGTGTGAAGTCATAGAATGGATGTTTCTGAAGTAGAATGAAGGTGTGTGAAGTCATATAATGTAGGTGTGTGAAGTCAAAATGGAGGTGTGTGAACTTATAAAATGGACATGTGTGAAGACATGGAATGGAGGTGCGTGAAGTCCAAAAATGGAGGTGTGTGAAGTCAAACAATGGTGGTGTGTGAAGTCACAGAATGGAGGTGTATGAAGTCATAGAATGTAGGTGTGTGAAGTCCCAGAATGGAGGTGTGTGAAGTCACAAAATGGAGGTGTATGAAGTCATAGAATGTAGTTGTGTGAAGTCACAGAATGGAGGTGTGTGAAGTCACACAATGGAGGTGTGTGAAGTCACACAATGAAGGTGTGTGAACTCACAATGGAGGTGTGTGAAGTCACAGAATGGAGGTGTGTGAAGTCACAGAATGGAGGTCTGTGAAGTCATAGAATGGTGGTGTGTTAAGTCACAGAATGGAGGTGTGTGAACTCAGAGAATGGAGGTGTGTGAACTCAAAATGGAGGTGTGTGAAGTCACAGAACGGAGATTTGTTTAGTCATAGAATGGATGTTTCTGAAGTAAGAATGAAGGTGTGTGAAGTCATAGAATGGAGGTGTGTGAAGTCATAGAATGGATGTGTGTTTAGTCAGAATGGAGATGTGTGAAGTCAACGAATGGAGTTGTGTGAACTCAGAATGGAGGTGTGTGAAGTCAAAATGGAGGTGTGTGAACTCATAGAATGGAGGTGTGTGAACTCATAGAATGGAGGTGTGTGAAGTCAAGGAATGGAGGTGTGTGAAGTCAAAGAATGGAGGTGTGTGAAGTCAAACAATAAAGGTGTGTGAAGTCACAGAATGGAGGTGTGTGAAATCACAGAATGGAGGTGTGTGAAGTCAAAAAGGTGGTGTGTAGAGTCACAAATGGAGGTGTGTGAACTCATAGAATGGAGGTGTGTGAAGTCAAAGAATGGAGGTGTGTGAAGTCATGGAATGGAAGTGTGGGAAGTCATGGAATGGAGGTGTGTGAAGTCACAGAATGGAGGTGTGTGAAGTCAGAATGGAGTTGTGTGAAGTCATAGAATGGAGGTGTGTGAAGTCAGAATGAAGGTGTGTGAAGTCATAAAATGGAGGTGTGTGAAGTCAGAATGGAGGTGTGTGAACTCATAGAATGGAGTTGTGTGAAGTCACAATAGAGGTGTGTGAAGTCATAGAATGGATGTGTGTGAAGTCACAGAATGGAGGTGTGTGAAGTCATAGAATGGAGCTGTGTGAAGTCAGATTGGATGTGTGTGAAGTCACAGAATGGAGGTCTATGAACTCAGAATGGAGGTGTGTGAAGTCACAGAATGGAGGTGTGTGAAGTCATAGAATGGAGGTGTGTGAAGTCATAGAATGGAGGTGTGTGAAGTCATAGAATTGAGGTGTGTGAACTCACAATGGAAGTGGGTGAAGTCAAAATGGTGGTGTGTGAACTCATAGAATGGAGGTTTGTGAACTCATAGAATGGAGGTGTGTGAAGTCATGCAATGGAGGTGTGTGAAGTCAAAGAATGGAGGTGTGTGAAGTCAAACAATAAAGGTGTGTGAAGTCACATAATGGAGGTGTGTGAAATCACAGAATGGAGGTGTGTGAAGTCATAGAATGGATGTTTCTGAATAAGAATGAATGCCTGTGAAGTCATAGAATATAGGTGTATGAAGTCAAAATAGAGGTGTGTGAACTCATAGAATGGAGGTCTGAGAACTCATAGAATGGAGGTGTGTGAAGTCATGGTATAAAGATGTGTGAAGTCAAAGAATGCAGTGTATGAAGTCAAACAATAAAGGTGTGTGAAGTCACAGAATGCAGGTGTGTGAAATCACAGAATGGAGGTGTGTGAAGTCATGGAATGTAGGTGTGTGAAGTCATAGAATGGAGGTGTGTGAAGTCAGAATGGAGTTGTGTTAAGTCATAAAATGGAGGTGTGTGAAGTCACAAGGGAGGTGTGTAAAATCATAGAATGGAGGTGTGTGAAGTCATAGAATGGAGGTGTGTGAAGTCACAAGGGAGGTGTGTGAAATCATAGAATGGAGGTGTGTGAAGTCACAGTATGGAGGTGTGTGAAGTCATAGAATGGAGCTGTGTGAAGTCAGATTGGAGGTGTGTGAAGTCACAGAATGGAGGTGTGTGAACTCAGAATGGAGGTGTGTGAAATCACAGAATGAAGGTGTGTTAAGTCATAGAATGGAGGTGTGTGAAGGCACAGAATGGAGGTGTGTGAAGTCATAGAATGAGGCTGTGTGAAGTCATAATGGGGGTGTGTGAAGTCATAGAATGGAGGTGTGTGAAATCACAATGGAGGTGTGTGAAGTCATAATGGAGGTGTGTGAAGTCACAGAATTGAGGTGTGTGAACTCACAGAATAGAGGTGTGTGAAGTCATAGAATGGAGGTGTGTGAAGTCATGGAATGGAGGTGTGTGCTCATAGAATGGATGTTTGTGAAGTAAGAATGAAGGTGTGTTAAGTCATAGAATGGAGGTGTGTGAAGGCACAGAATGGAGGTGTGTGAAGTCATAGAATGAGGCTGTGTGAAGTCATAATGGAGGTGTGTGAAGGCATAGAATGGAGGTGTGTGAAATCACAATGGAGGTGTGTGAAGTCCAAGAATGGAGGTGTGTGAAGTCATAGAAATGAATCGTGTGAAGTCATAGAATGGAGGTGTGTGAAGCCAGAATTGAGGTGTGTGAAGTCACAGAATTGAGGTGTGTGAACTCAGAATGGAGGTGTGTGAAGTCACAGAATGGAGGTTTGTAAAGTCATAGAATGGAGGTGTGTGAAGTCATAGAATGGATGTTTCTGAAGTAGAATGAAGGTGTGTGAAGTCACAGAATGTAGGTGTGTGAAGTCAAAATGGAGGTGTGTGAACTCATAGAATTGAATTGTGTGAAGTCATGGAATGGAGGTGTGTGAAGTCAAAGAATGGAGGTGTGAAGTCAAACAATAAAGTTGTGTGAAGTCACAGAATGGAGGTGTGTGAAATCACAGAATGGAGGTGTGTGAAGTCAAAAAGGTGGTGTGTAGATTCACAAATGGAGGTGTGTGAACTCATAGAATGGAGGTGTGTGAAGTCAAAGAATGGAGGTGTGTGAAGTCATAGAATGGAGGTGTGTGAAGTCACAGAATGGAGGTGTGTGAAGTCATAGAATGGAGGTGAGCGAAGTCATAGAATGGATGTTTCTGAAGTAAGAATGAAGGTGTGTGAAGTCATAGAATGGAGGTGTGTGAAGTCAAAATGGAGGTGTGTGAACTCATAGAATTGAGGTGTGTGAACTCATAAAATGGAGGTGTGTGAAGTCATGGAATGAAGGTGTGTGAAGTCAAAGAATGGAGGTGTGTGAAGTCAAACAATAAAGGTGTGTGAAGTCACAGAATGGAGGTGTGTGAAATCACAGAATGTAGGTGTGTGAATTCAAAATGTGGTGTGCAGAGTCACAAATGGAGGTGTGTGAACTCATAGAATGGAGGTGTGTGAAGTCAAAGAAGGGAGGTGTGTGAAGTCATCGATTGGAGGTGTGTGAAGTCATGGAATGGAGGTGTGTGAAGTCACAGAATGGCGGTGTGTGAAGTCAGAATGGAGTTGTGTGAAGTCATAGAATGTAGGTGTGTGAAGTCAGAATGGAGGTGTGGGAAGTCATAGAATGGAGGTGTGTGAAGTCAGAATGGAGGTGTGTGAACTCATAGAATGGAGGTGTGAAGTCACAATGAAGGTGTGTGAAGTCACAGTATGGACTTCACACAGTGTGTGAAATCATAGAATGGAGCTGTGTGAAGTCAGATTTGAGGAGTGTGAACTCACAGAATGGAGGTGTGTGAAGTCAAAATGGAGGTTTGTGAATTCATAGAATGGAGGTGTGTGAACTCATAGAATGGAAATGTGTCAAGTCATGGAATGGAGGTGTGTGTAATCACAGAATGGAGGTGTGTGAAGTCAAAAAGGTGGGGTGTAGAGTCACAAATGGAGGTGTGTGAACTCATAGAATGGAGGTGTGTGAAGTCAACGAATGGAGGTGTGTGAAGTCATAGAATAGAGGTGTGTGAAGTCATAGAATGGATGTTTCTGAAGTAGAATGAAGGTGTGTGAAGTCATATAATGTAGGTGTGTGAAGTCAAAATGGAGGTGTGTGAACTTATAAAATGGACATGTGTGAAGACATGGAATGGAGGTGCGTGAAGTCCAAAAATGGAGGTGTGTGAAGTCAAACAATGGTGGTGTGTGAAGTCACAGAATGGAGGTGTATGAAGTCATAGAATGTAGGTGTGTGAAGTCCCAGAATGGAGGTGTGTGAAGTCACAAAATGGAGGTGTATGAAGTCATAGAATGTAGTTGTGTGAAGTCACAGAATGGAGGTGTGTGAAGTCACACAATGGAGGTGTGTGAAGTCACACAATGAAGGTGTGTGAACTCACAATGGAGGTGTGTGAAGTCACAGAATGGAGGTGTGTGAAGTCACAGAATGGAGGTCTGTGAAGTCATAGAATGGTGGTGTGTTAAGTCACAGAATGGAGGTGTGTGAACTCAGAGAATGGAGGTGTGTGAACTCAAAATGGAGGTGTGTGAAGTCACAGAACGGAGATTTGTTTAGTCATAGAATGGATGTTTCTGAAGTAAGAATGAAGGTGTGTGAAGTCATAGAATGGAGGTGTGTGAAGTCATAGAATGGATGTGTGTTTAGTCAGAATGGAGATGTGTGAAGTCAACGAATGGAGTTGTGTGAACTCAGAATGGAGGTGTGTGAAGTCAAAATGGAGGTGTGTGAACTCATAGAATGGAGGTGTGTGAACTCATAGAATGGAGGTGTGTGAAGTCAAGGAATGGAGGTGTGTGAAGTCAAAGAATGGAGGTGTGTGAAGTCAAACAATAAAGGTGTGTGAAGTCACAGAATGGAGGTGTGTGAAATCACAGAATGGAGGTGTGTGAAGTCAAAAAGGTGGTGTGTAGAGTCACAAATGGAGGTGTGTGAACTCATAGAATGGAGGTGTGTGAAGTCAAAGAATGGAGGTGTGTGAAGTCATGGAATGGAAGTGTGGGAAGTCATGGAATGGAGGTGTGTGAAGTCACAGAATGGAGGTGTGTGAAGTCAGAATGGAGTTGTGTGAAGTCATAGAATGGAGGTGTGTGAAGTCAGAATGAAGGTGTGTGAAGTCATAAAATGGAGGTGTGTGAAGTCAGAATGGAGGTGTGTGAACTCATAGAATGGAGTTGTGTGAAGTCACAATAGAGGTGTGTGAAGTCATAGAATGGATGTGTGTGAAGTCACAGAATGGAGGTGTGTGAAGTCATAGAATGGAGCTGTGTGAAGTCAGATTGGATGTGTGTGAAGTCACAGAATGGAGGTCTATGAACTCAGAATGGAGGTGTGTGAAGTCACAGAATGGAGGTGTGTGAAGTCATAGAATGGAGGTGTGTGAAGTCATAGAATGGAGGTGTGTGAAGTCATAGAATTGAGGTGTGTGAACTCACAATGGAAGTGGGTGAAGTCAAAATGGTGGTGTGTGAACTCATAGAATGGAGGTTTGTGAACTCATAGAATGGAGGTGTGTGAAGTCATGCAATGGAGGTGTGTGAAGTCAAAGAATGGAGGTGTGTGAAGTCAAACAATAAAGGTGTGTGAAGTCACATAATGGAGGTGTGTGAAATCACAGAATGGAGGTGTGTGAAGTCATAGAATGGATGTTTCTGAATAAGAATGAATGCCTGTGAAGTCATAGAATATAGGTGTATGAAGTCAAAATAGAGGTGTGTGAACTCATAGAATGGAGGTCTGAGAACTCATAGAATGGAGGTGTGTGAAGTCATGGTATAAAGATGTGTGAAGTCAAAGAATGCAGTGTATGAAGTCAAACAATAAAGGTGTGTGAAGTCACAGAATGCAGGTGTGTGAAATCACAGAATGGAGGTGTGTGAAGTCATGGAATGTAGGTGTGTGAAGTCATAGAATGGAGGTGTGTGAAGTCAGAATGGAGTTGTGTTAAGTCATAAAATGGAGGTGTGTGAAGTCACAAGGGAGGTGTGTAAAATCATAGAATGGAGGTGTGTGAAGTCATAGAATGGAGGTGTGTGAAGTCACAAGGGAGGTGTGTGAAATCATAGAATGGAGGTGTGTGAAGTCACAGTATGGAGGTGTGTGAAGTCATAGAATGGAGCTGTGTGAAGTCAGATTGGAGGTGTGTGAAGTCACAGAATGGAGGTGTGTGAACTCAGAATGGAGGTGTGTGAAATCACAGAATGAAGGTGTGTTAAGTCATAGAATGGAGGTGTGTGAAGGCACAGAATGGAGGTGTGTGAAGTCATAGAATGAGGCTGTGTGAAGTCATAATGGGGGTGTGTGAAGTCATAGAATGGAGGTGTGTGAAATCACAATGGAGGTGTGTGAAGTCATAATGGAGGTGTGTGAAGTCACAGAATTGAGGTGTGTGAACTCACAGAATAGAGGTGTGTGAAGTCATAGAATGGAGGTGTGTGAAGTCATGGAATGGAGGTGTGTGCTCATAGAATGGATGTTTGTGAAGTAAGAATGAAGGTGTGTTAAGTCATAGAATGGAGGTGTGTGAAGGCACAGAATGGAGGTGTGTGAAGTCATAGAATGAGGCTGTGTGAAGTCATAATGGAGGTGTGTGAAGGCATAGAATGGAGGTGTGTGAAATCACAATGGAGGTGTGTGAAGTCCAAGAATGGAGGTGTGTGAAGTCATAGAAATGAATCGTGTGAAGTCATAGAATGGAGGTGTGTGAAGCCAGAATTGAGGTGTGTGAAGTCACAGAATTGAGGTGTGTGAACTCAGAATGGAGGTGTGTGAAGTCACAGAATGGAGGTTTGTAAAGTCATAGAATGGAGGTGTGTGAAGTCATAGAATGGATGTTTCTGAAGTAGAATGAAGGTGTGTGAAGTCACAGAATGTAGGTGTGTGAAGTCAAAATGGAGGTGTGCGAACTCATAAAATGGAGATGCGTGAAGTCATGGAATGGAGGTGTGTGAAGTCCAAAAATGGAGGTGTGGGAAGTCAAACAATGGTGGTGTGTGAAGTCATTGAGTGGAGGTATGTGAAGTCAAAGAATGGAAGTGTGTGAAGTCAAAATTGAGGCGTGTGAAGTCACAGAATGGAGGTGTGTGAAGTCACAGAATGGAGGTGTGTGAAGTCATAGAATGGAGGTGTGTGAAGTCACATAATGGAGATGTGTGTAGTCACAGAAAGGAGGTGTATGAAGTCACAGAATGGAGGTGTGTGAACTCAGAGAATGGAGGTGTGTGAACTCAGAATGGAGGTGTGTGAAGTCACAGAACGGAGATTTGTGAAGTCCTAGAATGGAGGTGCGTGAAGTCATAGAATGGATGTTTCTGAAGTAAGAATGAAGGTGTGTGAAGTCATAGAATGGAGGTGTGTGAAGTCAAAATGGAGGTGTGTGAACTCATAGAATGGAGGTGTGTGAAGTCATGGAATGGAGGTGTGTGAAGTCAAAGAATGGAGGTGTGTGAAGTCAAACAATAAAGGTGTGTGAAGTCACAGAATAGAGGTGTGTGAAATCACAGAATTGAGGTTTGTGAAGTCAAAAAGGGGGTGTGTAGAGTCACAAATGGAGGTGTGTGAACTCATACAATGGAGGTGTGTGAAGTCAAAGAATGGAGGGGTGTGAAGTCATCGAATGGAAGTGTGGGAAGTCATGGAATGGAGGTGTGTGAAGCCACAGAATGGAGGTGTGTGAAGTGAGAATGGAGTTGTGTGAAGTCATAGAATGGAGGTGTGTGAAGTCAGAATGGAGGTTTGTGAAGTCATACAATGGAGGTGTGTGAAGTCAGAATGGAGGTGTGTGAACTCATAGAATGGAGGTGTGTGAAGTCAGAATGGAGGTGTGTGAAGTCATAGAATGGAGGTGTGTGAACTCAGAATGGAGGTGTGTGAAGTCACAGAATGGAGGTGTGTGAAGTCATAGAATGGAGGTGTGTGAAGTCAGAATGGAGGTGTGTGAAGTCATAGAATGGAGGTGTGTGAAGTCAGAATGGAGTTGTGTGAAGTCATTGAATGGAGGTGTGTCAAGTCAGAATGGAGGTGTGTGAAGTCATAGAATGGAGGTGTGTGAAGTCATAGAATGGAGGTGTGTGAAGTCATACAATGGAGGTTTGTGAAGTCATAGAATGGAGGTGGCTGAATTCATACAATGGATGTTCCTGAAGTAAGAATGTAGATGTGTGATGTCATAGAATGGAGGTGTGTGAAGTCAAGATGGTGGTGTGTGAACTCATAGAATGCATGTGTGTGAACTGATAGAGTAGAGGTGTGTGAAGTCATGGAATGGAGGTGTGTGAAGTCAAAGAATGGAGGTGTGTGAAGTCAAAAAATGGAGGTGTGCGAAGTCACAGAATGGAGGTGTGTGAAGTCACAGAATGGAAGTGTGTGAAGTCAAAATGGAGGTTTGTGAAGTCACAGAATGGAGGTGTGTCAAGTCACAGAATGGAGGTTTGTGAAGTCAAAATGGTGGTGTGTAACGTCACAAATGGAGGTGTGTGAAGTCACAGAATGTAGGTGTGTGAACTCAAAATGGAGGTGTGTGAAGTCAAAGAATGGAGGTGTGCGAAGTCAAAGAATATAGGTGTGTGAAGTCATATAATGGAGGTGTGTGGAGTCATAGAATGGAGGTGTGTGAAATCATAGAATGAAGGTGTGTGAAGTCACGGAATGAAGGTGTGTTAAGTCACAGAACGGAGGTGTGTGAACTCAGAATGGAGGTGTGTGAAGTTCCAGAATGGAGGTGTGGGAAGTCATAGAATGGAGTTGTGTGAAGTCACAGAATGGAGGTGTGTGAATTCATAGAATTGAGGTGTGTGAAGTCATAGAATGGAGGTGTGTGAACTCACAATGGAGGTGTGTGAAGTCAAAGAATGGAGGTGTGTGAAGTCATAGAATGGAAGTGTGTGAAATCATAGAATGGAGGTGTGTGAAGCCAATATTGAGGTGTGTGAAGTCACAGAATTGAGGTGTGTGAACTCAGAATGGAGGTGTGTGAAGTCACAGAATGGAGGTTTGTGAAATCATAGAATGAAGGTGTGTGAAGTCATAGAATGGAGGTGTGTGAAGTCAAAATGGAGGTGTGCGAACTCATAAAATGGAGATGTCTGAAGTCATGGAATGGAGTTGTGTGAAGTCCAAAAATAGAGGTGTGTGAAGTCAAACAATGTTAATGAGTGTGAAGTCACAGAATGGAGGTGAGTGAATTCAAAGAATGGAAGTGTGTGAAGTCAAACTGGAGGTGTGTGGAGTAACAGAATGGAGGTGTGTGAAGTCACAGAATGGAGGTGTGTGAAGTCATAGAATGGAGGTGTGTGAAGTCACAGAATGGAGGTGTGTGAAGTCACAGAATGGAGGTGTGTGAAGTCAAAATGGAGGTGTGTGAACTCATAGAATGGAGGTTTGTGAACTCATAGAATGGAGGTGTGTGAAGTCATGCAATGGAGGTGTGTGAAGTCAAAGAATGGAGGTGTGTGAAGTCAAACAATAAAGGTGTGTGAAGTCACAGAATGGAGGTGTGTGAAAGCACAGAATGGAGGTGTGTGAAGTCAAAAATGTGGTGTGTAGAGTCACAAATGGAGGTGTGTGAACTAATAGAATGGAGGTGTGTGAAGTCAAAGAATGGAGGTGTGTGAAGTCATGAAATGGAGGTGTGTGAAGTCACAGAATGGAGGTGTGTGAAGTCATAGAATGGAGGTGTGTGAAGTCATAGAATGGATGTTTCTGAATAAGAATGAATGTCTGTGAAGTCATAGAATGGAGGTGTATGAAGTCAAAATGGAGGTGTGTGAACTCATAGAATGGAGGTCTGAGAACTCATAGAATGGAGGTGTGTGAAGTCATGGTATAAAGATGTGTGAAGTCAAAGAATGCATTGTGTGAAGTCAAACAATAAAGGTGTGTGAAGTCACAGAATGGAGGTGTGTGAAATCGCAGAATGGAGGTGTGTGAAGTCATGGAATGTAGGTGTGTGAAGTCACAGAATGGAGGTGTGTGAAGTCAGAATGGAGTTGTGTGAAGTCATAAAATGGAGGTGTGTGAAGTCGCAAGGGAGGTGTGTGAAATCATAGAATGGAGGTGTGTGAAGTCATAGAATGGAGGTGTGTGAAGTCACAGTATGGAGGTGTGTGAAGTCATAGAATGGAGCTGTGTGAAGTCAGATTGGAGGTGTGTGAAGTCAGAGAATGGAGGTGTGTGAACTAAGAATGGAGGAGTGTGAAATCACAGAATGGAGGTGTGTGAAGTCATAGAATGGAGTTGTGTGATCATAGAATGGATGTTTGTGAAGTAAGAATGAAGGTGTGTTAAGTCATAGAATAGAGGTGTGTGAAGGCACATAATGGAGGTGTGTGAAGTCATAGAATGAGGCTGTGTGAAGTCATAATGGAGGTGTGTGAAGTCATAGAATGGAGGTGTGTGAAATCACAATGGAGGTGTGTGAAGTCATAATGGAGGTGTGTGAAGTCACAGAATTGAGGTGTGTGAACTCACAGAATAGAGGTGTGTGAAGTCATAGAATGGAGGTGTGTGAAGTCATAGAATGGAGGTGTGTGATCATAGAATGGATGTTTGTGAAGTGAGAATGAAGGTGTGTTAAGTCATAGAATGGAGGTGTGTGAAGGCACGGAATGGAGGTGTGTGAAGTCATAGAATGAGGCTGTGTGAAGTCATAATGGAGGTGTGTGAAGGCATAGAATGGAGGTGTGTGAAATCACAATGGAGGTGTGTGAAGTCCAAGAATCGAGGTGTGTGAAGTCATAGAAAGGAATCGTGTGAAGTCATAGAATGGAGGTGTGTGAAGCCAGAATTGAGGTGTGTGAAGTCACAGAATTGAGGTGTGTGAACTCAGAATGGAGGTGTGTGAAGTCACAGAATGGAGGTTTGTAAAGTCATAGAATGGAGGTGTGTGAAGTCATAGAAGGATGTTTCTGAAGTAGAATGAAGGTGTGTGAATTCACAGAATGTAGGTGTGTGAAGTCAAAATGGAGGTGTGCGAACTCATAAAATGGAGATGCGTGAAGTCATGGAATGGAGGTGTGTGAAGTCCAAAAATGGAGGTGTGGGAAGTCAAACAATGGTGGTGTGTGAAGTCACAGAATGGAGGTGTGTGAAGTCAAAGAATGGAAGTGTGTGAAGTCAAAATTGAGGCGTGTGAAGTCACAGAATGGAGGTGTGTGAAGTCACAGAATGGAGGTGTGTGAAGTCATAGAATGGAGGTGTGTGAAGTCACATAATGGAGATGTGTGTAGTCACAGAAAGGAGGTGTATGAAGTCACAGAATGGAGGTGTGTGAACTCAGAGAATGGAGGTGTGTGAAGTCAAAGAATGGAGGGGTGTGAAGCCATCGAATGGAAGTGTGGGAAGTCATGGAATGGAGGTGTGTGAAGTCATAGAATGGAGGTGTGTGAAGTCAAAATGGAGGTGTGTGAACTCATAGAATGGAGGTGTGTGAAGTCATGGAATGGAGGTGTGTGAAGTCAAAGAATGGAGGTGTGTGAAATCAAACAATACAGGTGTGTGAAGTCACAGAATGGAGGTGTGTGAAATCACAGAATTGAGGTTTGTGAAGTCAAAAAGGGGGTGTGTAGAATCACAAATGGAGGTGTGTGAACTCATACAATGGAGGTGTGTGAAGTCAAAGAATGGAGGGGTGTGAAGTCATCGAATGGAAGTGTGGGAAGTCATGGAATGGAGGTGTGTGAAGCCACAGAATGGAGGTGTGTGAAGTCAGAATGGAGTTGTGTGAAGTCATAGAATGTAGGTGTGTGAAGTCAGAATGGAGGTGTGTGAAGTCATACAATGGAGATGTGTGAAGTCAGAATGGAAGTGTGTGAACTCATACAATGGAGGTGTGTGAAGTCAGAATGGAGGTGTGTGAAGTCATAGAATGGAGGTGTGTGAACTCAGAATGGAGGTGTGTGAAGTCACAGAATGGAGGTGTGTGAAGTCATAGAATGGAGGTGTTTGAAGTCAGAATGGAGGTGTGTGAAGTCATAGAATGGAGGTGTGTGAAGTCAGAATGGAGTTGTGTGAAGTCATTGAATGGAGGTGTGTGAAGTCAGAATGGAGGTGTGTGAAGTCATAGAATGGAGGTGTGTGAAGTCATAGAATGGAGGTGTGTGAAGTCATAGAATGGAGGTTTGTGAAGTCATAGAATGGAAGTGGGTGAATTCATACAATGGATGTTCCTGAAGTAAGAATGTAGGTGTGTGATGTCATAGAATGGAGGTTTGTGAAGTCAAAATGGTGGTGTGTGAACTCATAGAATGGATGTGTGTGAAATGATAGAGTAGAGCTGTGTGAAGTCATGGAATGGAGGTGTGTGAAGTCAAAGAATGGAAGTGTGTGAAGTTAAAATTGAGGCGTGTGAAGTCACAGAATGGAGGTGTGTGAAGTCACAGAATGGAGGTGTGTGAAGTCATAGAATGGAGGTGTGTGAAGTCACATAATGGAGATGTGTGTAGTCACAGAAAGGAGGTGTATGAAGTCACAGAATGGAGGTGTGTGAACTCAGAGAATGGAGGTGTGTGAACTCAGAATGGAGGTGTGTGAAGTCACAGAACGGAGATTTGTGAAGTCCTAGAATGGAGGTGCGTGAAGTCATAGAATGGATGTTTCTGAAGTAAGAATGAAGGTGTGTGAAGTCATAGAATGGAGGTGTGTGAAGTCAAAATGGAGGTGTGTGAACTCATAGAATGGAGGTGTGTGAAGTCATGGAATGGAGGTGTGTGAAGTCAAAGAATGGAGGTGTGTGAAGTCAAACAATAAAGGTGTGTGAAGTCACAGAATAGAGGTGTGTGAAATCACAGAATTGAGGTTTGTGAAGTCAAAAAGGGGGTGTGTAGAGTCACAAATGGAGGTGTGTGAACTCATACAATGGAGGTGTGTGAAGTCAAAGAATGGAGGGGTGTGAAGTCATCGAATGGAAGTGTGGGAAGTCATGGAATGGAGGTGTGTGAAGCCACAGAATGGAGGTGTGTGAAGTGAGAATGGAGTTGTGTGAAGTCACAGAATGGAGGTGTGTGAAGTCACACAATGGAGGTGTGTGAAGTCACACAATGAAGGTGTGTGAACTCACAATGGAGGTGTGTGAAGTCACAGAATGGAGGTGTGTGAAGTCATAGAATGGAGGTGTGTGAAGTCATAGAATGGAGGTGTGTGAAGTCATAGAATGGAGGTGTGTGAAGTCAAAATGGAGGTGTGTGAACTCATAGAATGGAGGTGTGTGAAGTCATGGAATGGAGGTGTGTGAAGTCAAAGAATGGAGGTGTGTGAAGTCAAACAATAAAGGTGTGTGAAGTCACAGAATAGAGGTGTGTGAAATCACAGAATTGAGGTTTGTGAAGTCAAAAAGGGGGTGTGTAGAGTCACAAATGGAGGTGTGTGAACTCATACAATGGAGGTGTGTGAAGTCAAAGAATGGAGGGGTGTGAAGTCATCGAATGGAAGTGTGGGAAGTCATGGAATGGAGGTGTGTGAAGCCACAGAATGGAGGTGTGTGAAGTGAGAATGGAGTTGTGTGAAGTCATAGAATGGAGGTGTGTGAAGTCAGAATGGAGGTTTGTGAAGTCATACAATGGAGGTGTGTGAAGTCAGAATGGAGGTGTGTGAACTCATAGAATGGAGGTGTGTGAAGTCAGAATGGAGGTGTGTGAAGTCATAGAATGGAGGTGTGTGAACTCAGAATGGAGGTGTGTGAAGTCACAGAATGGAGGTGTGTGAAGTCATAGAATGGAGGTGTGTGAAGTCAGAATGGAGGTGTGTGAAGTCATAGAATGGAGGTGTGTGAAGTCAGAATGGAGTTGTGTGAAGTCATTGAATGGAGGTGTGTCAAGTCAGAATGGAGGTGTGTGAAGTCATAGAATGGAGGTGTGTGAAGTCATAGAATGGAGGTGTGTGAAGTCATACAATGGAGGTTTGTGAAGTCATAGAATGGAGGTGGCTGAATTCATACAATGGATGTTCCTGAAGTAAGAATGTAGGTGTGTGATGTCATAGAATGGAGGTGTGTGAAGTCAAGATGGTGGTGTGTGAACTCATAGAATGGATGTGTGTGAACTGATAGAGTAGAGGTGTGTGAAGTCATGGAATGGAGGTGTGTGAAGTCAAAGAATGGAGGTGTGTGAAGTCAAAAAATGGAGGTGTGCGAAGTCACAGAATGGAGGTGTGTGAAGTCACAGAATGGAAGTGTGTGAAGTCAAAATGGAGGTTTGTGAAGTCACAGAATGGAGGTGTGTCAAGTTACAGAATGGAGGTTTGTGAAGTCAAAATGGTGGTGTGTAACGTCACAAATGGAGGTGTGTACATTCTGTGACTACAGAATGTAGGTGTGTGAACTCAAAATGGAGGTGTGTGAAGTCAAAGAATGGAGGTGTGCGAAGTCAAAGAATATAGGTGTGTGAAGTCATATAATGGAGGTGTGTGGAGTCATAGAATGGAGGTGTGTGAAATCATAGAATGAAGGTGTGTGAAGTCACGGAATGAAGGTGTGTTAAGTCACAGAACGGAGGTGTGTGAACTCAGAATGGAGGTGTGTGAAGTTCCAGAATGGAGGTGTGGGAAGTCATAGAATGGAGTTGTGTGAAGTCACAGAATGGAGGTGTGTGAATTCATAGAATGGAGGTGTGTGAAGTCATAGAATGGAGGTGTGTGAACTCACAATGGAGGTGTGTGAAGTCCCAGAATGGAGGTGTGTGAAGTCACAAAATGGAGGTGTATGAAGTCATAGAATGGAGGTGTGTGAAGTCATAGAATGGAGGTGTGTGAAGTCATAGAATGGAGGTGTGTGAAGTCATAGAATTGAGGTGTGTGAACTCACAATGGAAGTGTGTGAAGTCAAAATGGTGGTGTGTGAACTCATAGAATGGAGGTTTGTGAACTCATAGAATGGAGGTGTGTGAAGTCATGCAATGGAGGTGTGTGAAGTCAAAGAATGGAGGTGTGTGAAGTCAAACAATAAAGGTGTGTGAAGTCACATAATGGAGGTGTGTGAAATCACAGAATGGAGGTGTGTGAAGTCATAGAATGGATGTTTCTGAATAAGAATGAATGCCTGTGAAGTCATAGAATATAGGTGTATGAAGTCAAAATAGAGGTGTGTGAACTCATAGAATGGAGGTCTGAGAACTCATAGAATGGAGGTGTGTGAAGTCATGGTATAAAGATGTGTGAAGTCAAAGAATGCAGTGTATGAAGTCAAACAATAAAGGTGTGTGAAGTCACAGAATGCAGGTGTGTGAAATCACAGAATGGAGGTGTGTGAAGTCATGGAATGTAGGTGTGTGAAGTCATAGAATGGAGGTGTGTGAAGTCAGAATGGAGTTGTGTTAAGTCATAAAATGGAGGTGTGTGAAGTCACAAGGGAGGTGTGTAAAATCATAGAATGGAGGTGTGTGAAGTCATAGAATGGAGGTGTGTGAAGTCACAAGGGAGGTGTGTGAAATCATAGAATGGAGGTGTGTGAAGTCACAGTATGGAGGTGTGTGAAGTCATAGAATGGAGCTGTGTGAAGTCAGATTGGAGGTGTGTGAAGTCACAGAATGGAGGTGTGTGAACTCAGAATGGAGGTGTGTGAAATCACAGAATGAAGGTGTGTTAAGTCATAGAATGGAGGTGTGTGAAGGCACAGAATGGAGGTGTGTGAAGTCATAGAATGAGGCTGTGTGAAGTCATAATGGGGGTGTGTGAAGTCATAGAATGGAGGTGTGTGAAATCACAATGGAGGTGTGTGAAGTCATAATGGAGGTGTGTGAAGTCACAGAATTGAGGTGTGTGAACTCACAGAATAGAGGTGTGTGAAGTCATAGAATGGAGGTGTGTGAAGTCATGGAATGGAGGTGTGTGCTCATAGAATGGATGTTTGTGAAGTAAGAATGAAGGTGTGTTAAGTCATAGAATGGAGGTGTGTGAAGGCACAGAATGGAGGTGTGTGAAGTCATAGAATGAGGCTGTGTGAAGTCATAATGGAGGTGTGTGAAGGCATAGAATGGAGGTGTGTGAAATCACAATGGAGGTGTGTGAAGTCCAAGAATGGAGGTGTGTGAAGTCATAGAAAGGAATCGTGTGAAGTCATAGAATGGAGGTGTGTGAAGCCAGAATTGAGGTGTGTGAAGTCACAGAATTGAGGTGTGTGAACTCAGAATGGAGGTGTGTGAAGTCACAGAATGGAGGTTTGTAAAGTCATAGAATGGAGGTGTGTGAAGTCATAGAATGGATGTTTCTGAAGTAGAATGAAGGTGTGTGAAGTCACAGAATGTAGGTGTGTGAAGTCAAAATGGAGGTGTGCGAACTCATAAAATGGAGATGCGTGAAGTCATGGAATGGAGGTGTGTGAAGTCCAAAAATGGAGGTGTGGGAAGTCAAACAATGGTGGTGTGTGAAGTCATAGAGTGGAGGTATGTGAAGTCAAAGAATGGAAGTGTGTGAAGTCAAAATTGAGGCGTGTGAAGTCACAGAATGGAGGTGTGTGAAGTCACAGAATGGAGGTGTGTGAAGTCATAGAATGGAGGTGTGTGAAGTCACATAATGGAGATGTGTGTAGTCACAGAAAGGAGGTGTATGAAGTCACAGAATGGAGGTGTGTGAACTCAGAGAATGGAGGTGTGTGAACTCAGAATGGAGGTGTGTGAAGTCACAGAACGGAGATTTGTGAAGTCCTAGAATGGAGGTGCGTGAAGTCATAGAATGGATGTTTCTGAAGTAAGAATGAAGGTGTGTGAAGTCATAGAATGGAGGTGTGTGAAGTCAAAATGGAGGTGTGTGAACTCATAGAATGGAGGTGTGTGAAGTCATGGAATGGAGGTGTGTGAAGTCAAAGAATGGAGGTGTGTGAAGTCAAACAATAAAGGTGTGTGAAGTCACAGAATAGAGGTGTGTGAAATCACAGAATTGAGGTTTGTGAAGTCAAAAAGGGGGTGTGTAGAGTCACAAATGGAGGTGTGTGAACTCATACAATGGAGGTGTGTGAAGTCAAAGAATGGAGGGGTGTGAAGTCATCGAATGGAAGTGTGGGAAGTCATGGAATGGAGGTGTGTGAAGCCACAGAATGGAGGTGTGTGAAGTGAGAATGGAGTTGTGTGAAGTCATAGAATGGAGGTGTGTGAAGTCAGAATGGAGGTTTGTGAAGTCATACAATGGAGGTGTGTGAAGTCAGAATGGAGGTGTGTGAACTCATAGAATGGAGGTGTGTGAAGTCAGAATGGAGGTGTGTGAAGTCATAGAATGGAGGTGTGTGAACTCAGAATGGAGGTGTGTGAAGTCACAGAATGGAGGTGTGTGAAGTCATAGAATGGAGGTGTGTGAAGTCAGAATGGAGGTGTGTGAAGTCACAGAATGGAGGTGTGTGAAGTCAGAATGGAGTTGTGTGAAGTCATTGAATGGAGGTGTGTCAAGTCAGAATGGAGGTGTGTGAAGTCATAGAATGGAGGTGTGTGAAGTCATAGAATGGAGGTGTGTGAAGTCATACAATGGAGGTTTGTGAAGTCATAGAATGGAGGTGGCTGAATTCATACAATGGATGTTCCTGAAGTAAGAATGTAGGTGTGTGATGTCATAGAATGGAGGTGTGTGAAGTCAAGATGGTGGTGTGTGAACTCATAGAATGGATGTGTGTGAACTGATAGAGTAGAGGTGTGTGAAGTCATGGAATGGAGGTGTGTGAAGTCAAAGAATGGAGGTGTGTGAAGTCAAAAAATGGAGGTGTGCGAAGTCACAGAATGGAGGTGTGTGAAGTCACAGAATGGAAGTGTGTGAAGTCAAAATGGAGGTTTGTGAAGTCACAGAATGGAGGTGTGTCAAGTTACAGAATGGAGGTTTGTGAAGTCAAAATGGTGGTGTGTAACGTCACAAATGGAGGTGTGTACATTCTGTGACTACAGAATGTAGGTGTGTGAACTCAAAATGGAGGTGTGTGAAGTCAAAGAATGGAGGTGTGCGAAGTCAAAGAATATAGGTGTGTGAAGTCATATAATGGAGGGTGTGTGGAGTCATAGAATGGAGGTGTGTGAAATCATAGAATGAAGGTGTGTGAAGTCACGGAATGAAGGTGTGTTAAGTCACAGAACGGAGGTGTGTGAACTCAGAATGGAGGTGTGTGAAGTTCCAGAATGGAGGTGTGGGAAGTCATAGAATGGAGTTGTGTGAAGTCACAGAATGGAGGTGTGTGAATTCATAGAATGGAGGTGTGTGAAGTCATAGAATGGAGGTGTGTGAACTCACAATGGAGGTGTGTGAAGTCCCAGAATGGAGGTGTGTGAAGTCACAAAATGGAGGTGTATGAAGTCATAGAATGGAGGTGTGTGAAGTCATAGAATGGAGGTGTGTGAAGTCATAGAATGGAGGTGTGTGAAGTCATAGAATTGAGGTGTGTGAACTCACAATGGAAGTGTGTGAAGTCAAAATGGTGGTGTGTGAACTCATAGAATGGAGGTTTGTGAACTCATAGAATGGACGGTGTGTGAAGTCATGCAATGGAGGTGTGTGAAGTCAAAGAATGGAGGTGTGTGAAGTCAAACAATAAAGGTGTGTGAAGTCACATAATGGAGGTGTGTGAAATCACAGAATGGAGGTGTGTGAAGTCATAGAATGGATGTTTCTGAATAAGAATGAATGCCTGTGAAGTCATAGAATATAGGTGTATGAAGTCAAAATAGAGGTGTGTGAACTCATAGAATGGAGGTCTGAGAACTCATAGAATGGAGGTGTGTGAAGTCATGGTATAAAGATGTGTGAAGTCAAAGAATGCAGTGTATGAAGTCAAACAATAAAGGTGTGTGAAGTCACAGAATGCAGGTGTGTGAAATCACAGAATGGAGGTGTGTGAAGTCATGGAATGTAGGTGTGTGAAGTCATAGAATGGAGGTGTGTGAAGTCAGAATGGAGTTGTGTTAAGTCATAAAATGGAGGTGTGTGAAGTCACAAGGGAGGTGTGTAAAATCATAGAATGGAGGTGTGTGAAGTCATAGAATGGAGGTGTGTGAAGTCACAAGGGAGGTGTGTGAAATCATAGAATGGAGGTGTGTGAAGTCACAGTATGGAGGTGTGTGAAGTCATAGAATGGAGCTGTGTGAAGTCAGATTGGAGGTGTGTGAAGTCACAGAATGGAGGTGTGTGAACTCAGAATGGAGGTGTGTGAAATCACAGAATGAAGGTGTGTTAAGTCATAGAATGGAGGTGTGTGAAGGCACAGAATGGAGGTGTGTGAAGTCATAGATTGAGGCTGTGTGAAGTCATAATGGGGGTGTGTGAAGTCATAGAATGGAGGTGTGTGAAATCACAATGGAGGTGTGTGAAGTCATAATGGAGGTGTGTGAAGTCACAGAATTGAGGTGTGTGAACTCACAGAATAGAGGTGTGTGAAGTCATAGAATGGAGGTGTGTGAAGTCATGGAATGGAGGTGTGTGCTCATAGAATGGATGTTTGTGAAGTAAGAATGAAGGTGTGTTAAGTCATAGAATGGAGGTGTGTGAAGGCACAGAATGGAGGTGTGTGAAGTCATAGAATGAGGCTGTGTGAAGTCATAATGGAGGTGTGTGAAGGCATAGAATGGAGGTGTGTGAAATCACAATGGAGGTGTGTGAAGTCCAAGAATGGAGGTGTGTGAAGTCATAGAAAGGAATCGTGTGAAGTCATAGAATGGAGGTGTGTGAAGCCAGAATTGAGGTGTGTGAAGTCACAGAATTGAGGTGTGTGAACTCAGAATGGAGGTGTGTGAAGTCACAGAATGGAGGTTTGTAAAGTCATAGAATGGAGGTGTGTGAAGTCATAGAATGGATGTTTCTGAAGTAGAATGAAGGTGTGTGAAGTCACAGAATGTAGGTGTGTGAAGTCAAAATGGAGGTGTGCGAACTCATAAATGGAGATGCGTGAAGTCATGGAATGGAGGTGTGTGAAGTCCAAAAATGGAGGTGTGGGAAGTCAAACAATGGTGGTGTGTGAAGTCATAGAGTGGAGGTATGTGAAGTCAAGAATGGAAGTGTGTGAAGTCAAAATTGAGGCGTGTGAAGTCACAGAATGGAGGTGTGTGAAGTCACAGAATGGAGGTGTGTGAAGTCATAGAATGGAGGTGTGTGAAGTCACATAATGGAGATGTGTGTAGTCACAGAAAGGAGGTGTATGAAGTCACAGAATGGAGGTGTGTGAACTCAGAGAATGGAGGTGTGTGAACTCAGAATGGAGGTGTGTGAAGTCACAGAACGGAGATTTGTGAAGTCCTAGAATGGAGGTGCGTGAAGTCATAGAATGGGATGTTTCTGAAGTAAGAATGAAGGTGTGTGAAGTCATAGAATGGAGGTGTGTGAAGTCAAAATGGAGGTGTGTGAACTCATAGAATGGAGGTGTGTGAAGTCATGGAATGGAGGTGTGTGAAGTCCAAAGAATGGAGGTGTGTGAAGTCAAACAATAAAGGTGTGTGAAGTCACAGAATAGAGGTGTGTGAAATCACAGAATTGAGGTTTGTGAAGTCAAAGAGGGGGTGTGTAGAGTCACAAATGGAGGTGTGTGAACTCATACAATGGAGGTGTGTGAAGTCAAAGAATGGAGGGGTGTGAAGTCATCGAATGGAAGTGTGGGAAGTCATGGAATGGAGGTGTGTGAAGCCACAGAATGGAGGTGTGTGAAGTGAGAATGGAGTTGTGTGAAGTCATAGAATGGAGGTGTGTGAAGTCAGAATGGAGGTTTGTGAAGTCATACAATGGAGGTGTGTGAAGTCAGAATGGAGGTGTGTGAACTCATAGAATGGAGGTGTGTGAAGTCAGAATGGAGGTGTGTGAAGTCATAGAATGGAGGTGTGTGAACTCAGAATGGAGGTGTGTGAAGTCACAGAATGGAGGTGTGTGAAGTCATAGAATGGAGGTGTGTGAAGTCAGAATGGAGGTGTGTGAAGTCACAGAATGGAGGTGTGTGAAGTCAGAATGGAGTTGTGTGAAGTCATTGAATGGAGGTGTGTCAAGTCAGAATGGAGGTGTGTGAAGTCATAGAATGGAGGTGTGTGAAGTCATAGAATGGAGGTGTGTGAAGTCATACAATGGAGGTTTGTGAAGTCATAGAATGGAGGTGGCTGAATTCATACAATGGATGTTCCTGAAGTAAGAATGTAGATGTGTGATGTCATAGAATGGAGGTGTGTGAAGTCAAGATGGTGGTGTGTGAACTCATAGAATGCATGTGTGTGAACTGATAGAGTAGAGGTGTGTGAAGTCATGGAATGGAGGTGTGTGAAGTCAAAGAATGGAGGTGTGTGAAGTCAAAAAATGGAGGTGTGCGAAGTCACAGAATGGAGGTGTGTGAAGTCACAGAATGGAAGTGTGTGAAGTCAAAATGGAGGTTTGTGAAGTCACAGAATGGAGGTGTGTCAAGTCACAGAATGGAGGTTTGTGAAGTCAAAATGGTGGTGTGTAACGTCACAAATGGAGGTGTGTGAAGTCACAGAATGAAGGTGTGTGAACTCAAAATGGAGGTGTGTGAAGTCAAAGAATGGAGGTGTGCGAAGTCAAAGAATATAGGTGTGTGAAGTCATATAATGGAGGTGTGTGGAGTCATAGAATGGAGGTGTGTGAAATCATAGAATGAAGGTGTGTGAAGTCACGGAATGAAGGTGTGTTAAGTCACAGAACGGAGGTGTGTGAACTCAGAATGGAGGTGTGTGAAGTTCCAGAATGGAGGTGTGGGAAGTCATAGAATGGAGTTGTGTGAAGTCACAGAATGGAGGTGTGTGAATTCATAGAATGGAGGTGTGTGAAGTCATAGAATGGAGGTGTGTGAACTCACAATGGAGGTGTGTGAAGTCAAAGAATGGAGGTGTGTGAAGTCATAGAATGGAAGTGTGTGAAATCATAGAATGGAGGTGTGTGAAGCCAATATTGAGGTGTGTGAAGTCACAGAATTGAGGTGTGTGAACTCAGAATGGAGGTGTGTGAAGTCACAGAATGGAGGTTTGTGAAATCATAGAATGAAGGTGTGTGAAGTCATAGAATGGAGGTGTGTGAAGTCAAAATGGAGGTGTGCGAACTCATAAAATGGAGATGTCTGAAGTCATGGAATGGAGTTGTGTGAAGTCCAAAAATAGAGGTGTGTGAAGTCAAACAATGTTAATGTGTGTGAAGCCACAGAATGGAGGTGAGTGAATTCAAAGAATGGAAGTGTGTGAAGTCAAACTGGAGGGTGTGTGGAGTAACAGAATGGGAGGTGTGTGAAGTCACAGAATGGAGGTGTGTGAAGTCACTAGAATGGAGGTGTGTGAAGTCACAGAATGGAGGTGTGTGAAGTCACAGAATGGAGGTGTGTGAAGTCAAAATGGAGGTGTGTGAACTCATAGAATGGAGGTTTGTGAACTCATAGAATGGAGGTGTGTGAAGTCATGCAATGGAGGTGTGTGAAGTCAAAGAATGGAGGTGTGTGAAGTCAAACAATAAAGGTGTGTGAAGTCACAGAATGGAGGTGTGTGAAAGCACAGAATGGAGGTGTGTGAAGTCAAAAATGTGGTGTGTAGAGTCACAAATGGAGGTGTGTGAACTAATAGAATGGAGGTGTGTGAAGTCAAAGAATGGAGGTGTGTGAAGTCATGAAATGGAGGTGTGTGAAGTCACAGAATGGAGGTGTGTGAAGTCATAGAATGGAGGTGTGTGAAGTCATAGAATGGATGTTTCTGAATAAGAATGAATGTCTGTGAAGTCATAGAATGGAGGTGTATGAAGTCAAAATGGAGGTGTGTGAACTCATAGAATGGAGGTCTGAGAACTCATAGAATGGAGGTGTGTGAAGTCATGGTATAAAGATGTGTGAAGTCAAAGAATGCATTGTGTGAAGTCAAACAATAAAGGTGTGTGAAGTCACAGAATGGAGGTGTGTGAAATCGCAGAATGGAGGTGTGTGAAGTCATGGAATGTAGGTGTGTGAAGTCACAGAATGGAGGTGTGTGAAGTCAGAATGGAGTTGTGTGAAGTCATAAAATGGAGGTGTGTGAAGTCGCAAGGGAGGTGTGTGAAATCATAGAATGGAGGTGTGTGAAGTCATAGAATGGAGGTGTGTGAAGTCACAGTATGGAGGTGTGTGAAGTCATAGAATGGAGCTGTGTGAAGTCAGATTGGAGGTGTGTGAAGTCAGAGAATGGAGGTGTGTGAACTAAGAATGGAGGAGTGTGAAATCACAGAATGGAGGTGTGTGAAGTCATAGAATGGAGTTGTGTGATCATAGAATGGATGTTTGTGAAGTAAGAATGAAGGTGTGTTAAGTCATAGAATAGAGGTGTGTGAAGGCACAGAATGGAGGTGTGTGAAGTCATAGAATGAGGCTGTGTGAAGTCATAATGGAGGTGTGTGAAGTCATAGAATGGAGGTGTGTGAAATCACAATGGAGGTGTGTGAAGTCATAATGGAGGTGTGTGTGAAGTCACAGAATTGAGGTGTGTGAACTCACAGAATAGAGGTGTGTGAAGTCATAGAATGGAGGTGTGTGAAGTCATAGAATGGAGGTGTGTGATCATAGAATGGATGTTTGTGAAGTGAGAATGAAGGTGTGTTAAGTCATAGAATGGAGGTGTGTGAAGGCACAGAATGGAGGTGTGTGAAGTCATACAATGAGGCTGTGTGAAGTCATAATGGAGGTGTGTGAAGTCATAGAATGGAGGTGTGTGAAATCACAATGGAGGTGTGTGAAGTCCAAGAATCGAGGTGTGTGAAGTCATAGAAAGGAATCGTGTGAAGTCATAGAATGGAGGTGTGTGAAGCCAGAATTGAGGTGTGTGAAGTCACAGAATGGAGGTTTGTAAAGTCATAGAATGGAGGTGTGTGAAGTCATAGAAGGATGTTTCTGAAGTAGAATGAAGGTGTGTGAATTCACAGAATGTAGGTGTGTGAAGTCAAAATGGAGGTGTGCGAACTCATAAAATGGAGATGCGTGAAGTCATGGAATGGAGGTGTGTGAAGTCCAAAAATGGAGGTGTGGGAAGTCAAACAATGGTGGTGTGTGAAGTCACAGAATGGAGGTGTGTGAAGTCAAAGAATGGAAGTGTGTGAAGTCAAAATTGAGGCGTGTGAAGTCACAGAATGGAGGTGTGTGAAGTCACAGAATGGAGGTGTGTGAAGTCATAGAATGGAGGTGTGTGAAGTCACATAATGGAGATGTGTGTAGTCACAGAAAGGAGGTGTATGAAGTCACAGAATGGAGGTGTGTGAACTCAGAGAATGGAGGTGTGTGAAGTCAAAGAATGGAGGGGTGTGAAGCCATCGAATGGAAGTGTGGGAAGTCATGGAATGGAGGTGTGTGAAGTCATAGAATGGAGGTGTGTGAAGTCAAAATGGAGGTGTGTGAACTCATAGAATGGAGGTGTGTGAAGTCATGGAATGGAGGTGTGTGAAGTCAAAGAATGGAAGTGTGTGAAATCAAACAATACAGGTGTGTGAAGTCACAGAATGGAGGTGTGTGAAATCACAGAATTGAGGTTTGTGAAGTCAAAAAGGGGGTGTGTAGAATCACAAATGGAGGTGTGTGAACTCATACAATGGAGGTGTGTGAAGTCAAAGATGGAGGGGGTGTGAAGTCATCGAATGGAAGTGTGGGAAGTCATGGAATGGGAGGTGTGTGAAGCCACAGAATGGAGGTGTGTGAAGTCAGAATGGAGTTGTGTGAAGTCATAGAATGTAGGTGTGTGAAGTCAGAATGGAGGTGTGTGAAGTCATACAATGGAGGTGTGTGAAGTCAGAATGGAAGTGTGTGAACTCATAGAATGGAGGTGTGTGAAGTCAGAATGGAGGTGTGTGAAGTCATAGAATGGAGGTGTGTGAACTCAGCATGGAGGTGTGTGAAGTCACAGAATGAGAGGTGTGTGAAGTCATAGAATGGAGGTGTTTGAAGTCAGAATGGAGGTGTGTGAAGTCATAGAATGGAGGTGTGTGAAGTCAGAATGGAGTTGTGTGAAGTCATTGAATGGAGGTGTGTGAAGTCAGAATGGAGGTGTGTGAAGTCATAGAATGGAGGTGTGTGAAGTCATAGAATGGAGGTGTGTGAAGTCATAGAATGGAGGTTTGTGAAGTCATAGAATGGAGGTGGGGTGAATTCATACAATGGATGTTCCTGAAGTAAGAATGTAGGTGTGTGATGTCATAGAATGGAGGTTTGTGAAGTCAAAATGGTGGTGTGTGAACTCATAGAATGGATGTGTGTGAAATGATAGAGTAGAGCTGTGTGAAGTCATGGAATGGAGGTGTGTGAAGTCAAAGAATGGAAGTGTGTGAAGTTAAAATTGAGGCGTGTGAAGTCACAGAGTGGAGGTGTGTGAAGTCACAGAATGGAGGTGTGTGAAGTCATAGAATGGAGGTGTGTGAAGTCACATAATGGAGATGTGTGTAGTCACAGAAAGGAGGTGTATGAAGTCACAGAATGGAGGTGTGTGAACTCAGAGAATGGAGGTGTGTGAACTCAGAATGGAGGTGTGTGAAGTCACAGAACGGAGATTTGTGAAGTCCTAGAATGGAGGTGCGTGAAGTCATAGAATGGATGTTTCTGAAGTAAGAATGAAGGTGTGTGAAGTCATAGAATGGAGGTGTGTGTGAAGTCAAAATGGAGGTGTGTGAACTCATAGAATGGAGGTGTGTGAAGTCATGGAATGGAGGTGTGTGAAGTCAAAGAATGGAGGTGTGTGAAGTCAAACAATAAAGGTGTGTGAAGTCACAGAATAGAGGTGTGTGAAATCACAGAATTGAGGTTTGTGAAGTCAAAAAGGGGGTGTGTAGAGTCACAAATGGAGGTGTGTGAACTCATACAATGGAGGTGTGTGAAGTCAAAGAATGGAGGGGTGTGAAGTCATCGAATGGAAGTGTGGGAAGTCATGGAATGGAGGTGTGTGAAGCCACAGAATGGAGGTGTGTGAAGTGAGAATGGAGTTGTGTGAAGTCATAGAATGGAGGTGTGTGAAGTCAGAATGGAGGTTTGTGAAGTCATACAATGGAGGTGTGTGAAGTCAGAATGGAGGTGTGTGAACTCATAGAATGGAGGTGTGTGAAGTCAGAATGGAGCTGTGTGAAGTCATAGAATGGAGGTGTCGTGAACTCAGAATGGAGGTGTGTGAAGTCACAGAATGGAGGTGTGTGAAGTCATAGAATGGAGGTGTGTGAAGTCAGAATGGAGGTGTGTGAAGTCATAGAATGGAGGTGTGTGAAGTCAGAATGGAGTTGTGTGAAGTCATTGAATGGAGGTGTGTCAAGTCAGAATGGAGGTGTGTGAAGTCATAGAATGGAGGTGTGTGAAGTCATAGAATGGAGGTGTGTGAAGTCATACAATGGAGGGTTTGTGAAGTCATAGAATGGAGGTGGCTGAATTCATACAATGGATGTTCCTGAAGTAAGAATGTAGGTGTGTGATGTCATAGAATGGAGGTGTGTGAAGTCAAGATGTGGTGTGTGTGAACTCATAGAATGGATGTGTGTGAACTGATAGAGTAGAGGTGTGTGAAGTCATGGAATGGAGGTGTGTGAAGTCAAAGAATGGAGGTGTGTGAAGTCAAAAAATGGAGGTGTGCGAAGTCACAGAATGGAGGTGTGTGAAGTCACAGAATGGAAGTGTGTGAAGTCAAAATGGAGGTTTGTGAAGTCACAGAATGGAGGTGTGTCAAGTTACAGAATGGAGGTTTGTGAAGTCAAAATGGTGGTGTGTAACGTCACAAATGGAGGTGTGTGAAGTCACAGAATGTAGGTGTGTGAACTCAAAATGGAGGTGTGTGAAGTCAAAGAATGGAGGTGTGCGAAGTCAAAGAATATAGGTGTGTGAAGTCATATAATGGAGGTGTGTGGAGTCATAGAATGGAGGTGTGTGAAATCATAGAATGAAGGTGTGTGAAGTCACGGAATGAAGGTGTGTTAAGTCACAGAACGGAGGTGTGTGAACTCAGAATGGAGGTGTGTGAAGTTCCAGAATGGAGGTGTGGGAAGTCATAGAATGGAGTTGTGTGAAGTCACAGAATGGAGGTGTGTGAATTCATAGAATGGAGGTGTGTGAAGTCATAGAATGGAGGTGTGTGAACTCACAATGGAGGTGTGTGAAGTCCCAGAATGGAGGTGTGTGAAGTCACAAAATGGAGGTGTATGAAGTCATAGAATGTAGTTGTGTGAAGTCACAGAATGGAGGTGTGTGAAGTCACACAATGGAGGTGTGTGAAGTCACACAATGAAGGTGTGTGAACTCACAATGAAGGTGTGTGAAGTCACAGAATGGAGGTGCACAGAATGGAGGTCTGTGAAGTCATAGAATGGTGGTGTGTTAAGTCACAGAATGGAGGTGTGTGAACTCAGAGAATGGAGGTGTGTGAACTCAAAATGGAGGTGTGTGAAGTCACAGAACGGAGATTTGTTTAGTCATAGAATGGATGTTTCTGAAGTAAGAATGAAGGTGTGTGAAGTCATAGAATGGAGGTGTGTGAAGTCATAGAATGGATGTGTGTTTAGTCAGAATGGAGATGTGTGAAGTCAACGAATGGAGTTGTGTGAACTCAGAATGGAGGTGTGTGAAGTCAAAATGGAGGTGTGTGAACTCATAGAATGGAGGTGTGTGAACTCATAGAATGGAGGTGTGTGAAGTCAAGGAATGGAGGTGTGTGAAGTCAAAGAATGGAGGTGTGTGAAGTCAAACAATAAAGGTGTGTGAAGTCACAGAATGGAGGTGTGTGAAATCACAGAATGGAGGTGTGTGAAGTCAAAAAGGTGGTGTGTAGAGTCACAAATGGAGGTGTGTGAACTCATAGAATGGAGGTGTGTGAAGTCAAAGAATGGAGGTGTGTGAAGTCATGGAATGGAAGTGTGGGAAGTCATGGAATGGAGGTGTGTGAAGTCACAGAATGGAGGTGTGTGAAGTCAGAATGGAGTTGTGTGAAGTCATAGAATGGAGGTGTGTGAAGTCAGAATGAAGGTGTGTGAAGTCATAAAATGGAGGTGTGTGAAGTCAGAATGGAGGTGTGTGAACTCATAGAATGGAGTTGTGTGAAGTCACAATAGAGGTGTGTGAAGTCATAGAATGGATGTGTGTGAAGTCACAGAATGGAGGTGTGTGAAGTCATAGAATGGAGCTGTGTGAAGTCAGATTGGATGTGTGTGAAGTCACAGAATGGAGGTCTATGAACTCAGAATGGAGGTGTGTGAAGTCACAGAATGGAGGTGTGTGAAGTCATAGAATGGAGGTGTGTGAAGTCATAGAATGGAGGTGTGTGAAGTCATAGAATTGAGGTGTGTGAACTCACAATGGAAGTGTGTGAAGTCAAAATGGTGGTGTGTGAACTCATAGAATGGAGGTTTGTGAACTCATAGAATGGAGGTGTGTGAAGTCATGCAATGGAGGTGTGTGAAGTCAAAGAATGGAGGTGTGTGAAGTCAAACAATAAAGGTGTGTGAAGTCACATAATGGAGGTGTGTGAAATCACAGAATGGAGGTGTGTGAAGTCATAGAATGGATGTTTCTGAATAAGAATGAATGTCTGTGAAGTCATAGAATATAGGTGTATGAAGTCAAAATAGAGGTGTGTGAACTCATAGAATGGAGGTCTGAGAACTCATAGAATGGAGGTGTGTGAAGTCATGGTATAAAGATGTGTGAAGTCAAAGAATGCAGTGTATGAAGTCAAACAATAAAGGTGTGTGAAGTCACAGAATGCAGGTGTGTGAAATCACAGAATGGAGGTGTGTGAAGTCATGGAATGTAGGTGTGTGAAGTCATAGAATGGAGGTGTGTGAAGTCAGAATGGGGTTGTGTTAAGTCATAAAATGGAGGTGTGTGAAGTCACAAGGGAGGTGTGTAAAATCATAGAATGGAGGTGTGTGAAGTCATAGAATGGAGGTGTGTGAAGTCACAAGGGAGGTGTGTGAAATCATAGAATGGAGGTGTGTGAAGTCACAGTATGGAGGTGTGTGAAGTCATAGAATGGAGCTGTGTGAAGTCAGATTGGAGGTGTGTGAAGTCACAGAATGGAGGTGTGTGAACTCAGAATGGAGGTGTGTGAAATCACAGAATGAAGGTGTGTTAAGTCATAGAATGGAGGTGTGTGAAGGCACAGAATGGAGGTGTGTGAAGTCATAGAATGAGGCTGTGTGAAGTCATAATGGGGGTGTGTGAAGTCATAGAATGGAGGTGTGTGAAATCACAATGGAGGTGTGTGAAGTCATAATGGAGGTGTGTGAAGTCACAGAATTGAGGTGTGTGAACTCACAGAATAGAGGTGTGTGAAGTCATAGAATGGAGGTGTGTGAAGTCATGGAATGGAGGTGTGTGCTCATAGAATGGATGTTTGTGAAGTAAGAATGAAGGTGTGTTAAGTCATAGAATGGAGGTGTGTGAAGGCACAGAATGGAGGTGTGTGAAGTCATAGAATGAGGCTGTGTGAAGTCATAATGGAGGTGTGTGAAGGCATAGAATGGAGGTGTGTGAAATCACAATGGAGGTGTGTGAAGTCCAAGAATGGAGGTGTGTGAAGTCATAGAAAGGAATCGTGTGAAGTCATAGAATGGAGGTGTGTGAAGCCAGAATTGAGGTGTGTGAAGTCACAGAATTGAGGTGTGTGAACTCAGAATGGAGGTGTGTGAAGTCACAGAATGGAGGTTTGTAAAGTCATAGAATGGAGGTGTGTGAAGTCATAGAATGGATGTTTCTGAAGTAGAATGAAGGTGTGTGAAGTCACAGAATGTAGGTGTGTGAAGTCAAAATGGAGGTGTGAGAACTCATAAAATGGAGATGCGTGAAGTCATGGAATGGAGGTGTGTGAAGTCCAAAAATGGAGGTGTGGGAAGTCAAACAATGGTGGTGTGTGAAGTCATAGAGTGGAGGTATGTGAAGTCAAAGAATGGAAGTGTGTGAAGTCAAAATTGAGGCGTGTGAAGTCACAGAATGGAGGTGTGTGAAGTCACAGAATGGAGGTGTGTGAAGTCATAGAATGGAGGTGTGTGAAGTCACATAATGGAGATGTGTGTAGTCACAGAAAGGAGGTGTATGAAGTCACAGAATGGAGGTGTGTGAACTCAGAGAATGGAGGTGTGTGAACTCAGAATGGAGGTGTGTGAAGTCACAGAACGGAGATTTGTGAAGTCCTAGAATGGAGGTGCGTGAAGTCATAGAATGGATGTTTCTGAAGTAAGAATGAAGGTGTGTGAAGTCATAGAATGGAGGTGTGTGAAGTCAAAATGGAGGTGTGTGAACTCATAGAATGGAGGTGTGTGAAGTCATGGAATGGAGGTGTGTGAAGTCAAAGAATGGAGGTGTGTGAAGTCAAACAATAAAGGTGGGTGAAGTCACAGAATAGAGGTGTGTGAAATCACAGAATTGAGGTTTGTGAAGTCAAAAAGGGGGTGTGTAGAGTCACAAATGGAGGTGTGTGAACTCATACAATGGAGGTGTGTGAAGTCAAAGAATGGAGGGGTGTGAAGTCATCGAATGGAAGTGTGGGAAGTCATGGAATGGAGGTGTGTGAAGCCACAGAATGGAGGTGTGTGAAGTGAGAATGGAGTTGTGTGAAGTCATAGAATGGAGGTGTGTGAAGTCAGAATGGAGGTTTGTGAAGTCATACAATGGAGGTGTGTGAAGTCAGAATGGAGGTGTGTGAACTCATAGAATGGAGGTGTGTGAAGTCAGAATGGAGGTGTGTGAAGTCATAGAATGGAGGTGTGTGAACTCAGAATGGAGGTGTGTGAAGTCACAGAATGGAGGTGTGTGAAGTCATAGAATGGAGGTGTGTGAAGTCAGAATGGAGGTGTGTGAAGTCAGAATGGAGTTGTGTGAAGTCATTGAATGGAGGTGTGTCAAGTCAGAATGGAGGTGTGTGAAGTCATAGAATGGAGGTGTGTGAAGTCATAGAATGGAGGTGTGTGAAGTCATACAATGGAGGTTTGTGAAGTCATAGAATGGAGGTGGCTGAATTCATACAATGGATGTTCCTGAAGTAAGAATGTAGATGTGTGATGTCATAGAATGGAGGTGTGTGAAGTCAAGATGGTGGTGTGTGAACTCATAGAATGCATGTGTGTGAACTGATAGAGTAGAGGTGTGTGAAGTCATGGAATGGAGGTGTGTGAAGTCAAAGAATGGAGGTGTGTGAAGTCAAAAAATGGAGGTGTGCGAAGTCACAGAATGGAGGTGTGTGAAGTCACAGAATGGAAGTGTGTGAAGTCAAAATGGAGGTTTGTGAAGTCACAGAATGGAGGTGTGTCAAGTCACAGAATGGAGGTTTGTGAAGTCAAAATGGTGGTGTGTAACGTCACAAATGGAGGTGTGTGAAGTCACAGAATGTAGGTGTGTGAACTCAAAATGGAGGTGTGTGAAGTCAAAGAATGGAGGTGTGCGAAGTCAAAGAATATAGGTGTGTGAAGTCATATAATGGAGGTGTGTGGAGTCATAGAATGGAGGTGTGTGAAATCATAGAATGAAGGTGTGTGAAGTCACGGAATGAAGGTGTGTTAAGTCACAGAACGGAGGTGTGTGAACTCAGAATGGAGGTGTGTGAAGTTCCAGAATGGAGGTGTGGGAAGTCATAGAATGGAGTTGTGTGAAGTCACAGAATGGAGGTGTGTGAATTCATAGAATGGAGGTGTGTGAAGTCATAGAATGGAGGTGTGTGAACTCACAATGTAGGTGTGTGAAGTCAAAGAATGGAGGTGTGTGAAGTCATAGAATGGAAGTGTGTGAAATCATAGAATGGAGGTGTGTGAAGCCAATATTGAGGTGTGTGAAGTCACAGAATTGAGGTGTGTGAACTCAGAATGGAGGTGTGTGAAGTCACAGAATGGAGGTTTGTGAAATCATAGAATGAAGGTGTGTGAAGTCATAGAATGGAGGTGTGTGAAGTCAAAATGGAGGTGTGCGAACTCATAAAATGGAGATGTCTGAAGTCATGGAATGGGAGTTGTGTGAAGTCCAAAAATAGAGGTGTGTGAAGTCAAACAATGTTAATGTGTGTGAAGTCACAGAATGGAGGTGAGTGAATTCAAAGAATGAAGTGTGTGAAGTCAAACTGGAGGTGTGTGGAGTAACAGAATGGAGGTGTGTGAAGTCACAGAATGGAGGTGTGTGAAGTCATAGAATGGAGGTGTGTGAAGTCACAGAATGGAGGTGTGTGAAGTCACAGAATGGAGGTGTGTGAAGTCAAAATGGAGGTGTGTGAACTCATAGAATGGAGGTTTGTGAACTCATAGAATGGAGGTGTGTGAAGTCATGCAATGGAAGGTGTGTGAAGTCAAAGAATGGAGGTGTGTGAAGTCAAACAATAAAGGTGTGTGAAGTCACAGAATGGAGGTGTGTGAAAGCACAGAATGGAGGTGTGTGAAGTCAAAAATGTGGTGTGTAGAGTCACAAATGGAGGTGTGTGAACTAATAGAATGGAGGTGTGTGAAGTCAAAGAATGGAGGTGTGTGAAGTCATGAAATGGAGGTGTGTGAAGTCACAGAATGGAGGTGTGTGAAGTCATAGAATGGAGGTGTGTGAAGTCATAGAATGGATGTTTCTGAATAAGAATGAATGTCTGTGAAGTCATAGAATGGAGGTGTATGAAGTCAAAATGGAGGTGTGTGAACTCATAGAATGGAGGTCTGAGAACTCATAGAATGGAGGTGTGTGAAGTCATGGTATAAAGATGTGTGAAGTCAAAGAATGCATTGTGTGAAGTCAAACAATAAAGGTGTGTGAAGTCACAGAATGGAGGTGTGTGAAATCGCAGAATGGAGGTGTGTGAAGTCATGGAATGTAGGTGTGTGAAGTCACAGAATGGAGGTGTGTGAAGTCAGAATGGAGTTGTGTGAAGTCATAAAATGGAGGTGTGTGAAGTCGCAAGGGAGGTGTGTGAAATCATAGAATGGAGGTGTGTGAAGTCATAGAATGGAGGTGTGTGAAGTCACAGTATGGAGGTGTGTGAAGTCATAGAATGGAGCTGTGTGAAGTCAGATTGGAGGTGTGTGAAGTCAGAGAATGGAGGTGTGTGAACTAAGAATGGAGGAGTGTGAAATCACAGAATGGAGGTGTGTGAAGTCATAGAATGGAGTTCTGTGATCATAGAATGGATGTTTGTGAAGTAAGAATGAAGGTGTGTTAAGTCATAGAATAGAGGTGTGTGAAGGCACAGAATGGAGGTGTGTGAAGTCATAGAATGAGGCTGTGTGAAGTCATAATGGAGGTGTGTGAAGTCATAGAATGGAGGTGTGTGAAATCACAATGGAGGGTGTGTGAAGTCATAATGGAGGTGTGTGAATTCACAGAATTGAGGTGTGTGAACTCACAGAATAGAGGTGTGTGAAGTCATAGAATGGAGGCGTGTGAAGTCATAGAATGGAGGTGTGTGATCATAGAATGGATGTTTGTGAAGTGAGAATGAAGGTGTGTTAAGTCATAGAATGGAGGTGGTGTGAAGGCACAGAATGGAGGTGTGTGAAGTCATAGAATGAGGCTGTGTGAAGTCATAATGGAGGTGTGTGAAGTCATAGAAATGGAGGTGTGTGAAATCACAATGGAGGTGTGTGAAGTCCAAGAATCGAGGTGTGTGAAGTCATAGAAAGGAATCGTGTGAAGTCATAGAATGGAGGTGTGTGGAAGCCAGAATTGAGGTGTGTGAAGTCACAGAATTGAGGTGTGTGAACTCAGAATGGAGGTGTGTGAAGTCACAGAATGGAGGTTTGTAAAGTCATAGAATGGAGGAGTGTGAAGTCATAGAATGGATGTTTCTGAAGTAGAATGAAGGTGTGTGAATTCACAGAATGTAGGTGTGTGAAGTCAAAATGGAGGTGTGCGAACTCATAAAATGGAGATGCGTGGAAGTCATGGAATGGAGGTGTGTGAAGTCCAAAAATGGAGGTGTGGGAAGTCAAACAATGGTGGTGTGTGAAGTCACAGAATGGAGGTGTGTGAAGTCAAAGAATGGAAGTGTGTGAAGTCAAAATTGAGGCGTGTGAAGTCACAGAATGGAGGTGTGTGAAGTCACAGAATGGAGGTGTGTGAAGTCATAGAATGGAGGTGTGTGAAGTCACATAATGGAGATGTGTGTAGTCACAGAAAGGAGGTGTATGAAGTCACAGAATGGAGGTGTGTGAACTCAGAGAATGGAGGTGTGTGAAGTCAAAGAATGGAGGGGTGTGAAGCCATCGAATGGAAGTGTGGGAAGTCATGGAATGGAGGTGTGTGAAGTCATAGAATGGAGGTGTGTGAAGTCAAAATGGAGGTGTGTGAACTCATAGAATGGAGGTGTGTGAAGTCATGGAATGGAGGTGTGTGAAGTCAAAGAATGGAGGTGTGTGAAATCAAACAATACAGGTGTGTGAAGTCACAGAATGGAGGTGTGTGAAATCACAGAATTGAGGTTTGTGAAGTCAAAAAGGGGGTGTGTAGAATCACAAATGGAGGTGTGTGAACTCATACAATGGAGGTGTGTGAAGTCAAAGAATGGAGGGGTGTGAAGTCATCGAATGGAAGTGTGGGAAGTCATGGAATGAGGTGTGTGAAGCCACAGAATGGAGGTGTGTGAAGTCAGAATGGAGTTATGTGAAGTCATAGAATGTAGGTGTGTGAAGTCAGAATGGAGGTGTGTGAAGTCATACAATGGAGGTGTGTGAAGTCAGAATGGAAGTGTGTGAACTCATAGAATGGAGGTGTGTGAAGTCAGAATGGAGGTGTGTGAAGTCATAGAATGGAGGTGTGTGAACTCAGCATGGAGGTGTGTGAAGTCACAGAATGGAGGTGGTGTGAAGTCATAGAATGGAGGTGTTTGAAGTCAGAATGGAGGTGTGTGAAGTCATAGAATGGAGGTGTGTGAAGTCAGAATGGAGTTGTGTGAAGTCATTGAATGGAGGTGTGTGAAGTCAGAATGGAGGTGTGTGAAGTCATAGAATGGAGGTGTGTGAAGTCATAGAATGGAGGTGTGTGAAGTCATAGAATGGAGGTTTGTGAAGTCATAGAATGGAGGTGGGTGAATTCATACAATGGATGTTCCTGAAGTAAGAATGTAGGTGTGTGATGTCATAGAATGGGAGGTTTGTGAAGTCAAAATGGTGGTGTGTGAACTCATAGAATGGATGTGTGTGAAATGATAGAGTAGAGCTGTGTGAAGTCATGGAATGGAGGTGTGTGAAGTCAAAGAATGGAAGTGTGTGTGAAGTTAAAATTGAGGCGTGTGAAGTCACAGAATGGAGGTGTGTGAAGTCACAGAATGGAGGTGTGTGAAGTCATAGAATGGAGGTGTGTGAAGTCACATAATGGAGATGTGTGTAGTCACAGAAAGGAGGTGTATGAAGTCACAGAATGGAGGTGTGTGAAGTCACACAATGGAGGTGTTGTGAAGTCACACAATGAAGGTGTGTGAAGTCACAGAACGGAGATTTGTGAAGTCCTAGAATGGAGGTGCGTGAAGTCATAGAATGGATGTTTCTGAAGTAAGAATGAAGGTGTGTGAAGTCATAGAATGGAGGTGTGTGAAGTCAAAATGGAGGTGTGTGAACTCATAGAATGGAGGTGTGTGAAGTCATGGAATGGAGGTGTGTGAAGTCAAAGAATGGAGGTGTGTGAAGTCAAACAATAAAGGTGTGTGAAGTCACAGAATAGAGGTGTGTGAAATCACAGAATTGAGGTTTGTGAAGTCAAAAAGGGGGTGTGTAGAGTCACAAATGGAGGTGTGTGAACTCCTACAATGGAGGTGTGTGAAGTCAAAGAATGGAGGGGTGTGAAGTCATCGAATGGAAGTGTGGGAAGTCATGGAATGGAGGTGTGTGAAGCCACAGAATGGAGGTGTGTGAAGTGAGAATGGAGTTGTGTGAAGTCATAGAATGGAGGTGTGTGAAGTCAGAATGGAGGTTTGTGAAGTCATACAATGGAGGTGTGTGAAGTCAGAATGGAGGTGTGTGAACTCATAGAATGGAGGTGTGTGAAGTCAGAATGGAGGTGTGTGAAGTCATAGAATGGAGGTGTGTGAACTCAGAATGGAGGTGTGTGAAGTCACAGAATGGAGGTGTGTGAAGTCATAGAATGGAGGTGTGTGAAGTCAGAATGGAGGTGTGTGAAGTCATAGAATGGAGGTGTGTGAAGTCAGAATGGAGTTGTGTGAAGTCATTGAATGGAGGTGTGTCAAGTCAGAATGGAGGTGTGTGAAGTCATAGAATGGAGGTGTGTGAAGTCATAGAATGGAGGTGTGTGAAGTCATACAATGGAGGTTTGTGAAGTCATAGAATGGAGGTGGCTGAATTCATACAATGGATGTTCCTGAAGTAAGAATGTAGGTGTGTGATGTCATAGAATGGAGGTGTGTGAAGTCAAGATGGTGGTGTGTGAACTCATAGAATGGATGTGTGTGAACTGATAGAGTAGAGGTGTGTGAAGTCATGGAATGGAGGTGTGTGAAGTCAAAGAATGGAGGTGTGTGAAGTCAAAAAATGGAGGTGTGCGAAGTCACAGAATGGAGGTGTGTGAAGTCACAGAATGGAAGTGTGTGAAGTCAAAATGGAGGTTTGTGAAGTCACAGAATGGAGGTGTGTCAAGTCACAGAATGGAGGTTTGTGAAGTCAAAATGGTGGTGTGTAACGTCACAAATGGAGGTGTGTGAAGTCACAGAATGTAGGTGTGTGAACTCAAAATGGAGGTGTGTGAAGTCAAAGAATGGAGGTGTGCGAAGTCAAAGAATATAGGTGTGTGAAGTCATATAATGGAGGTGTGTGGAGTCATAGAATGGAGGTGTGTGAAATCATAGAATGAAGGTGTGTGAAGTCACGGAATGAAGGTGTGTTAAGTCACAGAACGGAGGTGTGTGAACTCAGAATGGAGGTGTGTGAAGTTCCAGAATGGAGGTGTGGGAAGTCATAGAATGGAGTTGTGTGAAGTCACAGAATGGAGGTGTGTGAATTCATAGAATGGAGGTGTGTGAAGTCATAGAATGGAGGTGTGTGAACTCACAATGGAGGTGTGTGAAGTCAAAGAATGGAGGTGTGTGAAGTCATAGAATGGAAGTGTGTGAAATCATAGAATGGAGGTGTGTGAAGCCAGAATTGAGGTGTGTGAAGTCACAGAATTGAGGGTGTGTGAACTCAGAATGGAGGTGTGTGAAGTCACAGAATGGAGGTTTGTGAAATCATAGAATGAAGGTGTGTGAAGTCATAGAATGGAGGTGTGTGAAGTCAAAATGGAGGTGTGCGAACTCATAAAATGGAGATGTCTGAAGTCATGGAATGGAGTTGTGTGAAGTCCAAAAATAGAGGTGTGTGAAGTCAAACAATGTTAATGTGTGTGAAGTCACAGAATGGAGGTGAGTGAATTCAAAGAATGGAAGTGTGTGAAGTCAAACTGGAGGTGTGTGAAGTAACAGAATGGAGGTGTGTGAAGTCACAGAATGGAGGTGTGTGAAGTCATAGAATGGAGGTGTGTGAAGTCACAGAATGGAGGTGTGTGAAGTCACAGAATGGAGGTGTGTGAAGTCAAAAATGGAGGTGTGTGAACTCATAGAATGGAGGTTTGTGAACTCATAGAATGGAGGTGTGTGAAGTCATGCAATGGAGGTGTGTGAAGTCAAAGAATGGAGGTGTGTGAAGTCAAACAATAAAGGTGTGTGAAGTCACAGAATGGAGGTGTGTGAAAGCACAGAATGGAGGTGTGTGAAGTCAAAAATGTGGTGTGTAGAGTCACAAATGGAGGTGTGTGAACTAATAGAATGGAGGTGTGTGAAGTCAAAGAATGGAGGTGTGTGAAGTCATGAAATGGAGGTGTGTGAAGTCACAGAATGGAGGTGTGTGAAGTCATAGAATGGAGGTGTGTGAAGTCATAGAATGGATGTTTCTGAATAAGAATGAATGTCTGTGAAGTCATAGAATGGAGGTGTATGAAGTCAAAATGGAGGTGTGTGAACTCATAGAATGGAGGTCTGAGAACTCATAGAATGGAGGTGTGTGAAGTCATGGTATAAAGATGTGTGAAGTCAAAGAATGCATTGTGTGAAGTCAAACAATAAAGGTGTGTGAAGTCACAGAATGGAGGTGTGTGAAATCACAGAATGGAGGTGTGTGAAGTCATGGAATGTAGGTGTGTGAAGTCACAGAATGGAGGTGTGTGAAGTCAGAATGGAGTTGTGTGAAGTCATAAAATGGAGGTGTGTGAAGTCGCAAGGGAGGTGTGTGAAATCATAGAATGGAGGTGTGTGAAGTCATAGAATGGAGGTGTGTGAAGTCACAGTATGGAGGTGTGTGAAGTCATAGAATGGAGCTGTGTGAAGTCAGATTGGAGGTGTGTGAAGTCAGAGAATGGAGGTGTGTGAACTAAGAATGGAGGAGTGTGAAATCACAGAATGGAGGTGTGTGAAGTCATAGAATGGAGTTGTGTGATCATAGAATGGATGTTTGTGAAGTAAGAATGAAGGTGTGTTAAGTCATAGAATGGAGGTGTGTGAAGGCACAGAATGGAGGTGTGTGAAGTCATAGAATGAGGCTGTGTGAAGTCATAATGGAGGTGTGTGAAGTCATAGAATGGAGGTGTGTGAAATCACAATGGAGGTGTGTGAAGTCATAATGGAGGTGTGTGAAGTCACAGAATTGAGGTGTGTGAACTCACAGAATAGAGGTGTGTGAAGTCATAGAATGGAGGTGTGTGAAGTCATAGAATGGAGGTGTGTGATCATAGAATGGATGTTTGTGAAGTGAGAATGAAGGTGTGTTAAGTCATAGAATGGAGGTGTGTGAAGGCACAGAATGGAGGTGTGTGAAGTCATAGAATGAGGCTGTGTGAAGTCATAATGGAGGTGTGTGAAGTCATAGAATGGAGGTGTGTGAAATCACAAGTGTGTGAATTCCTAGAATCGAGGTGTGTGAAGTCATAGAAAGGAATCGTGTGAAGTCATAGAATGGAGGTGTGTGAAGCCAGAATTGAGGTGTGTGAAGTCACAGAATTGAGGTGTGTGAACTCAGAATGGAGGTGTGTGAAGTCACAGAATGGAGGTTTGTAAAGTCATAGAATGGAGGTGTGTGAAGTCATAGAATGGATGTTTCTGAAGTAGAATGAAGGTGTGTGAATTCACAGAATGTAGGTGTGTGAAGTCAAAATGGAGGTGTGCGAACTCATAAAATGGAGATGCGTGAAGTCATGGAATGGAGGTGTGTGAAGTCCAAAAATGGAGGTGTGGGAAGTCAAACAATGGTGGTGTGTGAAGTCACAGAATGGAGGTGTGTGAAGTCAAAGAATGGAAGTGTGTGAAGTCAAAATTGAGGCGTGTGAAGTCACAGAATGGAGGTGTGTGAAGTCACAGAATGGAGGTGTGTGAAGTCATAGAATGGAGGTGTGTGAAGTCACATAATGGAGATGTGTGTAGTCACAGAAAGGAGGTGTATGAAGTCACAGAATGGAGGTGTGTGAACTCAGAGAATGGAGGTGTGTGAAGTCAAAGAATGGAGGGGTGTGAAGTCATCGAATGGAAGTGTGGGAAGTCATGGAATGGAGGTGTGTGAAGTCATAGAATGGAGGTGTGTGAAGTCAAAATGGAGGTGTGTGAACTCATAGAATGGAGGTGTGTGAAGTCATGGAATGGAGGTGTGTGAAGTCAAAGAATGGAGGTGTGTGAAATCAAACAATACAGGTGTGTGAAGTCACAGAATGGAGGTATGTGAAATCACAGAATTGAGGTTTGTGAAGTCAAAAAGGGGGTGTGTAGAATCACAAATGGAGGTGTGTGAACTCATACAATGGAGGTGTGTGAAGTCAAAGAATGGAGGGGTGTGAAGTCATCGAATGGAAGTGTGGGAAGTCATGGAATGGAGGTGTGTGAAGCCACAGAATGGAGGTGTGTGAAGTCAGAATGGAGTTGTGTGAAGTCATAGAATGTAGGTGTGTGAAGTCAGAATGGAGGTGTGTGAAGTCATACAATGGAGGTGTGTGAAGTCAGAATGGAAGTGTGTGAACTCATAGAATGGAGGTGTGTGAAGTCAGAATGGAGGTGTGTGAAGTCATAGAATGGAGGTGTGTGAACTCAGAATGGAGGTGTGTGAAGTCACAGAATGGAGGTGTGTGAAGTCATAGAATGGAGGTGTTTGAAGTCAGAATGGAGGTGTGTGAAGTCATAGAATGGAGGTGTGTGAAGTCAGAATGGAGTTGTGTGAAGTCATTGAATGGAGGTGTGTGAAGTCATAGAATGGAGGTGTGTGAAGTCATATAATGGAGGTTTGTGAAGTCATAGAATGGAGGTGGGTGAATTCATACAATGGATGTTCCTGAAGTAAGAATGTAGGTGTGTGATGTCATAGAATGGAGGTTTGTGAAGTCAAAATGGTGGTGTGTGAACTCATAGAATGGATGTGTGTGAAATGATAGAGTAGAGGTGTGTGAAGTCATGGAATGGAGGTGTGTGAAGTCAAAGAATGGAGGTGTGTGAAGTCAACCAATGGAGGTGTGCGAAGTCAACCAATGGAGGTGTGTGAAGTCACAGAATGGAAGTGTGTGAAGTCAAAATGGAGGTGTGTGAAGTCACAGAATGGAGTTGTGTCAAGTCACAGAATGGAGGTTTGTGAAGTCAAAATGGTGGTGTGTAACGTCACAAATGGAGGTGTGTGAAGTCACAGAATGTAGGTGTGTGAACTCAAAATGGTGGTGTGTGAAGTCAAAGAATGGAGGTGTGCGAAGTCAAAGAATATAGGTGTGTGAAGTCATATAATGGAGGTGTGTGGAGTCATAGAATGAAGGTGTTGAAATCATAGAATGAAGGTGTGTGAAGTCACGGAATGAAGGTGTGTTAAGTCACAGAACGGAGGTGTGTGAACTCAGAATGGAGGTGTGTGAAGTTCCAGAATGGAGGTGTGGGAAGTCAAGATGGTGGTGTGTGAACTCATAGAATGGATGTGTGAGAACTGATAGAGTAGAGGTGTGTGAAGTCATGGAATGGAGGTGTGTGAAGTCAAAGAATGGAGGTGTGTGAAGTCAAACAATGGAGGTGTGCGAAGTCACAGAATGGAGGTGTGTGAAGTCACAGAATGGAAGTGTGTGAAGTCAAAATGGAGGTTTGTGAAGTCACAGAATGGAGGTGTGTCAAGTCACAGAATGGAGGTTTGTGAAGTCAAAATGGTGGTGTGTAACGTCACAAATGGAGGTGTGTGAAGTCACAGAATGTAGGTGTGTGAACTCAAAATGGAGGTGTGTGAAGTCAAAGAATGGAGTTGTGCGAAGTCAAAGAATATAGGTGTGTGAAGTCATATAATGGAGGTGTGTGGAGTCATAGAATGGAGGTGTGTGAAGTCACGGAATGAAGGTGTGTTAAGTCACAGAACGGAGGTGTGTCAACTCAGAATGGAGGTGTGTGAAGTTCCAGAATGGAGGTATGGGAAGTCATAGAATGGAGTTGTGTGAAGTCACAGAATGGAGGTGTGTGAATTCATAGAATGGAGGTGTGTGAAGTCATAAAATGGAGGTGTGTGAACTCACAATGGAGGTGTGTGAAGTCAAAGAATGGAGGTGTGTGAAGTCATAGAATGGAAGTGTGTGAAATCATAGAATGGAGGTGTGTGAAGCCAGAATTGAGGTGTGTGAAGTCACAGAATTGAGGTGTGTGAACTCAGAATGGAGGTGTGTGAAGTCACAGAATGGAGGTTTGTGAAATCATAGAATGAAGGTGTGTGAAGTCATAGAATGGAGGTGTGTGAAGTCAAAATGGAGGTGTGCGAACTCATAAAATGGAGATGTCTGAAGTCATGGAATGGAGTTGTGTGAAGTCCAAAAATAGAGGTGTGTGAAGTCAAACAATGTTAATGTGTGTGAGGTCACAGAATGGAGGTGTGTGAATTCAAAGAATGGAAGTGTATGAAGTCAAAATGGAGGTGTGTGAAGTAACAGAATGGAGGTGTGTGAAGTCACAGAATGTAGGTGTGTGAAGTCATAGAATGGAGGTGTGTGAAGTCACAGAATGGAGGTGTGTGAAGTCACAGAATGGAGGTGTGTGAAGTCAAAATGGAGGTGTGTGAACTCATAGAATGGAGGTTTGTGAACTCATAGAATGGAGGTGTGTGAAGTCATGCAATGGAGGTGTGTGAAGTCAAAGAATGGAGGTGTGTGAAGTCAAACAATAAAGGTGTGTGAAGTCACAGAATGGAGGTGTGTGAAGGCACAGAATGGAGGTGTGTGAAGTCAAAAATGTGGTGTGTAGAGTCACAAATGGAGGTGTGTGAACTCATAGAATGGAGGTGTGAAGTCAAAGAATGGAGGTGTGTGAAGTCATGGAATGGAGGTGTGTGAAGTCACAGAATGGAGGTGTGTGAAGTCATAGAATGGAGGTGTGTGAAGTCATAGAATGGATGTTTCTGAATAAGAATGAATGTCTGTGAAGTCATAGAATGGAGGTGTATGAAGTCAAAATGGAGGTGTGTGAACTCATAGAATGGAGGTCTGAGAACTCATAGAATGGAGGTGTGTGAAGTCATGGTATAAAGATGTGTGAAGTCAAAGAATGCATTGTGTGAAGTCAAACAATAAAGGTGTGTGAAGTCACAGTATGGAGGTGTGTGAAATCACAGAATGGAGGTGTGTGAAGTCATGGAATGTAGGTGTGTGAAGTCACAGAATGGAGGTGTGTGAAGTCAGAATGGAGTTGTGTGAAGTCATAAAATGGAGGTGTGTGAAGTCACAAGGGAGGTGTGTGAAATCATAGAATGGAGGTGTGTGAAGTCATAGAATGGAGGTGTGTGAAGTCACAGTATGGAGGTGTGTGAAGTCATAGAATGGAGCTGTGTGAAGTCAGATTGGAGGTGTGTGAAGTCAGAGAATGGAGGTGTGTGAACTCACAGAATAGAGGTGTGTGAAGTCATAGAATGGAGGTGTGTGAAGTCATACAATGGAGGTGTGTGATCATAGAATGGATGTTTGTGAAGTAAGAATGAAGGTGTGTTAAGTCATAGAATGGAGGTGTGTGAAGGCACAGAATGGAGGTGTGTGAAGTCATAGAATGAGGCTGTGTGAAGTCATAATGGAGGTGTGTGAAGTCATAGAATGGAGGTGTGTGAAATCACAATGGAGGTGTGTGAAGTCCAAGAATCGAGGTGTGTGAAGTCATAGAAAGGAATCGTGTGAAGTCATAGAATGGAGGTGTGTGAAGCCAGAATTGAGGTGTGTGAAGTCACAGAATTGAGGTGTGTGAACTCAGAATGGAGGTGTGTGAAGTCACAGAATGGAGGTTTGTAAAGTCATAGAATGGAGGTGTGTGAAGTCATAGAATGGATGTTTCTGAAGTAGAATGAAGGTGTGTGAATTCACAGAATGTAGGTGTGTGAAGTCAAAATGGAGGTGTGCGAACTCATAAAATGGAGATGCGTGAAGTCATGGAATGGAGGTGTGTGAAGTCCAAAAATGAAGGTGTGGGAAGTCAAACAATGGTGGTGTGTGAAGTCACAGAATGGAGGTGTGTGAAGTCAAAGAATGGAAGTGTGTGAAGTCAAAATTGAGGCGTGTGAAGTCACAGAATGGAGGTGTGTGAAGTCACAGAATGGAGGTGTGTGAAGTCATAGAATGGAGGTGTGTGAAGTCACATAATGGAGATGTGTGTAGTCACAGAAAGGAGGTGTATGAAGTCACAGAATGGAGGTGTGTGAACTCAGAGAATGGAGGTGTGTGAACTCAGAATGGAGGTGTGTGAAGTCACAGAACGGAGATTTGTGAAGTCATAGAATGGAGGTGCGTGAAGTCATAGAATGGATGTTTCTGAAGTAAGAATGAAGGTGTGTGAAGTCATAGAATGGAGGTGTGTGAAGTCAAAATGGAGGTGTGTGAACTCATAGAATGGAGGTGTGTGAACTCATGGAATGGAGGTGTGTGAAGTCAAAGAATGGAGGTGTGTGAAGTCAAACAATAAAGGTGTGTGAAGTCACAGAAGGGAGGTGTGTGAAATCACAGACTTCAGGTGTGTGAAGTCAAAAAGGGGGTGTGTAGAATCACAAATGGAGGTGTGTGAACTCATACAATGGAGGTGTGTGAAGTCAAAGAATGGAGGGGTGTGAAGTCATCGAATGGAAGTTTGGGAAGTCATGGAATGGAGGTGTGTGAAGCCACAGAATGGAGGTGTGTGAAGTCAGAATGGAGTTGTGTGAAGTCATAGAATGTAGGTGTGTGAAGTCAGAATGGAGGTGTGTGAAGTCATACAATGGAGGTGTGTGAAGTCAGAATGGAGGTGTGTGAACTCATAGAATGGAGGTGTGTGAAGTCAGAATGGAGGTGTGTGAAGTCATAGAATGGAGGTGTGTGAAGTCAGAATGGAGGTGTGTGAAGTCATCGAATGGAGGTGTGTGAAGTCATAGAACGGAGGTGTGTGAAGTCATACAATGGAGGTTTGTGAAGTCATAGAATGAAGGTGGGTGAATTCATACAATGGATGTTCCTGAAGTAAGAATGTAGGTGTGTGATGTCATAGAATGGAGGTTTGTGAAGTCAAAATGGTGGTGTGTGAACTCATAGAATGGATGTGTGTGAACTGATAGAGTAGAGGTGTGTGAAGTCATGGAGTGGAGGTGTGTGAAGTCACAGAATGGAGGTGTGTGAATTCAAAGAATGGAAGTGTATGAAGTCAAAATGGAGGTGTGTGAAGTAACAGAATGGAGGTGTGTGAAGTCACAGAATGTAGGTGTGTGAAGTCATAGAATGGAGGTGTGTGAAGTCACAGAATGGAGGTGTGTGAAGTCACAGAATGGAGGTGTGTGAAGTCAAAATGGAGGTGTGTGAACTCATAGAATGGAGGTTTGTGAACTCATAGAATGGAGGTGTGTGAAGTCATGCAATGGAGGTGTGTGAAGTCAAAGAATGGAGGTGTGTGAAGTCAAACAATAAAGGTGTGTGAAGTCACAGAATGGAGGTGTGTGAAGGCACAGAATGGAGGTGTGTGAAGTCAAAAATGTGGTGTGTAGAGTCACAAATGGAGGTGTGTGAACTCATAGAATGGAGGTGTGAAGTCAAAGAATGGAGGTGTGTGAAGTCATGGAATGGAGGTGTGTGAAGTCACAGAATGGAGGTGTGTGAAGTCATAGAATGGAGGTGTGTGAAGTCATAGAATGGATGTTTCTGAATAAGAATGAATGTCTGTGAAGTCATAGAATGGAGGTGTATGAAGTCAAAATGGAGGTGTGTGAACTCATAGAATGGAGGTCTGAGAACTCATAGAATGGAGGTGTGTGAAGTCATGGTATAAAGATGTGTGAAGTCAAAGAATGCATTGTGTGAAGTCAAACAATAAAGGTGTGTGAAGTCACAGTATGGAGGTGTGTGAAATCACAGAATGGAGGTGTGTGAAGTCATGGAATGTAGGTGTGTGAAGTCACAGAATGGAGGTGTGTGAAGTCAGAATGGAGTTGTGTGAAGTCATAAAATGGAGGTGTGTGAAGTCACAAGGGAGGTGTGTGAAATCATAGAATGGAGGTGTGTGAAGTCATAGAATGGAGGTGTGTGAAGTCACAGTATGGAGGTGTGTGAAGTCATAGAATGGAGCTGTGTGAAGTCAGATTGGAGGTGTGTGAAGTCAGAGAATGGAGGTGTGTGAACTCACAGAATAGAGGTGTGTGAAGTCATAGAATGGAGGTGTGTGAAGTCATACAATGGAGGTGTGTGATCATAGAATGGATGTTTGTGAAGTAAGAATGAAGGTGTGTTAAGTCATAGAATGGAGGTGTGTGAAGGCACAGAATGGAGGTGTGTGAAGTCATAGAATGAGGCTGTGTGAAGTCATAATGGAGGTGTGTGAAGTCATAGAATGGAGGTGTGTGAAATCACAATGGAGGTGTGTGAAGTCCAAGAATCGAGGTGTGTGAAGTCATAGAAAGGAATCGTGTGAAGTCATAGAATGGAGGTGTGTGAAGCCAGAATTGAGGTGTGTGAAGTCACAGAATTGAGGTGTGTGAACTCAGAATGGAGGTGTGTGAAGTCACAGAATGGAGGTTTGTAAAGTCATAGAATGGAGGTGTGTGAAGTCATAGAATGGATGTTTCTGAAGTAGAATGAAGGTGTGTGAATTCACAGAATGTAGGTGTGTGAAGTCAAAATGGAGGTGTGCGAACTCATAAAATGGAGATGCGTGAAGTCATGGAATGGAGGTGTGTGAAGTCCAAAAATGAAGGTGTGGGAAGTCAAACAATGGTGGTGTGTGAAGTCACAGAATGGAGGTGTGTGAAGTCAAAGAATGGAAGTGTGTGAAGTCAAAATTGAGGCGTGTGAAGTCACAGAATGGAGGTGTGTGAAGTCACAGAATGGAGGTGTGTGAAGTCATAGAATGGAGGTGTGTGAAGTCACATAATGGAGATGTGTGTAGTCACAGAAAGGAGGTGTATGAAGTCACAGAATGGAGGTGTGTGAACTCAGAGAATGGAGGTGTGTGAACTCAGAATGGAGGTGTGTGAAGTCACAGAACGGAGATTTGTGAAGTCATAGAATGGAGGTGCGTGAAGTCATAGAATGGATGTTTCTGAAGTAAGAATGAAGGTGTGTGAAGTCATAGAATGGAGGTGTGTGAAGTCAAAATGGAGGTGTGTGAACTCATAGAATGGAGGTGTGTGAACTCATGGAATGGAGGTGTGTGAAGTCAAAGAATGGAGGTGTGTGAAGTCAAACAATAAAGGTGTGTGAAGTCACAGAAGGGAGGTGTGTGAAATCACAGACTTCAGGTGTGTGAAGTCAAAAAGGGGGTGTGTAGAATCACAAATGGAGGTGTGTGAACTCATACAATGGAGGTGTGTGAAGTCAAAGAATGGAGGGGGTGTGAAGTCATCGAATGGAAGTTTGGGAAGTCATGGAATGGAGGTGTGTGAAGCCACAGAATGGAGGTGTGTGAAGTCAGAATGGAGTTGTGTGAAGTCATAGAATGTAGGTGTGTGAAGTCAGAATGGAGGTGTGTGAAGTCATACAATGGAGGTGTGTGAAGTCAGAATGGAGGTGTGTGAACTCATAGAATGGAGGTGTGTGAAGTCAGAATGGAGGTGTGTGAAGTCATAGAATGGAGGTGTGTGAAGTCAGAATGGAGGTGTGTGAAGTCATCGAATGGAGGTGTGTGAAGTCATAGAACGGAGGTGTGTGAAGTCATACAATGGAGGTTTGTGAAGTCATAGAATGAAGGTGGGTGAATTCATACAATGGATGTTCCTGAAGTAAGAATGTAGGTGTGTGATGTCATAGAATGGAGGTTTGTGAAGTCAAAATGGTGGTGTGTGAACTCATAGAATGGATGTGTGTGAACTGATAGAGTAGAGGTGTGTGAAGTCATGGAGTGGAGGTGTGTGAAGTCAAAGAATGGAGGTGTGTGAAGTCAAACAATGGAGGTGTGCGAAGTCACAGAATGGAGGTGTGTGAAGTCACAGAATGGAAGTGTGTGAAGTCAAAATGGAGGTGTGTGAAGTCACAGAATGGAGGTGTGCCAAGTCACACAATGGAGGTTTGTGAAGTCAAAATGGTGGTGTGTAACGTCACAAATGGAGGTGTGTGAAGTCACAGAATGTAGGTGTGTGAACTCAAAATGGTGGTGTGTGAAGTCAAAGAATGGAGGTGTGCGAAGTCAAAGAATATAGGTGTGTGAAGTCATATAATGGAGGTGTGTGGAGTCATAGAATGGAGGTGTGTGAAATCATAGAATGAAGGTGTGTGAAGTCACGGAATGAAGGTGTGTTAAGTCACAGAACGGAGGTGTGTGAACTCAGAATGGAGGTGTGTGAAGTTCCAGAATGGAGGTGTGGGAAGTCATAGAATGGAGTTGTGTGAAGTCACAGAATGGAGGTGTGTGAATTCATAGAATGGAGGTGTGTGAAGTCATAGAATGGAGGTGTGTGAACTCACAATGGAGGTGTGTGAAGTCAAAGAATGGAGGTGTGTGAAGTCATAGAATGGAAGTGTGTGAAATCATAGAATGGAGGTGTGTGAAGCCAGAATTGAGGTGTGTGAAGTCACAGAATTGAGGTGTGTGAACTCAGAATGGAGGTGTGTGAAGTCACAGAATGGAGGTTTGTGAAATCATAGAATGAAGGTGTGTGAAGTCATAGAATGGAGGTGTGTGAAGTCAAAATGGAGGTGTGCGAACTCATAAAATGGAGATGTCTGAAGTCATGGAATGGAGTTGTGTGAAGTCCAAAAATAGAAGTGTGTGAAGTCAAACAATGTTAATGTGTGTGAAGTCACAGAATGGAGGTGTGTGAATTCAAGAATGGAAGTGTGTGAAGTCAAATTGGAGGTGTGTGAAGTAACAGAATGGAGGTGTGTGAAGTCACAGAATGTAGGTGTGTGAAGTCATAGAATGGTGGTGTGTGAAGTCACAGAATGGAGGTGTGTGAAGTCACAGAATGGAGGTGTGTGAAGTCAAAATGGAGGTGTGTGAACTCATAGAATGGAGGTTTGTGAACTCATAGAATGGAGGTGTGTGAAGTCATGCAATGGAGGTGTGTGAAGTCAAAGAATGGAGGTGTGTGAAGTCAAACAATAAAGGTGTGTGAAGTCACAGAATGGAGGTGCGTGAAATCACAGAATGGAGGTGTGTGAAGTCAAAAATGTGGTGTGTAGAGTCACAAATGGAGGTGTGTGAACTCATAGAATGGAGGTGTGTGAAGTCAAAGAATGGAGGTGTGTGAAGTCATGGAATGGAGGTGTGTGAAGTCACAGAATGGAGGTGTGTGAAGTCATAGAATGGAGGTGTGTGAAGTCATAGAATGGATGTTTTTGAATAAGAATGAATGTCTTTGAAGTCATAGAATGGAGGTGTATGAAGTCAAAATGGAGGTGTGTGAACTCATAGAATGGAGGTCTGAGAACTCATAGAATGGAGGTGTGTGAAGTCATGGTATAAAGATGTGTGAAGTCAAAGAATGCATTGTGTGAAGTCAAACAATAAAGGTGTGTGAAGTCACAGAATGGAGGTGTGTGAAATCACAGAATGGAGGTGTGTGAAGTCATGGAATGTAGGTGTGTGAAGTCATAGAATGGGGGTGTGTGAAGTCAGAATGGAGTTGTGTGAAGTCATAAAATGGAGGTGTGTGAAGTCACAAGGGAGGTGTGTGAAATCATAGAATGGAGGTGTGTGAAGTCATAGAATGGAGGTGTGTGAACTCAGAATGGAGGAGTGTCAAATCACAGAATGGAGGTGTGTGAAGCCATAGAATGGAGGTGTGTGATCATAGAATGGATGTTTGTGAAGTAAGAATGAAGGTGTGTTAAGTCATAGAATGGAGGTGTGTGAAGGCACAGAATGGAGGTGTGTGAAGTCATAGAATGAGGCTGTGTGAAGTCATAATGGAGGTTTGTGAAGTCACAGAATTGAGGTGTGTGAACTCACAGAATAGAGGTGTGTGAAGTCATAGAATGGAGGTGTGTGAAGTCATAGAATGGAGGTGTGTGATCATAGAATGGATGTTTGTGAAGTAAGAATGAAGGTGTGTTAAGTCATAGAATGGAGGTGTGTGAAGGCACAGAATGGAGGTGTGTGAAGTCATAGAATGAGGGTGTGTGAAGTCATAATGGAGGTGTGTGAAGTCATAGAATGGAGGTGTGTGAAATCACAATGGAGGTGTGTGAAGTCCAAGAATGAAGGTGTGTGAAGTCATAGAAAGGAATCGTGTGAAGTCATAGAATGGAGGTGTGTGAAGCCAGAATTGAGGTGTGTGAAGTCACAGAATTGAGGAGTGTGAACTCAGAATGGAGGTGTGTGAAGTCACAGAATGGAGGTTTGTAAAGTCATAGAATGGAGGTGTGTGAAGTCATAGAATGGATGTTTCTGAAGTAGAGTGAAGGTGTGTGAAGTCACAGAATATAGGTGTGTGAAGTCAAAATGGAAGTGTGCGAACTCATAAAATGGAAATGCGTGAAGTCATGGAATGGAGGTGTGTGTAGTCCAAAAATGGAGGTGTGGGAAGTCAAACAATGGTGGTGTGTGAAGTCACAGAATGGGTGTGTGTGCAGTCAAAGAATGGAAGTGTGTGAAGTCAACATTGAGGCGTGTGAAGTCACAGAATGGAGGTGTGTGAAGTCACAGAATGGAGGTGTGTGAAGTCATAGAATGGAGGTGTGTGAAGTCACAGAATGGAGATGTGTGTAGTCACAGAATGGAGGTGTGTGAAGTCACAGAATGGAGGTGTGTGAACTCAGAGAATGGAGGTGTGTGAACTCAGAATGGAGGTGTGTGAAGTCACAGAACGGAGATTTGTGAAGTCATAGAATGGAGGTGCGTGAAGTCATAGAATTGATGTTGCTGAAGTAAGAATGAAGGTGTGTGAAGTCATAGAATGGAGGTGTGTGAAGTCAAAATGGAGGTGTGTGAACTCATAGAATGGAGGTGTGTGAAGTCATGGAATAGAGGTGTGTGAAGTCAAAGAATGGAGGTGTGTGAAGTCAAAGAATGGAGATGTGTGAAGTCAAACAATAAAGGTGTGTGAAGTCACAGAATGGAGGTGTGTGAAATCACAGAATGCAGGTTTGTGAAGTCAAAAAGTGGTGTGTAGAGTCACAAATGGAGGTGTGTGAACTCATACAATGGAGGTGTGTGAAGTCAAAGAATGGAGGTGTGTGAAGTCATCGAATGGAAGTGTGGGAAGTCATGGAATGGAGGTGTGTGAAGCCACAGAATGGAGGTGTGTGAAGTAAGAATGGAGTTGTGTGAAGTCATAGAATGGAGGTGTGTGAAGTCAGAATGGAGGTGTGTGAAGTCATACAATGGAGGTGTGTGAAGTCAGAATGGAAGTGTGTGAACTCATAGAATGGAGGTGTGTGAAGTCACAATGGAGTTGTGTGAAGTCATAGAATGGAGGTGTGTGAACTCAGAATGGAGGTGTGTGAAGTCACAGAATGGAGGTGTGTGAAGTCATAGAATGGAGGTGTGTGAAGTCACAATGGAGGTGTGTGAAGTCATAGAATGGAGGTGTGTGAAGTCAGAATGGAGGTGTGTGAAGTCATTGAATGGAGGTGTGTGAAGTCAGAATGGAGGTGTGTGAAGTCATAGAATGGAGGTGTGTGAAGTCACAATGGAGGTGTGTGAACTCATAGAATGGAGGTGTGTGAAGTCACAATGGAGGTGTGTGAAGTCATAGAATGGAGGTGGGTGAGTTCATACAATGGATGTTCCTGAAGTAAGAATGTAGGTGTGTGAAGTCATAGAATGGAGGTGTGTGAAGTCAAAATGGTGGTGTGTGAACTCATAGAATGGATGTGTGTGAACTGATAGAGTAGAGGTGTGTGAAGTCATGGAATGGAGGTGTGTGAAGTCAAAGAATGGAGGTGTGTTTAGTCAAAATTGAGGTGTGTGTACTCGTAGAATGGAGGTTTGTGAACTCATAGAATGGAGGTGTGTGAAGTCATGCAATGGAGGTGTGTGAAGTCAAAGAATGGAAGTGTGTGAAGTCAAACAATAAAGGTGTGTGAAGTCACAGAAAGGAGGTGCGTGAAATCACAGAATGGAGGTGTGTGAAGTCAAAAATGTGGTGTGTATAGTCACAAATGGAGGTGTGTTAACTGATAGAATGGAGGTGTGAGAAGTCAAAGAATTGAGGTGTGTGAAGTCATGGATTGGAGGTGTGTGAAGTCACAGAATGGAGGTGTGTGAAGTCATAGAATGGAGGTGTGTGAAGTCATAGAATGGATGTTTCTGAATAAGAATGAATGTGTGTGAAGTCATAGAATGGAGGTGTATGAAGTCAAAATGCAGGTGTGTGAACTCATAGAATGGAGGTGTGTGAAGTCATGGAATAAAGATGCGTGAAGTCAAAGAATGCATTGTGTAAAGTCAAACAATAAAGGTGTGTGAAATCACAGAATGGAGGTGTGTGAAATCACAGAATGGAGGTGTGTGACGTCGTGGAATGGAGGTGAGTGAAGTCACAGAATGGAGGTGTGTGAAGTCAGAATGGATTTGTGTGAAGTCATAGAATGGAGGTGTGTGAAGTCACAAGGGAGGTGTGTGAAATCATAAAATGAAGGTGTGTGAAGTCATAGAATGGAGGTGTGTGAAGTCACAAGGGAGGTGTGTGAAATCATAGAATGGAGGTGTGTGAAGTCACAGTATGGAGGTGTGTGAAGTCATAGAATGGAGCTGTGTGAACTCAGAATGGAGGTGTGTGAAATCACAGAATGGAGGTGGGAAGTCATAGAATGGAGGTGTGTGAAATCACAATGGAGGTGTGTGAAGTCCAAGAATGAAGGTGTGTGAAGTCATAGAAAGGAATCGTGTGAAGTCATAGAATGGAGGTGTGTGAAGCCAGAATTGAGGTGTGTGAAGTCATAGAATGGAGGTGTGTGATCATAGAATGGATGTTTGTGAATTAAGAATGAAGGTGTGTTAAGTCATAGAATGGAGGTGTGTGAAGGCACAGAATTGAGGTGTGTGAAGTCATAGAATGAGGCTGTGTGAAGTCATAATGGAGGTGTGTGAAGTCATAGAATGGAGGTGTGTGAAATCACAATGGAGGTGTGTGAAGTCAAAGAATGGAGGTGTGTGAAGTCATAGAAAGGAATCGTGTGAAGTCATAGAATGGAGGTGTGTGAAGCCAGAATCGAGGTGTGTAAACTCAGAATGGAGGTGTGTGAAGTCACAGAATGGAGGTTTGTAAAGTCATAGAATGGAGGTGTGTGAAGTCATAGAATGGATGTTTCTGAAGTAGAATTAAGGTGTGTGAAGTCACAGAATATAGGTGTGTGAAATCAAAACGGAGGTGTGCGAACTCATAAAATGGAGATGCGTGAAGTCATGGAATGGAGGTGTGTGAAGTCCAAAAATTGAGGTGTGGGAAGTCAAACAATGGTGGTGTGTGAAGTCACAGAATGGAGGTTTGTGAAGTCAAAGAATGGAAGTGTGTGAAGTCAAAATTGAGGCGTGTGAAGTCACAGAATGGAGGTGTGTGAAGTCACAGAATGGAGGTGTGTGAAATCATAGAATGGAGGTGTGTGAAGTCACAGAATGGAGATGTGTGTAGTCACAGAATGGAGGTGTGTGAAGTCAGAATGGAGGTGTGTGAAGTCAAAGAATGGAGGTGTGTGAAGTCACAGAATGGAGATGTGTGGAAATCACAGAATGGAGGTTTGTGAAGTCACAGAATGGAGGTGTGTGAAGTCATAGAAAGGAATCGTGTGAAGTCATAGAATGGAGGTGTGTGAAGCCAGAATTGAGGTGTGTGAAGTCACAGAATTGAGGAGTGTGAACTCAGAATGGAGGTGTGTGAAGTCACAGAATGGAGGTTTGTAAAGTCATAGAATGGAGGTGTGTGAAGTCATAGAATGGATGTTTCTGAAGTAGAGTGAAGGTGTGTGAAGTCACAGAATATAGGTGTGTGAAGTCAAAATGGAAGTGTGCGAACTCATAAAATGGAAATGCGTGAAGTCATGGAATGGAGGTGTGTGTAGTCCAAAAATGGAGGTGTGGGAAGTCAAACAATGGTGGTGTGTGAAGTCACAGAATGGGTGTGTGTGCAGTCAAAGAATGGAAGTGTGTGAAGTCAACATTGAGGCGTGTGAAGTCTCAGAATGGAGGTGTGTGAAGTCACAGAATGGAGGTGTGTGAAGTCATAGAATGGAGGTGTGTGAAGTCACAGAATGGAGATGTGTGTAGTCACAGAATGGAGGTGTGTGAAGTCACAGAATGGAGGTGTGTGAACTCAGAGAATGGAGGTGTGTGAACTCAGAATGGAGGTGTGTGAAGTCACAGAACGGAGATTTGTGAAGTCATAGAATGGAGGTGCGTGAAGTCATAGAATTGATGTTGCTGAAGTAAGAATGAAGGTGTGTGAAGTCATAGAATGGAGGTGTGTGAAGTCAAAATGGAGGTGTGTGAACTCATAGAATGGAGGTGTGTGAAGTCATGGAATAGAGGTGTGTGAAGTCAAAGAATGGAGGTGTGTGAAGTCAAAGAATGGAGATGTGTGAAGTCAAACAATAAAGGTGTGTGAAGTCACAGAATGGAGGTGTGTGAAATCACAGAATGCAGGTTTGTGAAGTCAAAAAGTGGTGTGTAGAGTCACAAATGGAGGTGTGTGAACTCATACAATGGAGGTGTGTGAAGTCAAAGAATGGAGGTGTGTGAAGTCATCGAATGGAAGTGTGGGAAGTCATGGAATGGAGGTGTGTGAAGCCACAGAATGGAGGTGTGTGAAGTAAGAATGGAGTTGTGTGAAGTCATAGAATGGAGGTGTGTGAAGTCAGAATGGAGGTGTGTGAAGTCATACAATGGAGGTGTGTGAAGTCAGAATGGAAGTGTGTGAACTCATAGAATGGAGGTGTGTGAAGTCACAATGGAGGTGTGTGAAGTCATAGAATGGAGGTGTGTGAACTCAGAATGGAGGTGTGTGAAGTCACAGAATGGAGGTGTGTGAAGTCATAGAATGGAGGTGTGTGAAGTCACAATGGAGGTGTGTGAAGTCATAGAATGGAGGTGTGTGAAGTCAGAATGGAGGTGTGTGAAGTCATTGAATGGAGGTGTGTGAAGTCAGAATGGAGGTGTGTGAAGTCATAGAATGGAGGTGTGTGAAGTCACAATGGAGGTGTGTGAACTCATAGAATGGAGGTGTGTGAAGTCACAATGGAGGTGTGTGAAGTCATAGAATGGAGGTGGGTGAGTTCATACAATGGATGTTCCTGAAGTAAGAATGTAGGTGTGTGAAGTCATAGAATGGAGGTGTGTGAAGTCAAAATGGTGGTGTGTGAACTCATAGAATGGATGTGTGTGAACTGATAGAGTAGAGGTGTGTGAAGTCATGGAATGGAGGTGTGTGAAGTCAAAGAATGGAGGTGTGTGAAGTCAAAATGGAGGTGTGTGTACTCGTAGAATGGAGGTTTGTGAACTCATAGAATGGAGGTGTGTGAAGTCATGCAATGGAGGTGTGTGAAGTCAAAGAATGGAAGTGTGTGAAGTCAAACAATAAAGGTGTGTGAAGTCACAGAAAGGAGGTGCGTGAAATCACAGAATGGAGGTGTGTGAAGTCAAAAATGTGGTGTGTATAGTCACAAATGGAGGTGTGTTAACTGATAGAATGGAGGTGTGAGAAGTCAAAGAATTGAGGTGTGTGAAGTCATGGATTGGAGGTGTGTGAAGTCACAGAATGGAGGTGTGTGAAGTCATAGAATGGAGGTGTGTGAAGTCATAGAATGGATGTTTCTGAATAAGAATGAATGTGTGTGAAGTCATAGAATGGAGGTGTATGAAGTCAAAATGCAGGTGTGTGAACTCATAGAATGGAGGTGTGTGAAGTCATGGAATAAAGATGCGTGAAGTCAAAGAATGCATTGTGTAAAGTCAAACAATAAAGGTGTGTGAAGTCACAGAATGGAGGTGTGTGAAATCACAGAATGGAGGTGTGTGACGTCGTGGAATGGAGGTGAGTGAAGTCACAGAATGGAGGTGTGTGAAGTCAGAATGGATTTGTGTGAAGTCATAGAATGGAGGTGTGTGAAGTCACAAGGGAGGTGTGTGAAATCATAAAATGAAGGTGTGTGAAGTCATAGAATGGAGGTGTGTGAAGTCACAAGGGAGGTGTGTGAAATCATAGAATGGAGGTGTGTGAAGTCACAGTATGGAGGTGTGTGAAGTCATAGAATGGAGCTGTGTGAACTCAGAATGGAGGTGTGTGAAATCACAGAATGGAGGTGGGAAGTCATAGAATGGAGGTGTGTGAAATCACAATGGAGGTGTGTGAAGTCCAAGAATGAAGGTGTGTGAAGTCATAGAAAGGAATCGTGTGAAGTCATAGAATGGAGGTGTGTGAAGCCAGAATTGAGGTGTGTGAAGTCATAGAATGGAGGTGTGTGATCATAGAATGGATGTTTGTGAATTAAGAATGAAGGTGTGTTAAGTCATAGAATGGAGGTGTGTGAAGGCACAGAATTGAGGTGTGTGAAGTCATAGAATGAGGCTGTGTGAAGTCATAATGGAGGTGTGTGAAGTCATAGAATGGAGGTGTGTGAAATCACAATGGAGGTGTGTGAAGTCAAAGAATGGAGGTGTGTGAAGTCATAGAAAGGAATCGTGTGAAGTCATAGAATGGAGGTGTGTGAAGCCAGAATCGAGGTGTGTGAACTCAGAATGGAGGTGTGTGAAGTCACAGAATGGAGGTTTGTAAAGTCATAGAATGGAGGTGTGTGAAGTCATAGAATGGATGTTTCTGAAGTAGAATTAAGGTGTGTGAAGTCACAGAATATAGGTGTGTGAAATCAAAACGGAGGTGTGCGAACTCATAAAATGGAGATGCGTGAAGTCATGGAATGGAGGTGTGTGAAGTCCAAAAATTGAGGTGTGGGAAGTCAAACAATGGTGGTGTGTGAAGTCACAGAATGGAGGTTTGTGAAGTCAAAGAATGGAAGTGTGTGAAGTCAAAATTGAGGCGTGTGAAGTCACAGAATGGAGGTGTGTGAAGTCACAGAATGGAGGTGTGTGAAATCATAGAATGGAGGTGTGTGAAGTCACAGAATGGAGATGTGTGTAGTCACAGAATGGAGGTGTGTGAAGTCAGAATGGAGGTGTGTGAAGTCAAAGAATGGAGGTGTGTGAAGTCACAGAATGGAGATGTGTGGAAATCACAGAATGGAGGTTTGTGAAGTCACAGAATGGAGGTGTGTGAAGTCATAGAAAGGAATCGTGTGAAGTCATAGAATGGAGGTGTGTGAAGCCAGAATTGAGGTGTGTGAAGTCACAGAATTGAGGAGTGTGAACTCAGAATGGAGGTGTGTGAAGTCACAGAATGGAGGTTTGTAAAGTCATAGAATGGAGGTGTGTGAAGTCATAGAATGGATGTTTCTGAAGTAGAGTGAAGGTGTGTGAAGTCACAGAATATAGGTGTGTGAAGTCAAAATGGAAGTGTGCGAACTCATAAAATGGAAATGCGTGAAGTCATGGAATGGAGGTGTGTGTAGTCCAAAAATGGAGGTGTGGGAAGTCAAACAATGGTGGTGTGTGAAGTCACAGAATGGGTGTGTGTGCAGTCAAAGAATGGAAGTGTGTGAAGTCAACATTGAGGCGTGTGAAGTCACAGAATGGAGGTGTGTGAAGTCACAGAATGGAGGTGTGTGAAGTCATAGAATGGAGGTGTGTGAAGTCACAGAATGGAGATGTGTGTAGTCACAGAATGGAGGTGTGTGAAGTCACAGAATGGAGGTGTGTGAACTCAGAGAATGGAGGTGTGTGAACTCAGAATGGAGGTGTGTGAAGTCACAGAACGGAGATTTGTGAAGTCATAGAATGGAGGTGCGTGAAGTCATAGAATTGATGTTGCTGAAGTAAGAATGAAGGTGTGTGAAGTCATAGAATGGAGGTGTGTGAAGTCAAAATGGAGGTGTGTGAACTCATAGAATGGAGGTGTGTGAAGTCATGGAATAGAGGTGTGTGAAGTCAAAGAATGGAGGTGTGTGAAGTCAAAGAATGGAGATGTGTGAAGTCAAACAATAAAGGTGTGTGAAGTCACAGAATGGAGGTGTGTGAAATCACAGAATGCAGGTTTGTGAAGTCAAAAAGTGGTGTGTAGAGTCACAAATGGAGGTGTGTGAACTCATACAATGGAGGTGTGTGAAGTCAAAGAATGGAGGTGTGTGAAGTCATCGAATGGAAGTGTGGGAAGTCATGGAATGGAGGTGTGTGAAGCCACAGAATGGAGGTGTGTGAAGTAAGAATGGAGTTGTGTGAAGTCATAGAATGGAGGTGTGTGAAGTCAGAATGGAGGTGTGTGAAGTCATACAATGGAGGTGTGTGAAGTCAGAATGGAAGTGTGTGAACTCATAGAATGGAGGTGTGTGAAGTCACAATGGAGGTGTGTGAAGTCATAGAATGGAGGTGTGTGAACTCAGAATGGAGGTGTGTGAAGTCACAGAATGGAGGTGTGTGAAGTCATAGAATGGAGGTGTGTGAAGTCACAATGGAGGTGTGTGAAGTCATAGAATGGAGGTGTGTGAAGTCAGAATGGAGGTGTGTGAAGTCATTGAATGGAGGTGTGTGAAGTCAGAATGGAGGTGTGTGAAGTCATAGAATGGAGGTGTGTGAAGTCACAATGGAGGTGTGTGAACTCATAGAATGGAGGTGTGTGAAGTCACAATGGAGGTGTGTGAAGTCATAGAATGGAGGTGGGTGAGTTCATGCAATGGATGTTCCTGAAGTAAGAATGTAGGTGTGTGAAGTCATAGAATGGAGGTGTGTGAAGTCAAAATGGTGGTGTGTGAACTCATAGAATGGATGTGTGTGAACTGATAGAGTAGAGGTGTGTGAAGTCATGGAATGGAGGTGTGTGAAGTCAAAGAATGGAGGTGTGTGAAGTCAAAATGGAGGTGTGTGTACTCGTAGAATGGAGGTTTGTGAACTCATAGAATGGAGGTGTGTGAAGTCATGCAATGGAGGTGTGTGAAGTCAAAGAATGGAAGTGTGTGAAGTCAAACAATAAAGGTGTGTGAAGTCACAGAAAGGAGGTGCGTGAAATCACAGAATGGAGGTGTGTGAAGTCAAAAATGTGGTGTGTATAGTCACAAATGGAGGTGTGTTAACTGATAGAATGGAGGTGTGAGAAGTCAAAGAATTGAGATGTGTGAAGTCATGGATTGGAGGTGTGTGAAGTCACAGAATGGAGGTGTGTGAAGTCATAGAATGGAGGTGTGTGAAGTCATAGAATGGATGTTTCTGAATAAGAATGAATGTGTGTGAAGTCATAGAATGGAGGTGTATGAAGTCAAAATGCAGGTGTGTGAACTCATAGAATGGAGGTGTGTGAAGTCATGGAATAAAGATGCGTGAAGTCAAAGAATGCATTGTGTAAAGTCAAACAATAAAGGTGTGTGAAGTCACAGAATGGAGGTGTGTGAAATCACAGAATGGAGGTGTGTGACGTCGTGGAATGGAGGTGAGTGAAGTCACAGAATGGAGGTGTGTGAAGTCAGAATGGATTTGTGTGAAGTCATAGAATGGAGGTGTGTGAAGTCACAAGGGAGGTGTGTGAAATCATAAAATGAAGGTGTGTGAAGTCATAGAATGGAGGTGTGTGAAGTCACAAGGGAGGTGTGTGAAATCATAGAATGGAGGTGTGTGAAATCACAATGGAGGTGTGTGAAGTCAAAGAATGGAGGTGTGTGAAGTCATAGAAAGGAATCGTGTGAAGTCATAGAATGGAGGTGTGTGAAGCCAGAATCGAGGTGTGTGAACTCAGAATGGAGGTGTGAAGTCACAGAATGGAGGTTTGTAAAGTCATAGAATGGAGGTGTGTGAAGTCATAGAATGGATGTTTCTGAAGTAGAATTAAGGTGTGTGAAGTCACAGAATATAGGTGTGTGAAATCAAAACGGAGGTGTGCGAACTCATAAAATGGAGATGCGTGAAGTCATGGAATGGAGGTGTGTGAAGTCCAAAAATGGAGGTGTGGGAAGTCAAACAATGGTGGTGTGTGAAGTCACAGAATGGAGGTTTGTGAAGTCAAAGAATGGAAGTGTGTGAAGTCAAAATTGAGGCGTGTGAAGTCACAGAATGGAGGTGTGTGAAGTCACAGAATGGAGGTGTGTGAAATCATAGAATGGAGGTGTGTGAAGTCACAGAATGGAGATGTGTGTAGTCACAGAATGGAGGTGTGTGAAGTCAGAATGGAGGTGTGTGAAGTCAAAGAATGGAGGTGTGTGAAGTCACAGAATGGAGATGTGTGGAAATCACAGAATGGAGGTTTGTGAAGTCAAAAATGTGGTCTGTAGAGTCACAAATGGAGGTGTGTGAACTCATAGAATGGAGGTGTGTGAAGTCAAAGAATGGAGGTGTGTGAAGTCATCGAATGGAAGTGTGGGAAGTCATGGAATGGAGGTGTGTGAAGCCACAGAATGGAGGTGTGTGAAGTCAGAATGGAGTTGTGTGAAGTCATAGAATGGAGGTGTGTGAAGTCAGAATGGAGGTGTGTGAAGTCATACAATGGAGGTGTGTGAAGTCAGAATGGAGGTGTGTGAACTCATAGAATGGAGGTGTGTGAAGTCACAATGGAGGTGTGTGAAGTCATAGAATGGAGGTGTGTGAACTCAGAATGGAGGTGTGTGAAGTCACAGAATGGAGGTGTGTGAAGTCATAGAATGGAGGTGTGTGAAGTCAGAATGGAGGTGTGTGAAGTCATAGAATGGAGGTGTGTGAACTCATAGAATGGAGGTGTGTGAAGGCATCGAATGGATGTGTGTGAAGTCATGGAATGGAGGTGTGTGAAGTCAGAATGGAGGTGTGTGAAGTCATAGAATGGAGGTGTGTGAAGTCATAAGGTAGGTGTGTGAAGTCACAGAATTGAGGTGTGTGAAGTCACAGAATGGAGGTGTGTAAAGTCATAGAATGGAGGAGTGTGAAGTCAAACAATAAAGGTGTGTGAAGTCACAGAATGAAGGTGTGTGAAATCACAGAATGGAGGTGTGTGAAGTCAAAAAGGTGGTGTGTAGAGTCACAAATGGAGGTGTGTGAAGTCATAGAATGGAGGTGTGTGAAGGCATCGAATGGATGTGTGTGAAGTCATGGAATGGAGGTGTGTGAAGTCACAGAATGGAGGTGTGTAAAGTCATAGAATGGAGGAGTGTGAAGTCAAACAATAAAGGTGTGTGAAGTCACAGAATGAAGGTGTGTGAAATCACAGAATGGAAGTGTGTGAAGTCAAAAAGGTGGTGTGTAGAGTCACAAATGGAGGTGTGTGAACTCATAGAATGGAGGTGTGTGAAGGCATCGAATGGATGTGTGTGAAGTCATGGAATGGAGGTGTGTGAAGTCACAGAATGGAGGTGTGTGAAGTCAGAAAGGAGGTGTGTGAAGTTATAGAATGGAGGTGTGTGAAGTCAGAATGGAGGTGTGTGAACTCATTGAATGGACGTGTGTGAAGTCACAATGGAGGTATGTGAAGTCATAGAATGGTGGTGTGTGAAGTCACAGAATGGAGGTGTGGAAGTCATAGAATGGAGGTGTGTGAAGTCAGAATGGAGGTGATTGAAGTCATAGAATGGAGGTGTGTGAAGTCATAATGTAGGTGTGTGAAGTCAGAGAATTGAGGTGTGTGAAGTCACCGAATGGAGTTGTGTAAAGTCATAGAATGGAGGTGTGTGAAGTCATAGAATGGAGGTGTGTGAAGTCATAATGTAGGTGTGTGAAGTCACAGAATTGAGGTGTGTGAAGTCACAGAATGGAGATGTGTGAAGGCACAGAATGGAGATGTGTGAAGTCATAGAATGGAGCTGTGTGAAGTCAGAATGGAGGTGTGGGAAGTCAAAGAATGGAGGTGTGTGAACTCACAATGGAGATGTGTGAAGTTAAAAAATGGAGGTGTGTGAAGTCAAAGAATGGAATTGTGTGAAGTCATAGAATGGAGGTGTGTGAAGTCATAGAATGGAGGTGTGTGAAGTCATAGAATGGAGGTGTGTGAAGTCACAGAATTGATGTTTCTGAAGTTAGAATGGAGGTGTGTGAAGTCAGAATGGAGGTTTGTGAAGTCAGAATGGAGGTGTGTGAAGTCATAGAATGGAGGTGTGTGAAGTCATAGAATGGAGGTGTGTGAAATCATAGAATGGAGGTGTGGGAATGCATAGAGTGGAGCTGTGTGAAGTCAGATTGGAGGTGTGCGAAGTCACAGAATGGAGGTGTGTGAAGTCATTGAATGGAGCTGGGTGAAGTCAGAATGGAGGTGTGTGAAGTCACAGAATTGAGGTGTGTGAACTCAGAACGGAGGTGTGTGAAGTCACAGAATCTAGGTGTGTGAAGTCGTAGAATGGAGGTGTGTGAAGTCATAGAATGGAGGTGTGTGAAGTCATACTGGAGGTGTGTTAAGTCACAGAATTGAGGTGTGTGAAGTCACAGAATGGAGGTTTGTGAAGTCATAGAATACAGGTGTGTGAAGTCAGAACGGAGGTGTGTGAAGTCACAGAATGGAGGTGCGTTAAGTCACAGAATGGAGGTTTGAGAACCCAGAATGGAGGTGTGTGAAATCAAAGAATAGAGGTGAGGGAAGTCATAGAATGGAGTTGTGTGAAGTCACAGAATGGAGGTGAGTGAATTAATAGAATGGAGGTGTGAGAAATCATAGAATGGAGGTGTGTGAAGTCACAGAATGGAGGTGTGTGAAGTCAGAATGGAGGTGTGTGAAGTTATAGAATGGAGGTGTGTGAAGTCAGAATGGAGGTGTGTGAACTCATAGAATGGAGGTGTGTGAAGTCACAATGGAGGTATGTGAAGTCATAGAATGGTGGTGTGTGAAGTCACAGAATGGAGGTGTGGAAGTCATAGAATGGAGGTGTGTGAAGTCAGAATGGAGGTGTGTGAAGTCATAGAATGGAGGTGTGTGAAGTCATAATGTAGGTGTGTGAAGTCACAGAATTGAGGTGTGTGAAGTCACAGAATGGAGGTGTGTACAGTCATAGAATGGAGGTGTGTGAAATCATAGAATGGAGGTGTGTGAAATCATAATGTAGGTGTGTGAAGTCACAGAATTGAGGTGTGTGAAGTCACAGAATGGAGATGTGTGAAGGCACAGAATGGAGGTGTGTGAAGTCATAGAATGGAGCTGTGTGAAGTCAGAATGGAGGTGTGTGAAGTCATAGAATGGAGGTGTGTGAACTCAAAATGGAGATGTGTGAAGTTAAAAAAATCTAGGTGTGTGAAGTCAAAGAATGGAAGTGTGTGAAGTCATAGAATGGAGGTGTGTGAAGTCATAGAATGGAGGTGTGTGAAGTCATAGAATGGAGGTGTGTGAAGTCACAGAATTGATGTTTGTGAAGTCAGAATGGAGGTGTGTGAAGTCAGAATGGAGGTTTGTGAAGTCATAGAATGGAGGTGTGTGAAGTCATAGAATGGAGGTGTGTGAAGTCACAGAATTGATGTTTGTGAAGTCAGAATGGAGGTGCGTGAAGTCAGAATGGAGGTTTGTGAAGTCATAGAATGGAGGTGTGTGAAGTCATAGAATGGAGGTGTGTGAAATCATAGAATGGAGGTGTGGGAAGGCATAGAGTGGAGCTGTGTGAAGTCAGATTGGAGGTGTGTGAAGTCACAGAATGGAGGTGTGTGAAGTCATAGAATACAGGTGTGTGAAATCAGAACGGAGGTGTGTGAAGTCACAGAATGGAGGTGCGTTAAGTCACAGAATGGAGGTTTGTGAACTCAGAATGGAGGTGTGTGAAGTCACAGAATGGGGGTGAGGGAAGTCATAGAATGGAGTTGTGTGAAGTCACAGAATGGAGGTGTGTGAATTATTAGAATGCAGGTGTGAGAAATCATAGAATGGAGGTGTGTGAAGTCACAGAATGGTGGTGTGTGAAGTCACAGAATGGAGGTGTTTGTAGTCACAGAATGGAGGTGTGTGAACTCACAATGGAGGTGTGTGAAGTCAAAGAATAGAGGTGTGTGAAGTCATAGAATGGAATTGTGTGAAGTCATAGAATGGAGGTGTGTGAAATCATAGAATGGAGGTGTGTGAAGTCATAGAATGGATGTTTCTGAAGTAGAATGAAGGTTTGTGAAGTCATAGAATGGAGGTGTGTGAAGTCAAAATGGGGGTATGTGACCTCATAAAATGGAGATGTGTGAAGTCATGGAATGGAGGTGTGTTTAGTCAAAGAATGGAAGTGTGTGAAGTCAAAATGGAGGTGTGTGAAGTCACAGAATGGAGGTGTGTGAAGTCACAGAATGAAGGTGTTTGAAGTCAAAATTGTGGTGTGTGAAGTCACAAATGGAGGTGTCTGATGTCGGAATGCAGCTGTGTGAAGTCATAGAATGGAGGTGTGTGAAGTCAGAATGGAGGTGTGTGAACTCATAGAATGGAGTGTTTGAAGTCACAATGAGGCTGTGTGAAGTCATAGAATGGGGGTGTGTGAAGTCAAATTGGAGGTGTGTGAAATCACAGAATGGAGGTGTGTCAACTCAGAAATGAGGTGTGTGTAGTCATAGAATGGAGGTGTGTGAATTCATAGAATGGAAGTGTGTGAAATCATAGAATGGAGGTGTGTGAAGTAAAAGAATTGAGGTTTGTGAAGTCAGAATGGAGGTGTGTGAAGTCAGGATGGAGGTGGGTGAAGTCACAGAATGGAGGTGTGGGAACTCAGAATGGAGGTGTGTGAAGTCATAGGATGGAGGTGTTTGAAGGCACAGAATTGAGGTGTGTGAAGTCATAGAATGGAGCTGTGTGAAGTCAGAATGGAGGTGTGTGAAGTCATAGAATGGAGATGTGTGAACTCACAATGGAGGTGTGTGAACTCAGAATGGAGGTGTGTGAAGTCACAGAACGGAGATTTGGGAAGTCATAGAATGGAAGAACGTGAAGTCATAGAATGGATGTTTATGAAGTAAGAATGAAGGAGCGTGAAGTCATAGAATGGAGGTGTGTGAAGCCAAATGGAGGATTGTGAATTCATAGAATGGAGGTTTGTGAACTCATAGAATGGAGGTGTGTGAAGTCATGGAATGGATGTGTGTGAAATCACAGAATGGAGGTGTGTGAAGTCAAAAAGGTGGGGTGTAGAGTCACAAATGAAGGTGTGTGAACTCATAGAATGGAGGTGTGTGAAGTCAAAGAATGGAGGTGTGTGAAGTCATAGAATAGAGGTGTGTGAAGTCATAGAATGGATGTTTCTGAAGTAGAATGAAGGTGTGTGAAGTCATAGAATGGAGGTGTGTGAAGTCAAAATGGAGGTGTGTGAACTTATAAAATGGAGATGTGTGAAGTCATGGAATGGAGGTGCGTGAAGTCCAAAAATGGAGGTGTGTGAAGTCAAACAATGGTGGTGTGTGAAGTCACAGAATGGAGGTGTATGAAGTCATAGAACGTAGGTGTGTGAAGTCCCAGAATGGAGGTGTGTGAAGTCACAAAATGGAGGTGTATGAAGTCATAGAATGTAGGTGTGTGGAGTCACAGAATGGAGGTGTGTGAAGTCACACAATGGAGGTGTGTGAAGTCACACAATGAAGGTGTGTGAACTCACAATGGAGGTGTGTGAAGTCACAGAATGCAGGTGTGTGAAGTCAGAGAATGGAGGTCTGTGAAGTCATAGAATGGAGGTGTGTTAAGTCACAGAATGGAGGTGTGTGAACTCAGAGAATGGAGGTGTGTGAACTCAAAATGGAGGTGTGTGAAGTCACAGAACGGAGATTTGTGTAGTCATAGAATGGAGGTGCGTGAAGTCATAGAATGGATGTTTCTGAAGTAAAAATGAAGGTGCGTGAAGTCATAGAATGGAGGTGTGTGAAGTCAAAATGGAGGTGTGTGAACTCATAGAATGGAGGTGTGTGAACTCATAGAATGGAGGTGTGTGAAGTCAAGGAATGGAGGTGAGTGAAGTCAAAGAATGGAGGTGTGTGAAGTCAAACAATAAAGGTGTGTGAAGTCACAGAATGGAGGTGTGTGAAATCACAGAATGGAAGTGTGTGAAGTCAAAAAGGTGGTGTGTAGAGTAACAAATGGAGGTGTGTGAACTCATAGAATGGAGGTGTGTGAAGTCAAAGAATGGAGGTGTGTGAAGTCATGGAATGGAAGTGTGGGAAGTCATGGAATGGAGGTGTGTGAAGTCACAGAATGGAGGTTTGTGAAGTCAGAATGGAGTTGTGTGAAGTCATAGAATGGAGGTGTGTGAAGTCAAAATGGAGGTGTGGGAAGTCATAAAATGGAGGTGTGTGAAGTCAGAATGGAGGTGTGTTAACTCATAGAATGGAGGTGTGTGAAGTTACAATGGAGGTGTGTGAAGTCATAGAATGGATGTGTGTGAAGTCACAGAATGGAGGTGTGTGAAGTCATAGAATGGAGCTGTGTGAAGTCAGATTGGATGTGTGTGAAGTCACAGAATGGAGGTCTATGAACTCAGAATGGAGGTGTGTGAAGTCATAGAATGGAGGTGTGTGAAGTCATAGAATGGAGGTGTGTGAAGTCATAGAATGGAGGTGTGTGAAGTCATAATGTAGGTGGTTGAAATCACAGAATTGAGATGTGTGAAGTCACAGAATGGAGGTGTGTGAAGTCATAGAATGGAGGTGTGTGAAGTCATAGAATGGAGGTGTGTGAAGTCATAGAATTGATGTTTGTGAAGTAAGAATGAAGGTGTGTTAAGTCCTAGAATGGAGATGTGTGAAGGCACAGAATGGAGGTGTGTGAAGTCATAGAATGGAGCTGTGTGAAGTCAGAATGGAGGTGTGTGAAGTCATAGAATGAAGGTGTGTGACTCACAATGGAGATGTGTGAAGTCAAAGAATGCAGGTGTGTGAAGTCATATAATGGAGGTGTGTGAAGTCATAGAATGGAGGTGTGCGAAGTCACAAAATTGATGTTTGTTCAGTCAGAATGGAGGTGTGTGAAGTCAGAATGGAGGTTTGTGAAGTCATAGAATGGAGGTGTGTGAAGTCGTAGAATGGATGTGTGTGAAGTCAAAGAATTGATCTTTGTGAAGTGAGAATGGAGGTGTGTGAACTCACAATGGAGGTGTGTGAAGTCATAGAATGGAGGTGTGTGAAGTCACAATGCAGGTGTGTGAACTCATAGAATGGAGGTGTGTAAAGTCACAGAATGGAGGTGTGTGAAGTCATAGAATGGAGGTGTGTGAAGTCAAAATGGTGGTGTGTGAACTCATAGAATGGATGTGTGTGAACTGATAGAGTAGAGGTGTGTGAAGTCATGGAATGGAGGTGTGTGACGTCAAAGAAGGGAGGTGTGTGAAGTGAAACAATGCAGGTGTGCGAAGTCACAGAATGGAGGTGTGTGAAGTCACAGAATGGAAGTGTGTGAAGTCAAAATGGAGGTGTGTGAAGTCACAGAATGGAGGTGTGTGAAGTCACAGAATGGAGGTTTGTGAAGTCAAAATGGTGGTGTGTAACGTCACAAATGGAGGTGTGTGAAGTCACAGAATGTAGGTGTGTGAACTCAAAATGGAGGTGTGTGAAGTCAAAGAATGGAGGTGTGCGAAGTCAAAGAATATAGGTGTGTGAAGTCATATAATGGAGGTGTGTGGAGTCATAGAATGGAGGTGTGTGAAATCATAGAATGAAGGTGTGTGAAGTCAAGGAATGAAGGTGTGTTAAGTCACAGAACGGAGGTGTGTGAACTCAGAATGGAGGTGTGTGAAGTCCCAGAATGGAGGTGTGGGAAGTCATAGAATGGAGTTGTGTGAAGTCACAGAATGGAGTTGTGTGAATTCATAGAATGGAGGTGTGTGAAGTCATAGAATGGAGGTGTGTGAAGTCAAAGAATGGAGGTGTGTGAAGTCATAGAATGGAAGTGTGTGAAATCATAGAATGCAGGTGTGTGAAGCCAGAATTGAGGTGTGTGAAGTCACAGAATTGAGGTGTGTGAACTCAGAATGGAGGTGTGTGAAGTCACAGAATGGAGGTTTGTTAAATCATAGAATGAAGGTGTGTGAAGTCATAGAATGGAGGTGTGTGAAGTCAAAATGGAGGTGTGCGAACTCATAAAATGGACATGTGTGAAGTCATGGAATGGAGTTGTGTGAAGTCCAAAAATAGAGGTGTGTGAAGTCACAGAATGGAGGTGTGTGAATTCAAAGAAAGGAAGTGTGTGAAGTCAAAATGGAGGTGTGTGAAGTAACCGAATGGAGGTGTGTGAAGTCACAGAATGTAGGTGTGTGAAGTCATAGAATGGAGGTTTGTGAAGTCACAGAATGGAGGTGTGTGAAGTCACAGAATGGAGGTGTGTGAAGTCAAAATGGAGGTGTGTGAACTCATAGAATGGAGGTTTGTGAACTCATAGAATGGAGGTGTGTGAAGTCATGCAATGGAGGTGTGTGAAGTCAAAGAATGGAGGTGTGTGAAGTCAAAAAATAAAAGTGTGTGAAGTCACAGAATGGAGGTGTGTGAAATCACAGAATGGAGGTGTGTGAAGTCAAAAATGTGGTGTGTAGAGTCACAAATGGAGGTGTGTGAACTCATAGAATGGAGGTGTGTGAAGTCAAAGAATGGAGGTGTGTGAAGTCATGGAATGGAGGTGTGTGAAGTCATAGAATGGATGTTTCTGAATAAGAATGAATGTCTGTGAAGTCATAGAATATAGGTGTATGAAGTCAAAATGGAGGTGTGTGAACTCATAGAATGGAGGTTTGTGAACTCATAGAATGGAGGTGTGTGAACTCATAGAATGGAGGTGTGTGAAGTCAAGGAATGGAGGTGAGTGAAGTCAAAGAATGGAGGTGTGTGAAGTCAAACAATAAAGGTGTGTGAAGTCACAGAATGGAGGTGTGTGAAATCACAGAATGGAAGTGTGTGAAGTCAAAAAGGTGGTGTGTAGAGTAACAAATGGAGGTGTGTGAACTCATAGAATGGAGGTGTGTGAAGTCAAAGAATGGAGGTGTGTGAAGTCATGGAATGGAAGTGTGGGAAGTCATGGAATGGAGGTGTGTGAAGTCACAGAATGGAGGTTTGTGAAGTCAGAATTGAGTTGTGTGAAGTCATAGAATGGAGGTGTGTGAAGTCAAAATGGAGGTGTGGGAAGTCATAAAATGGAGGTGTGTGAAGTCAGAATGGAGGTGTGTTAACTCATAGAATGGAGGTGTGTGAAGTCACAATGGAGGTGTGTGAAGTCATAGAATGGATGTGTGTGAAGTCACAGAATGGAGGTGTGTGAAGTCATAGAATGGAGCTGTGTGAAGTCAGATTGGATGTGTGTGAAGTCACAGAATGGAGGTCTATGAACTCAGAATGGAGGTGTGTGAAGTCATAGAATGGAGGTGTGTGAAGTCATAGAATGGAGGTGTGTGAAGTCATAGAATGGAGGTGTGTGAAGTCATAGTGTAGGTGGTTGAAATCACAGAATTGAGATGTGTGAAGTCACAGAATGGAGGTGTGTGAAGTCATAGAATGGAGGTGTGTGAAGTCATAGAATGGAGGTGTGTGAAGTCATAGAATTGATGTTTGTGAAGTAAGAATGAAGGTGTGTTAAGTCCTAGAATGGAGATGTGTGAAGGCACAGAATGGAGGTGTGTGAAGTCATAGAATGGAGCTGTGTGAAGTCAGAATGGAGGTGTGTGAAGTCATAGAATGAAGGTGTGTGACTCACAATGGAGATGTGTGAAGTCAAAGAATGCAGGTGTGTGAAGTCATATAATGGAGGTGTGTGAAGTCATAGAATGGAGGTGTGCGAAGTCACAAAATTGATGTTTGTTCAGTCAGAATGGAGGTGTGTGAAGTCAGAATGGAGGTTTGTGAAGTCATAGAATGGAGGTGTGTGAAGTCGTAGAATGGATGTGTGTGAAGTCAAAGAATTGATCTTTGTGAAGTGAGAATGGAGGTGTGTGAACTCACAATGGAGGTGTGTGAAGTCATAGAATGGAGGTGTGTGAAGTCACAATGCAGGTGTGTGAACTCATAGAATGGAGGTGTGTAAAGTCACAGAATGGAGGTGTGTGAAGTCATAGAATGGAGGTGTGTGAAGTCAAAATGGTGGTGTGTGAACTCATAGAATGGATGTGTGTGAACTGATAGAGTAGAGGTGTGTGAAGTCATGGAATGGAGGTGTGTGACGTCAAAGAAGGGAGGTGTGTGAAGTGAAACAATGCAGGTGTGCGAAGTCACAGAATGGAGGTGTGTGAAGTCACAGAATGGGAGTGTGTGAAGTCAAAATGGAGGTGTGTGAAGTCACAGAATGGAGGTGTGTGAAGTCACAGAATGGAGGTTTGTGAAGTCAAAATGGTGGTGTGTAACGTCACAAATGGAGGTGTGTGAAGTCACAGAATGTAGGTGTGTGAACTCAAAATGGAGGTGTGTGAAGTCAAAGAATGGAGGTGTGCGAAGTCACAAAATTGATGTTTGTTCAGTCAGAATGGAGGTGTGTGAAGTCAGAATGGAGGTTTGTGAAGTCATAGAATGGAGGTGTGTGAAGTCGTAGAATGGATGTGTGTGAAGTCAAAGAATTGATCTTTGTGAAGTGAGAATGGAGGTGTGTGAACTCACAATGGAGGTGTGTGAAGTCATAGAATGGAGGTGTGTGAAGTCACAATGCAGGTGTGTGAACTCATAGAATGGAGGTGTGTAAAGTCACAGAATGGAGGTGTGTGAAGTCATAGAATGGAGGTGTGTGAAGTCAAAATGGTGGTGTGTGAACTCATAGAATGGATGTGTGTGAACTGATAGAGTAGAGGTGTGTGAAGTCATGGAATGGAGGTGTGTGACGTCAAAGAAGGGAGGTGTGTGAAGTGAAACAATGCAGGTGTGCGAAGTCACAGAATGAAGGTGTGTGAAGTCACAGAATGGGAGTGTGTGAAGTCAAAATGGAGGTGTGTGAAGTCACAGAATGGAGGTGTGTGAAGTCACAGAATGGAGGTTTGTGAAGTCAAAATGGTGGTGTGTAACGTCACAAATGGAGGTGTGTGAAGTCACAGAATGTAGGTGTGTGAACTCAAAATGGAGGTGTGTGAAGTCAAAGAATGGAGGTGTGCGAAGTCAAAGAATATAGGTGTGTGAAGTCATATAATGGAGGTGTGTGGAGTCATAGAATGGAGGTGTGTGAAATCATAGAATGAAGGTGTGTGAAGTCACGGAATGAAGGTGTGTTAAGTCACAGAACGGAGGTGTGTGAACTCAGAATGGAGGTGTGTGAAGTCCCAGAATGGAGGTGTGGGAAGTCATAGAATGGAGTTGTGTGAAGTCACAGAATGGAGTTGTGTGAATTCATAGAATGGAGGTGTGTAAAGTCATAGAATGGAGGTGTGTGAAGTCAAAGAATGGAGGTGTGTGAAGTCATAGAATGGAAGTGTGTGAAATCATAGAATGCAGGTGTGTGAAGCCAGAATTGAGGTGTGTGAAGTCACAGAATTGAGGTGTGTGAACTCAGAATGGAAGTGTGTGAAGTCACAGAATGGAGGTTTGTTAAATCATAGAATGAAGGTGTGTGAAGTCATAGAATGGAGGTGTGTGAAGTCAAAATGGAGGTGTGCGAACTCATAAAATGGAGATGTGTGAAGTCATGGAATGGAGTTGTGTGAAGTCCAAAAATAGAGGTGTGTGAAGTCACAGAATGGAGGTGTGTGAATTCAAAGAAAGGAAGTGTGTGAAGTCAAAATGGAGGTGTGTGAAGTAACCGAATGGAGGTGTGTGAAGTCACAGAATGTAGGTGTGTGAAGTCATAGAATGGAGGTTTGTGAAGTCACAGAATGGAGGTGTGTGAAGTCACAGAATGGAGGTGTGTGAAGTCAAAATGGAGGTGTGTGAACTCATAGAATGGAGGTTTGTGAACTCATAGAATGGAGGTGTGTGAAGTCATGCAATGGAGGTGTGTGAAGTCAAAGAATGGAGGTGTGTGAAGTCAAAAAATAAAAGTGTGTGAAGTCACAGAATGGAGGTGTGTGAAATCACAGAATGGAGGTGTGTGAAGTCAAAAATGTGGTGTGTAGAGTCACAAATGGAGGTGTGTGAACTCATAGAATGGAGGTGTGTGAAGTCAAAGAATGGAGGTGTGTGAAGTCATGGAATGGAGGTGTGTGAAGTCATAGAATGGATGTTTCTGAATAAGAATGAATGTCTGTGAAGTCATAGAATATAGGTGTATGAAGTCAAAATGGAGGTGTGTGAACTCATAGAATTGAGGTCTGAGAACTCATAGAATGGAGGTGTGTGAAGTCATGGTATAAAGATGTGTGAAGTCAAAGAATGCATTGTATGAAGTCAAACAATAAAGGTGTGTGAAGTCACAGAATGGAGGTGTGTGAAATCACAGAATGGAGGTGTGTGAAGTCATGGAATGTAGGTGTGTGAAGTCACAGAATGGAGATGTGTGAAGTCAGAATGGAGTTGTGTGAAGTCATCAAATGGAGGTGTGTAAAGTCACAAGGGAGGTGTGTGAAATCATAGAATGGAGGTGTGTGACGTCATAGAATGGAGGTGTGTGAAGTCACAAGGGAGGTGTGTGAAATCATAGAATGGAGGTGTCTGAAGTCACAGTATGGAGGTGTGTGAAGTCATAGAATGGAGCTGTGTGAAGTCAGATTGGAGGTGTGTGAAGTCACAGAATGGAGGTGTGTGAACTCAGAATGGAGGTGTGTGAAATCACATAATGGAGGTGTGTGAAGTCATAGAATGGAGGGGTGTGATCATAGAATGGATGTTTGTGAAGTAAGAATGAAGGTGTGTTAAGTCATAGAATGGAGGTGTGTGAAGGCACAGAATGGAGGTGTGTGAAGTCATAGAATGAGGCTGTGGGAAGTCATAATGGAGGTGTGTGAAGTCATAGAATGGAGGTCTGTGAAATCACAATGGAGGTGCGTGAAGTCATAATGGAGGTGTGTGAAGTCACAGAATTGAGGTGTGTGAAGTCACAGAATAGAGGTGTGTGAAGTCATAGAATGGAGGTGTGTGAAGTCATAGAATGGAGGTGTGTGATCATAGAATGGATGTTTGTGAAGTAAGAATGAAGGTGTGTTAAGTCATAGAATGGAGGTGTGTGAAGGCACAGAATGGAGGTGTGTGAAGTCATAGAATGAGGCTGTGTGAAGTCATAATGGAGGTGTGTGAAGTCATAGAATGGAGGTGTGTGAAATCACAATGGAGGTGTGTGAAGTCAAAGAATGGAGGTGTGTGAAATCATAGAAAGGAATCGTGTGAAGTCATAGAATGGAGGTGTGTGATGCCAGAATTGAGGTGTGTGAAGTCACAGAATTGAGGTGTGTGAACTCAGAATGGAGGTGTGTGAAGTCACAGAATGGAGGTTTGTAAAGTCATAGAATGGAGGTGTGTGAAGTCATAGAATGGATGTTTCTGAAGTAGAATGAAGGTGTGTGAAGTCACAGAATGTAGGTGTGTGAAGTCAAAATGGAGGAGTGCGAACTCATAAAATGGAGATGCGTGAAGTCATGGAATGGAGGTGTGTGAAGTCCAAAAATGGAGGTGTGGGAAGTCAAACAATGGTGGTGTGTGAAGGCACAGAATGGAGGTGTGTGAAGTCAAAGAATGGAAGTGTGTGAAGTCAAAATTGAGGCGTGTGAAGTCACAGAATGGAGGTGTGTGAAGTCATAGAATGGAGGTGTGTGTAGTCATAGAATGGAGGTGTGTGAAGTCACAGAATGGAGATGTGTGTAGTCACAGAATGGAGGTGTGTGAAGTCACAGAATGGAGGTGTGTGAACTCAGAGAATGGAGGTGTGTGAACTCAGAATGGAGGTGTGTGAAGTCACAGAACGGAGATTTGTGAAGTCATAGAATGGAGGTGCGTGAAGTCATAGAATGGATGTTGCTGAAGTAAGAATGAAGGTGTGTGAAGTCATAGAATGGAGGTGTGTGAAGTCAAAATGGAGGTGTGTGAACTCATAGAATGGAGGTGTGTGAAGTCATGGAATGGAGGTGTGTGAAGTCAAAGAATGGAGGTGTGTGAAGTCAAACAATAAAGGTGTGTGAAGTCACAGAATGGAGGTGTGTGAAATCACAGAATGCAGGTTTGTGAAGTCAAAAAGGTGGTGTGTAGAGTCACAAATGGAGGTGTGTGAACTCATACAATGGAGGTGTGTGATGTCAAAGAATGGAGATGTGTGAAGTCATCGAATGGAAGTGTGGGAAGTCATGGAATGGAGGTGTGTGAAGCCACAGAATGGAGGTGTGTGAAGTCACAGAATGGAGGTGTGTGAAGTCATAGAATGGAGGTGTGTGAAGTCACAGAATGGAGGTGTGTGAAGTCATAGAATGGAGGTGTGTGAAGTCAGAATGCAGGTGTGTGAAGTCATTGAATGGAGGTGTGTGAAGTCAGAATGGAGGTGTGTGAAGTCATAGAATGGAGGTGTGTGAAGTCAGAATGGAGGTGTGTGAACTCATATAATGGAGGTGTGTGAAGTCACAATGGAGGTGTGTGAATTCATAGAATGGAGGTGAGTGAGTTCATACAATGGATGTTCCTAAAGTAAGAATGTAGGTGTGTGAAGTCATAGAATGGAGGTGTGTGAAGTCAAAATGGTGGTGTGTGAACTCATAGAATGGATGTGTGTGAACTGATAGAGTAGAGGTGTGCGAAGTCATGGAATGGAGGTGTGTGAAGTCAAAGAATGGAGGTGTGTGAAGTCAAACGATGGACGTGTGCGAAGTCACAGAATGGAAGTGTGTGAAGTCAAAATGGAGGTGTGTGAAGTCACAGAATGGAGGTGTGTGAAGTCACAGAATGGAGGTGTGTGAAGTCAAAATGGTGGTGTGTAACGTCACAAATGGAGGTGTGTGAAGTCACAGAATGTAGGTGTGTGACCTCAAAATGGAGTTGTGTGAAGTCAAAGAATGGAGGTGTGCGAAGTCAAAGAATATAGGTGTGTGAAGTCATAGAATGGAGGTGTGTGAAGTCATAGAATGGAGGTGTGTGAAATCATAGAATGAAGGTGTGTGAAGTCACGGTATGAAGGTGTGTTAAGTCACAGAACGGAGGTTTGTGAACTCAGAATGGAGGTGTGTGAAGTCCAGGAATGGAGGTGTGGGAAGTCATAGAATGGAGTTGTGTGAAATCACAGAATGGAGATGTGTGAATTCATAGAATGGAGGTTTGTGAAGTCATAGAATGGAGGTGTGTGAAATCACAGAATGGAAGTGTGTGAAGTCAAAGAATGGAGGTGTGTGAAGTCACAGAATGGAGGTGTGTGAACTCACAATGGAGGTGTGTGAAGTCAAAGAATGGAGGTCTGTGAAGTCATAGAATGGAAGTGTGTGAAGTCATAGAATGGAGGTGTGTGAAGCCAGAATTGAGTTGTGTGAAGTCACAGAATTGAGGTGTGTGAACTCAGAATGGAGGTGTGTGAAGTCACAGAATGGAGGTTTGTGAAATCATAGAATGGAGGTGTGTGAAGTCATAGAACGGATGTGTCTGAAGTAGAATGAAGATGTGTGAAGTCATAGAATGGAGGTGTGTGAAGTCAAAATGGAGGTGTGCGAACGCATAAAATGGAGATGTGTGAAGTCATGGAATGGAGGTGTGTGCAGTCCAAAAATAGAGGTGTGTGAAGTCAAACAATGTCAATGTGTGTGAAGTCACAGAATGGAGGTGTGTGAATTCAAAGAATGGAAGTGTGTGAAGTCAAAATGGAGGTGTGTGAAGTAACAGAATGGAGGTGTGTGAAGTCACAGAATGTAGGTGTGTAAAGTCATAGAATGGAGGTGTGTGAAGTCACAGAATGGAGGTGTGTGAAGTCACAGAATGGAGGTGTGTGAAGTCAAAATGGAGGTGTGTGAACTCATAGAATGGAGGTTTGTGAACTCATAGAATGGAGGTGTGTGAAGTCTGCAATGGAGGTGTGTGAAGTCAAAGAATTGAAGTGTGTGAAGTCAAACAATAAAGGTGTGTGAAGTCACAGAATGGAGGTGTGTGAAATCACAGAATGGAGGTGTGTGAAGTCAAAAATGTGGTGTGTAGAGTCACAAATGGAGGTGTGTTAACTCATAGAATGGAGGTGTGAGAAGTCAAAGAATGGAGGTGTGTGAAGTCATGGATTGGAGGTGTGTGAAGTCACAGAATGGAGGTGTGTGAAGTCATAGAATGGAGGTGTGTGAAGTCATAGAATGGATGTTTCTGAATAAGAATGAATGTGTGTGAAGTCATAGAATGGAGGTGTATGAAGTCAAAATGGAGGTGTGTGAACTCATAGAATGGAGGTGTGTGAAGTCATGGAATAAAGATGTGTGAAGTCAAAGAATGCATTGTGTGAAGTCAAACAATAAAGGTGCGTGAAGTCACAGAATGGAGGTGTGTGAAATCACAGAATGGAGGTGTGTGCAGTCACAAGGGAGGTGTGTGAAATCATAAAATGAAGGTGTGTGAAGTCACAGTATGGAGGTGTGTGAAGTCATAGAATGGAGCTGTGTGAAGTCAGATTTGAGGTGTGTGAAGTCACAGAATGGAGGTGTGTGAACTCAAAATGGAGGTGTGTGAAATCACAGAATGGAGGTGTGAAGTCATAGAATGGAGGTGTGTGAAGTCATAGAATAGAGCTGTGTGAAGTCAGAATGGAGGTGTGTGAAGTCACAGAATTGAGGTGTGTGAAGTCACAGAATAGAGGTGTGTGAAGTCATAGAATGGAGGTGTGTGATCATAGAATGGATGTTTGTGAAGTAAGAATGAAGGTGTGTTAAGTCATAGAATGGAGGTGTGTGAAGGCACAGAATTGAGGTGTGTGAAGTCATAGAATGAGGCTGTGTGAAGTCATAATGGAGGTGTGTGAAGTCATAGAATGGAGGTGTGTGAAGTCAAAATGGAGGTGTGTGAACTCATAGAATGGAGGTGTGTGAAGTCATGGAATGGAGGTGTGTGAAGTGAAAGAATGGAGGTGTGTGAAGTCAAACAGTAAAGGTGTGTGAAGTCACAGAATGGAGGTGTGTGAAATCACAGAATTGAGGTTTGTGAAGTCAAAAAGGGGGTGTGTAGAGTCATAAATGGAGGTGTGTGAACTCATACAATGGGGGTGTGTGAAGTCAAAGAATGGAGGTGTGTGAAGTCATCGAATGGAAGTGTGGGAAGTCATGGAATGGAGGTGTGTGAAGCCACAGAATGGAGGTGTGTGAAGTCAGAATGGAGTTGTGTAAAGTCATAGAATGGAGGTGTGTGAAGTCAGAATGGAGGTGTGTGAAGTCATACAATGGAGGTGTGTGAAGTCAGAATGGAGGTGTGTGAACTCACAGAATGGAGGTGTGTGAAGTCACAATGGAGGTGTGTGAAGTCATAGAATGGAGGTGTGTGAAGTCATAGAATGGAGGTGTGTGAAGTCATACAATGGAGGTTTGTGAAATCATAGAATGGAGGTGGGTGAATTCATACAATGGATGTTCCTGAAGTAAGAATGTAGGTGTGTGATGTCATAGAATGGAGGTGTGTGAAGTCAAAGAATGGAGGGGTGTGAAGTCAAACAATGGAGGTGTACGAAGTCACAGAATGGATGTGTGTGAAGTCACAGAATGGAAGTGTGTGAAGTCAAAATGGAGGTGTGTGAAGTCACAGAATGGAGGTGTGTGAAGTCACAGAATGGAGGTTTGTGAAGTCAAAATGGTGGTGTGTAACGTCACAAATGGAGGTGTGTGAAGTCACAGAATGTAGGTGTGTGAACTCAAAATGGAGGTGTGTGAAGTCAAAGAATGGAGGTGTGCGAAGTCAAAGAATATAGGTGCGTGAAGTCATATAATGGAGGTGTGTGGAGTCATAGAATGGAGGTGTGTGAAATCATAGAATGAAGGTGTGTGAAGTCACGGAATGAAGGTGTGTTAAGTCACAGAACGGAGTTGTGTGAACTAAGAATGGAGGTGTGTGAAGTCCCAGAATGGAGGTGTGGGAAGTCATAGAATGGAGGTGTGTGAAGTCATAGAATTGAGGTGTGTGAACTCACAATGGAGGTGTGTGCAGTCAAAGAATGGAGGTGTGTGAAATCATAGAATGGAAGTGTGTGAAATCATAGAATGGAGGTGTGTGAAGCCAGAATTGAGGTGTGTGAAGTCACAGAATTGAGGTGTGTGAACTCAGAATGGAGGTGTGTGAAGTCACAGAATGGAGGTTTGTGAAATCATAGAATGAAGGTGTGTGAAGTCATAGAATGAAAGTGTGTGAAGTCAAAATGGAGGTGTGCGAACTCATAAAATGGAGATGTGTGAAGTCATGGAATGGAGTTGTGTGAAGTCCAAAAACAGAGGTGTGTGACGTCAAACAATGTTAATGTGTGTGAAGTCACAGAATGGAGGTGTGTGAATTCAAAGAATGAAAGTGTGTGAAATCAAAATGGAGGTGTGTGAAGTAACAGAATGGAGGTGTGTGAAGTCACAGAATGTAGGTGTGTGAAGTCATAGAATGGAGGTGTGTGAAGTCACAGAATGGAGGTGTGTGAAGTCAAAGAATGGAGGTGTGTGAAGTCAAAATGGAGGTGTGTGAACTCACATAATGGAGGTTTGTGAACTCATAGAATGGAGGTGTGTGAAGTCATGCAATGGAGGTGTGTGAAGTCAAAGAATGGAGGTGTGTGAAGTCAAACAATAAAGGTGTGTGAAGTCACAGAATGGAGGTGTGTGAAATCACAGAATGGAGGTGTGTGAAGTCAAAAATGTGGTGTGTAGAGTCACAAATGGATGTGTGTGAACTCATAGAATGGAGGTGTGTGAAGTCAAAGAATGGAGGTGTGTGAAGTCATGGAATGGAGGTGTGTGAAGTCACAGAATGGAGGTGTGTGAAGTCATAGAATGGAGGTGTGTGAAGTCATAAAATGGATGTTTCTGAATAAGTATGAATGTCTGTGAAGTCATAGAATGGAGGTGTATGAAGTCAAAATGGAGGTGTGTGAACACATAGAATGGAGGTCTGAGAACTCATAGAATGGAGGTGTGTGAAGTCATGGTATAAAGATGTGTGAAGTCAAAGAATGCATTCTGTGAAGTCAAACAATAAAGGTGTGTGAAGTCACAGAATGGAGGTGTGTGAAATCACAGAATGGAGGTGTGTGAAGTCTTGGAATGTAGGTGTGTGAAGTCACAGAATGGAGGTGTGTGAAGTCAGAATGGAGTTGTGTGAAGTCAGATTGGAGGTGTGTGAAGTCACAGAATGGAGGTGTGTGAAGTCATAGAATGGAGGTGTGTGAAGTCACAAGGGAGGTGTGTGAAATCATAGAATGGAGGTGTGTGAAGTCACAGTATGGAGGTGTGTGAAGTCATAGAATGGAGCTGTGTGAAGTCAGATTGGAGGTGTGTGAAGTCACAGAATGGAGGTGTGTGATCTCAGAATGGAGGAGTTTGAAATCACAGATGGAGGTGTGTGAAGTCATAGAATGGAGGTGTGTGATCATAGAATGGATGTTTGTGAAGTAAGAATGAAGGTGTTTTAAGTCATAGAATGGAGGTGTGTGAAGGCACAGAATGGAGGTGTGAAGTCATAGAATGAGGCTGTGTGAAGTCATACTGGAGGTGTGTGAAGTCATAGAATGGAGGTGTGTGAAATCACAATGGAGGTGTGTGAAGTCATAATGGAGGTGTGTGAAGTCACAGAATTGAGGTGTGTGAAGTCACAGAATGGAGGTGTGTGAAGTCATAGAATGGAGGTGTGTGAAGTCATAGAATGGAGGTGTGTGATCATAGAATGGATGTTTGTGAAGTAAGAATGAAGGTGTGTTAAGTCATAGAATGGAGGTGTGTGAAGGCACAGAATGGAGGTGTGTGAAGTCATAGAATGAGGTTGTGTGAAGTCATAATGGAGGTGTGTGAAGTCATAGAATGGAGGTGTGTGAAATCACAATGGAGGTGTCTGAAGTCCAAGAATGGAGGTGTGTGAAGTCATAGAAAGGAATCGTGTGAAGTCATAGAATGGAGGTGTGTGAAGCCAGAATTGAGGTGTGTGAAGTCACAGAATTGAGGTGTGTGAACTCAGAATGGAGGTGTGTGAAGTCACAGAATGGAGGTTTGTAAAGTCATAGAATGGAGGTGTGTGAAGTCATAGAATGGATGTTTCTGAAGTAGAATGAAGGTGTGTGAAGTCACAGAATGTAGGTGTGTGAAGTCAAAATGGAGGTGTGCGAACTCTTAAAATGGAGATGCGTGAAGTCATGGAATGGAGGTGTGTGAAGTCAAAGAATGGAAGTGTGTGAAGTCAAAACTGAGGCGTGTGAAGTCACAGAATGGAGGTGTGTGAAATCACAGAATGGAGGTGTGTGAAGTCATAGAATGGAGGTGTGTGAAGTCACAGAATGGAAATGTGTGTAGTCACAGAATGGAGATGTGTGAAGTCACAGAATGGAGGTGTGTGAACTCAGAGAATGGAGGTGTGTGAACTCAGAATGGAGGTGTGTGAAGTCACAGAACGGAGATTTGTGAAGTCATAGAATGGAGGTGCGTGAAGTCATAGAATGGATGTTGCTGAAGTAAGAATGAAGGTGTGTGAAGTCATAGAATGGAGGTGTGTGAAGTCAAAATGGAGGAGTGTGAACTCATAGAATGGAGGTGTGTGAAGTCATGGAATGGAGGTGTGTGAAGTCAAAGAATGGAGGTGTGTGAAGTCAAACAATAAAGGTGTGTGAAGTCACAGAATGGAGGTGTGTGAAATCACAGAATGCAGGTTTGTGAAGTCAAAAGGTGGTGTGTAGAGTCACAAATGGAGGTGTGTGAACTCATACAATGGAGGTGTGTGAAGTGAAAGAATGGAGATGTGTGAAGTCATCGAATGGAAGTGTGGGAAGTCATGGAATGGAGGTGTGTGAAGCCACAGAATGGAGGTGGGTGAAGTCAGAATGGAGTTGTGTGAAGTCAGAGAATGGAGGTGTGTGAAGTCAGAATGGAGGTGTGTGAAGTCATACAATGGAGGTGTGTGAAGTCAGAATGGAAGGGTGTGAACTCATAGAATGGAGGTGTGTGAAGTCACAATGGAGGTGTGTGAAGTCATAGAATGGAGGTGTGTGAACTCAGAATGGAGGTGTGTGAAGTCACAGAATGGAGGTTTGTAAAGTCATAGAATGGAGGTGTGTGAAGTCATAGAATGGATGTTTCTGAAGTAGAATGAAGGTGTGTGAAGTCACAGAATGTAGGTGTGTGAAGTCAAAATGGAGGTGTGCGAACTCTTAAAATGGAGATGCGTGAAGTCATGGAATGGAGGTGTGTGAAGTCCAAAAATGGAGGTGTGGGAAGTCAAACAATGGTGGTGTGTGAAGTCACAGAATGGAGGTGTGTGAAGTCAAAGAATGGAAGTGTGTGAAGTCAAAACTGAGGCGTGTGAAGTCACAGAATGGAGGTGTGTGAAATCACAGAATGGAGGTGTGTGAAGTCATAGAATGGAGGTGTGTGAAGTCACAGAATGGAAATGTGTGTAGTCACAGAATGGAGATGTGTGAAGTCACAGAATGGAGGTGTGTGAACTCAGAGAATGGAGGTGTGTGAACTCAGAATGGAGGTGTGTGAAGTCACAGAACGGAGATTTGTGAAGTCATAGAATGGAGGTGCGTGAAGTCATAGAATGGATGTTGCTGAAGTAAGAATGAAGGTGTGTGAAGTCATAGAATGGAGGTGTGTGAAGTCAAAATGGAGGAGTGTGAACTCATAGAATGGAGGTGTGTGAAGTCATGGAATGGAGGTGTGTGAAGTCAAAGAATGGAGGTGTGTGAAGTCAAACAATAAAGGTGTGTGAAGTCACAGAATGGAGGTGTGTGAAATCACAGAATGCAGGTTTGTGAAGTCAAAAAGGTGGTGTGTAGAGTCACAAATGGAGGTGTGTGAACTCATACAATGGAGGTGTGTGATGTCAAAGAATGGAGGTGTGTGAAGTCATCGAATGGAAGTGTGGGAAGTCATGGAATGGAGGTGTGTGAAGCCACAGAATGGAGGTGTGTGAAGTCACAGAATGGAGGTGTGTGAAGTCATAGAATGGAGGTGTGTGAAGTCACAGAATGGAGGTGTGTGAAGTCATAGAATGGAGGTGTGTGAAGTCAGAATGCAGGTGTGTGAAGTCATTGAATGGAGGTGTGTGAAGTCAGAATGGAGGTGTGTGAAGTCATAGAATGGAGGTGTGTGAAGTCAGAATGGAGGTGTGTGAACTCATATAATGGAGGTGTGTGAAGTCACAATGGAGGTGTGTGAATTCATAGAATGGAGGTGAGTGAGTTCATACAATGGATGTTCCTAAAGTAAGAATGTAGGTGTGTGAAGTCATAGAATGGAGGTGTGTGAAGTCAAAATGGTGGTGTGTGAACTCATAGAATGGATGTGTGTGAACTGATAGAGTAGAGGTGTGCGAAGTCATGGAATGGAGGTGTGTGAAGTCAAAGAATGGAGGTGTGTGAAGTCAAACAATGGACGTGTGCGAAGTCACAGAATGGAAGTGTGTGAAGTCAAAATGGAGGTGTGTGAAGTCACAGAATGGAGGTGTGTGAAGTCACAGAATGGAGGTGTGTGAAGTCAAAATGGTGGTGTGTAACGTCACAAATGGAGGTGTGTGAAGTCACAGAATGTAGGTGTGTGAACTCAAAATGGAGTTGTGTGAAGTCAAAGAATGGAGATGTGCGAAGTCAAAGAATATAGGTGTGTGAAGTCATAGAATGGAGGTGTGTGAAGTCATAGAATGGAGGTGTGTGAAATCATAGAATGAAGGTGTGTGAAGTCACGGTATGAAGGTGTGTTAAGTCACAGAACGGAGGTTTGTGAACTCAGAATGGAGGTGTGTGAAGTCCAGGAATGGAGGTGTGGGAAGTCATAGAATGGAGTTGTGTGAAATCACAGAATGGAGATGTGTGAATTCATAGAATGGAGGTCTGTGAAGTCATAGAATGGAGGTGTGTGAAATCACAGAATGGAAGTGTGTGAAGTCAAAGAATGGAGGTGTGTGAAGTCACAGAATGGAGGTGTGTGAACTCACAATGGAGGTGTGTGAAGTCAAAGAATGGAGGTCTGTGAAGTCATAGAATGGAAGTGTGTGAAGTCATAGAATGGAGGTGTGTGAAGCCAGAATTGAGTTGTGTGAAGTCACAGAATTGAGGTGTGTGAACTCAGAATGGAGGTGTGTGAAGTCACAGAATGGAGGTTTGTGAAATCATAGAATGGAGGTGTGTGAAGTCATAGAACGGATGTGTCTGAAGTAGAATGAAGATGTGTGAAGTCATAGAATGGAGGTGTGTGAAGTCAAAATGGAGGTGTGCGAACGCATAAAATGGAGATGTGTGAAGTCATGGAATGGAGGTGTGTGCAGTCCAAAAATAGAGGTGTGTGAAGTCAAACAATGTTAATGTGTGTGAAGTCACAGAATGGAGGTGTGTGAATTCAAAGAATGGAAGTGTGTGAAGTCAAAATGGAGGTGTGTGAAGTAACAGAATGGAGGTGTGTGAAGTCACAGAATGTAGGTGTGTAAAGTCATAGAATGGAGGTGTGTGAAGTCACAGAATGGAGGTGTGTGAAGTCACAGAATGGAGGTGTGTGAAGTCAAAATGGAGGTGTGTGAACTCATAGAATGGAGGTTTGTGAACTCATAGAATGGAGGTGTGTGAAGTCTGCAATGGAGGTGTGTGAAGTCAAAGAATTGAAGTGTGTGAAGTCAAACAATAAAGGTGTGTGAAGTCACAGAATGGAGGTGTGTGAAATCACAGAATGGAGGTGTGTGAAGTCAAAAATGTGGTGTGTAGAGTCACAAATGGAGGTGTGTTAACTCATAGAATGGAGGTGTGAGAAGTCAAAGAATGGAGGTGTGTGAAGTCATGGATTGGAGGTGTGTGCAGTCACAAGGGAGGTGTGTGAAATCATAAAATGAAGGTGTGTGAAGTCACAGTATGGAGGTGTGTGAAGTCATAGAATGGAGCTGTGTGAAGTCAGATTTGAGGTGTGTGAAGTCACAGAATGGAGGTGTGTGAACTCAAAATGGAGGTGTGTGAAATCACAGAATGGAGGTGTGAAGTCATAGCATGGAGGTGTGTGAAGTCATAGAATAGAGCTGTGTGAAGTCAGAATGGAGGTGTGTGAAGTCACAGAATTGAGGTGTGTGAAGCCACAGAATAGAGGTGTGTGAAGTCATAGAATGGAGGTGTGTGAAGTCATAGAATGGAGGTGTGTGATCATAGAATGGATGTTTGTGAAGTAAGAATGAAGGTGTGTAAAGTCATAGAATGGAGGTGTGTGAAGGCACAGAATTGAGGTGTGTGAAGTCATATAATGAGGCTGTGTGAAGTCATAATGGAGGTGTGTGAAGTCATAGAATGGAGGTGTGTGAAGTCAAAATGGAGGTGTGTGAACTCATAGAATGGAGGTGTGTGAAGTCATGGAATGGAGGTGTGTGAAGTCAAAGAATGGAGGTGTGTGAAGTCAAACAGTAAAGGTGTGTGAAGTCACAGAATGGAGGTGTGTGAAATCACAGAATTGAGGTTTGTGAAGTCAAAAAGGGGGTGTGTAGAGTCATAAATGGAGGTGTGTGAACTCATACAATGGGGGTGTGTGAAGTCAAAGAATGGAGGTGTGTGAAGTCATCGAATGGAAGTGTGGGAAGTCATGGAATGGAGGTGTGTGAAGCCACAGAATGGAGGTGTGTGAAGTCAGAATGGAGTTGTGTAAAGTCATAGAATGGAGGTGTGTGAAGTCAGAATGGAGGTGTGTGAAGTCATACAATGGAGGTGTGTGAAGTCAGAATGGAGGTGTGTGAACTCACAGAATGGAGGTGTGTGAAGTCACAATGGAGGTGTGTGAAGTCATAGAATGGAGGTGTGTGAAGTCATAGAATGGAGGTGTGTGAAGTCATACAATGGAGGTTTGTGAAATCATAGAATGGAGGTGGGTGAATTCATACAATGGATGTTCCTGAAGTAAGAATGTAGGTGTGTGATGTCATAGAATGGAGGTGTGTGAAGTCAAAGAATGGAGGGGTGTGAAGTCAAACAATGGAGGTGTACGAAGTCACAGAATGGAGGTGTGTGAAGTCACAGAATGGAAGTGTGTGAAGTCAAAATGGAGGTGTGTGAAGTCACAGAATGGAGGTGTGTGAAGTCACAGAATGGAGGTTTGTGAAGTCAAAATGGTGGTGTGTAACGTCACAAATGGAGGTGTGTGAAGTCACAGAATGTAGGTGTGTGAACTCAAAATGGAGGTGTGTGAAGTCAAAGAATGGAGGTGTGCGAAGTCAAAGAATATAGGTGCGTGAAGTCATATAATGGAGGTGTGTGGAGTCATAGAATGGAGGTGTGTGAAATCATAGAATGAAGGTGTGTGAAGTCACGGAATGAAGGTGTGTTAAGTCACAGAACGGAGTTGTGTGAACTAAGAATGGAGGTGTGTGAAGTCCCAGAATGGAGGTGTGGGAAGTCATAGAATGGAGGTGTGTGAAGTCATAGAATTGAGGTGTGTGAACTCACAATGGAGGTGTGTGCAGTCAAAGAATGGAGGTGTGTGAAGTCATAGAATGGAAGTGTGTGAAATCATAGAATGGAGGTGTGTGAAGCCAGAATTGAGGTGTGTGAAGTCACAGAATTGAGGTGTGTGAACTCAGAATGGAGGTGTGTGAAGTCACAGAATGGAGGTATGTGAAATCATAGAATGAAGGTGTGTGAAGTCATAGAATGAAAGTGTGTGAAGTCAAAATGGAGGTGTGCGAACTCATAAAATGGAGATGTGTGAAGTCATGGAATGGAGTTGTGTGAAGTCCAAAAACAGAGGTGTGTGACGTCAAACAATGTTAATGTGTGTGAAGTCACAGAATGGAGGTGTGTGAATTCAAAGAATGAAAGTGTGTGAAATCAAAATGGAGGTGTGTGAAGTAACAGAATGGAGGTGTGTGAAGTCACAGAATGTAGGTGTGTGAAGTCATAGAATGGAGGTGTGTGAAGTCACAGAATGGAGGTGTGTGAAGTCAAAGAATGGAGGTGTGTGAAGTCAAAATGGAGGTGTGTGAACTCACATAATGGAGGTTTGTGAACTCATAGAATGGAGGTGTGTGAAGTCATGCAATGGAGGTGTGTGAAGTCAAAGAATGGAGGTGTGTGAAGTCAAACAATAAAGGTGTGTGAAGTCACAGAATGGAGGTGTGTGAAATCACAGAATGGAGGTGTGTGAAGTCAAAAATGTGGTGTGTAGAGTCACAAATGGATGTGTGTGAACTCATAGAATGGAGGTGTGTGAAGTCAAAGAATGGAGGTGTGTGAAGTCATGGAATGGAGGTGTGTGAAGTCACAGAATGGAGGTGTGTGAAGTCATAGAATGGAGGTGTGTGAAGTCATAAAATGGATGTTTCTGAATAAGTATGAATGTCTGTGAAGTCATAGAATGGAGGTGTATGAAGTCAAAATTGAGGTGTGTGAACACGTAGAATGGAGGTCTGAGAACTCATAGAATGGAGGTGTGTGAAGTCATGGTATAAAGATGTGTGAAGTCAAAGAATGCATTCTGTGAAGTCAAACAATAAAGGTGTGTGAAGTCACAGAATGGAGGTGTGTGAAATCACAGAATGGAGGTGTGTGAAGTCTTGGAATGTAGGTGTGTGAAGTCACAGAATGGAGGTGTGTGAAGTCAGAATGGAGTTGTGTGAAGTCAGATTGGAGGTGTGTGAAGTCACAGAATGGAGGTGTGTGAAGTCATAGAATGGAGGTGTGTGAAGTCACAAGGGAGGTGTGTGAAATCATAGAATGGAGGTGTGTGAAGTCACAGTATGGAGGTGTGTGAAGTCATAGAATGGAGCTGTGTGAAGTCAGATTGGAGGTGTGTGAAGTCACAGAATGGAGGTGTGTGATCTCAGAATGGAGGAGTTTGAAATCACAGATGGAGGTGTGTGAAGTCATAGAATGGAGGTGTGTGATCATAGAATGGATGTTTGTGAAGTAAGAATGAAGGTGTTTTAAGTCATAGAATGGAGGTGTGTGAAGGCACAGAATGGAGGTGTGAAGTCATAGAATGAGGCTGTGTGAAGTCATACTGGAGGTGTGTGAAGTCATAGAATGGAGGTGTGTGAAATCACAATGGAGGTGTGTGAAGTCATAATGGAGGTGTGTGAAGTCACAGAATTGAGGTGTGTGAAGTCACAGAATGGAGGTGTGTGAAGTCATAGAATGGAGGTGTGTGAAGTCATAGAATGGAGGTGTGTGATCATAGAATGGATGTTTGTGAAGTAAGAATGAAGGTGTGTTAAGTCATAGAATGGAGGTGTGTGAAGGCACAGAATGGAGGTGTGTGAAGTCATAGAATGAGGCTGTGTGAAGTCATAATGGAGGTGTGTGAAGTCATAGAATGGAGGTGTGTGAAATCACAATGGAGGTGTCTGAAGTCCAAGAATGGAGGTGTGTGAAGTCATAGAAAGGAATCGTGTGAAGTCATAGAATGGAGGTGTGTGAAGCCAGAATTGAGGTGTGTGAAGTCACAGAATTGAGGTGTGTGAACTCAGAATGGAGGTGTGTGAAGTCACAGAATGGAGGTTTGTAAAGTCATAGAATGGAGGTGTGTGAAGTCATAGAATGGATGTTTCTGAAGTAGAATGAAGGTGTGTGAAGTCACAGAATGTAGGTGTGTGAAGTCAAAATGGAGGTGTGCGAACTCTTAAAATGGAGATGCGTGAAGTCATGGAATGGAGGTGTGTGAAGTCAAAGAATGGAAGTGTGTGAAGTCAAAACTGAGGCGTGTGAAGTTACAGAATGGAGGTGTGTGAAATCACAGAATGGAGGTGTGTGAAGTCATAGAATGGAGGTGTGTGAAGTCACAGAATGGAAATGTGTGTCTTCACAGAATGGAGATGTGTGAAGTCACAGAATGGAGGTGTGTGAACTCAGAGAATGGAGGTGTGTGAACTCAGAATGGAGGTGTGTGAAGTCACAGAACGGAGATTTGTGAAGTCATAGAATGAAGGTGTGTGAAGTCATAGAATGGAGGTGTGTGAAGTCAAAATGGAGGAGTGTGAACTCATAGAATGGAGGTGTGTGAAGTCATGGAATGGAGGTGTGTGAAGTCATAGAATGGAGGTGTGTGAAGTCAAACAATAAAGGTGTGTGAAGTCAAAGAATGGAGGTGTGTGAAATCACAGAATGCAGGTTTGTGAAGTCAAAAAGGTGGTGTGTAGAGTCACAAATGGAGGTGTGTGAACTCATACAATGGAGGTGTGTGAAGTGAAAGAATGGAGGTGTGTGAAGTCATCGAATGGAAGTGTGGGAAGTCATGGAATGGAGGTGTGTGAAGCCACAGAATGGAGGTGTGTGAAGTCAGAATGGAGTTGTGTGAAGTCAGAGAATGGAGGTGTGTGAAGTCAGAATGGAGGTGTGTGAAGTCATACAATGGAGGTGTGTGAAGTCAGAATGGAAGGGTGTGAAATCATAGAATGGAGGTGTGTGAAGTCACAATGGAGGTGTGTGAAGTCATAGAATGGAGGTGTGTGAACTCAGAATGGAGGTGTGTGAAGTCACAGAATGGAGGTGTGTGAAGTGATAGAATGGAGGTGTGTGAAGTCAGAATGCAGGTGTGTGAAGTCATAGAATGGAGGTGTGTGAAGTCAGAATGGAGTTGTGTGAAGTCATTGAATGGAGGTGTGTGAAGTCAGAATGGAGGTGTGTGAAGTCATAGAATGGAGGTGTGTGAAGTCAGAATGGAGGTGTGTGAACTCATATAATGGAGGTGTGTGAAGTCACAATGGAGGTGTGTGAAGTCATAGAATGGAGTTGAGTGAGTTCATACAATGGATGTTCCTGAAGTAAGAATGTAGGTGTGTGAAGTCATAGAATGGAGGTGTGTGAAGTCAAAATGGTGGTGTGTGAACTCATAGAATGGATGTGTGTGAACTGATAGAGTAGAGGTGTGTGAAGTCATGGAATGGAGGTGTGTGAAGTCAAAGAATGGAGGTGTGTGAAGTCAAACAATGGAGGTGTGCGAAGTCACAGAATGGAAGTGTGTGAAGTCAAAATGGATGTGTGTGAAGTCACAGAATGGAGGTGTGTGAAGTCACAGAATGGAGGTGTGTGAAGTCAAAATGGTGGTGTGTAACGTCACAAATGGAGGTGTGTGAAGTCACAGAATGTAGGTGTGTGAACTCAAAATGGAGGTGTGTGAAGTCAAAAATGGAGGTGTGCGAAGTCAAAGAATATAGGTGTGTGAAGTCATAGAATGGAGGTGTGTGAAGTCATAGAATGGAGGTGTGTGAAATCATAGAATGAAGGTGTGTGAAGTCACGGTATGAAGGTGTGTTAAGTCACAGAACGGAGGTTTGTGAACTCAGAATGGAGGTGTGTGAAGTCCCAGAATGGAGGTGTGGGAAGTCATAGAATGGAGTTGTGTGAAGTCACAGAATGGAGATGTGTGAATTCATAGAATGGAGGTTTGTGAAGTCATAGAATGGAGGTGTGTGAAGTCACAGAATGGAGGTGTGTGAAGACAAATTATAGAGGTGTGTGAAGTCACAGAATGGAGGTGTGTGAACTCACAATGGAGATGTGTGAAGTCAAAGAATGGAGGTGTGCGAAGTCATAGAATGGAAGTGTGTGAAGTCATAGAATGGAGGTGTGTGAAGCCAGAATTGAGTTGTGTGAAGTCACAGAATTGAGGTGGGTAAACTCAGAATGGAGGTGTGTGAAGTCACAGAATGGAGGTTTGAAAAATCATAGAATGGAGGTGTGTGAAGTCATAGAACGGATGTTTCTGAAGTAGAATGAAGGTGTGTGAAGTCATAGAATGGAGGTGTGTGAAGTCAAAATGGAGGTGTGCGAATGCATAAAATGGAGATGTGTGAAGTCATGGAATGGAGGTGTGTGCAGTCCAAAAATAGAGGTGTGTGAAGTCAAAAAATGTTAATGTGTGTGAAGTCACAGAATGGAGGTGTGTGAATTCAAAGAATGGAAGTGTGTGAAGTCAAAATGGAGGTGTGTGAAGTAACAGAATGGAGGTGTGTGAAGTCACAGAATGTAGGTGTGTGAAGTCATAGAATGGAGGTGTGTGAAGTCACAGAATGGAGGTGTGTGAAGTCAAAGAATGGAGGTGTGTGAAGTCAAAATGGAGGTGTGTGAACTCACATAATGGAGGTTTGTGAACTCATAGAATGGAGGTGTGTGAAGTCATGCAATGGAGGTGTGTGAAGTCAAAGAATGGAGGTGTGTGAAGTCAAACAATAAAGGTGTGTGAAGTCACAGAATGGAGGTGTGTGAAATCACAGAATGGAGGTGTGTGAAGTCAAAAATGTGGTGTGTAGAGTCACAAATGGATGTGTGTGAACTCATAGAATGGAGGTGTGTGAAGTCAAAGAATGGAGGTGTGTGAAGTCATGGAATGGAGGTGTGTGAAGTCACAGAATGGAGGTGTGTGAAGTCATAGAATGGAGGTGTGTGAAGTCATAAAATGGATGTTTCTGAATAAGTATGAATGTCTGTGAAGTCATAGAATGGAGGTGTATGAAGTCAAAATTGAGGTGTGTGAACACGTAGAATGGAGGTCTGAGAACTCATAGAATGGAGGTGTGTGAAGTCATGGTATAAAGATGTGTGAAGTCAAAGAATGCATTCTGTGAAGTCAAACAATAAAGGTGTGTGAAGTCACAGAATGGAGGTGTGTGAAATCACAGAATGGAGGTGTGTGAAGTCTTGGAATGTAGGTGTGTGAAGTCACAGAATGGAGGTGTGTGAAGTCAGAATGGAGTTGTGTGAAGTCAGATTGGAGGTGTGTGAAGTCACAGAATGGAGGTGTGTGAAGTCATAGAATGGAGGTGTGTGAAGTCACAAGGGAGGTGTGTGAAATCATAGAATGGAGGTGTGTGAAGTCACAGTATGGAGGTGTGTGAAGTCATAGAATGGAGCTGTGTGAAGTCAGATTGGAGGTGTGTGAAGTCACAGAATGGAGGTGTGTGATCTCAGAATGGAGGAGTTTGAAATCACAGATGGAGGTGTGTGAAGTCATAGAATGGAGGTGTGTGATCATAGAATGGATGTTTGTGAAGTAAGAATGAAGGTGTTTTAAGTCATAGAATGGAGGTGTGTGAAGGCACAGAATGGAGGTGTGAAGTCATAGAATGAGGCTGTGTGAAGTCATACTGGAGGTGTGTGAAGTCATAGAATGGAGGTGTGTGAAATCACAATGGAGGTGTGTGAAGTCATAATGGAGGTGTGTGAAGTCACAGAATTGAGGTGTGTGAAGTCACAGAATGGAGGTGTGTGAAGTCATAGAATGGAGGTGTGTGAAGTCATAGAATGGAGGTGTGTGATCATAGAATGGATGTTTGTGAAGTAAGAATGAAGGTGTGTTAAGTCATAGAATGGAGGTGTGTGAAGGCACAGAATGGAGGTGTGTGAAGTCATAGAATGAGGCTGTGTGAAGTCATAATGGAGGTGTGTGAAGTCATAGAATGGAGGTGTGTGAAATCACAATGGAGGTGTCTGAAGTCCAAGAATGGAGGTGTGTGAAGTCATAGAAAGGAATCGTGTGAAGTCATAGAATGGAGGTGTGTGAAGCCAGAATTGAGGTGTGTGAAGTCACAGAATTGAGGTGTGTGAACTCAGAATGGAGGTGTGTGAAGTCACAGAATGGAGGTTTGTAAAGTCATAGAATGGAGGTGTGTGAAGTCATAGAATGGATGTTTCTGAAGTAGAATGAAGGTGTGTGAAGTCACAGAATGTAGGTGTGTGAAGTCAAAATGGAGGTGTGCGAACTCTTAAAATGGAGATGCGTGAAGTCATGGAATGGAGGTGTGTGAAGTCAAAGAATGGAAGTGTGTGAAGTCAAAACTGAGGCGTGTGAAGTTACAGAATGGAGGTGTGTGAAATCACAGAATGGAGGTGTGTGAAGTCATAGAATGGAGGTGTGTGAAGTCACAGAATGGAAATGTGTGTCTTCACAGAATGGAGATGTGTGAAGTCACAGAATGGAGGTGTGTGAACTCAGAGAATGGAGGTGTGTGAACTCAGAATGGAGGTGTGTGAAGTCACAGAACGGAGATTTGTGAAGTCATAGAATGAAGGTGTGTGAAGTCATAGAATGGAGGTGTGTGAAGTCAAAATGGAGGAGTGTGAACTCATAGAATGGAGGTGTGTGAAGTCATGGAATGGAGGTGTGTGAAGTCATAGAATGGAGGTGTGTGAAGTCAAACAATAAAGGTGTGTGAAGTCAAAGAATGGAGGTGTGTGAAATCACAGAATGCAGGTTTGTGAAGTCAAAAAGGTGGTGTGTAGAGTCACAAATGGAGGTGTGTGAACTCATACAATGGAGGTGTGTGAAGTGAAAGAATGGAGGTGTGTGAAGTCATCGAATGGAAGTGTGGGAAGTCATGGAATGGAGGTGTGTGAAGCCACAGAATGGAGGTGTGTGAAGTCAGAATGGAGTTGTGTGAAGTCAGAGAATGGAGGTGTGTGAAGTCAGAATGGAGGTGTGTGAAGTCATACAATGGAGGTGTGTGAAGTCAGAATGGAAGGGTGTGAAATCATAGAATGGAGGTGTGTGAAGTCACAATGGAGGTGTGTGAAGTCATAGAATGGAGGTGTGTGAACTCAGAATGGAGGTGTGTGAAGTCACAGAATGGAGGTGTGTGAAGTGATAGAATGGAGGTGTGTGAAGTCAGAATGCAGGTGTGTGAAGTCATAGAATGGAGGTGTGTGAAGTCAGAATGGAGTTGTGTGAAGTCATTGAATGGAGGTGTGTGAAGTCAGAATGGAGGTGTGTGAAGTCATAGAATGGAGGTGTGTGAAGTCAGAATGGAGGTGTGTGAACTCATATAATGGAGGTGTGTGAAGTCACAATGGAGGTGTGTGAAGTCATAGAATGGAGTTGAGTGAGTTCATACAATGGATGTTCCTGAAGTAAGAATGTAGGTGTGTGAAGTCATAGAATGGAGGTGTGTGAAGTCAAAATGGTGGTGTGTGAACTCATAGAATGGATGTGTGTGAACTGATAGAGTAGAGGTGTGTGAAGTCATGGAATGGAGGTGTGTGAAGTCAAAGAATGGAGGTGTGTGAAGTCAAACAATGGAGGTGTGCGAAGTCACAGAATGGAAGTGTGTGAAGTCAAAATGGATGTGTGTGAAGTCACAGAATGGAGGTGTGTGAAGTCACAGAATGGAGGTGTGTGAAGTCAAAATGGTGGTGTGTAACGTCACAAATGGAGGTGTGTGAAGTCACAGAATGTAGGTGTGTGAACTCAAAATGGAGGTGTGTGAAGTCAAAAATGGAGGTGTGCGAAGTCAAAGAATATAGGTGTGTGAAGTCATAGAATGGAGGTGTGTGAAGTCATAGAATGGAGGTGTGTGAAATCATAGAATGAAGGTGTGTGAAGTCACGGTATGAAGGTGTGTTAAGTCACAGAACGGAGGTTTGTGAACTCAGAATGGAGGTGTGTGAAGTCCCAGAATGGAGGTGTGGGAAGTCATAGAATGGAGTTGTGTGAAGTCACAGAATGGAGATGTGTGAATTCATAGAATGGAGGTTTGTGAAGTCATAGAATGGAGGTGTGTGAAGTCACAGAATGGAGGTGTGTGAAGACAAATTATAGAGGTGTGTGAAGTCACAGAATGGAGGTGTGTGAACTCACAATGGAGATGTGTGAAGTCAAAGAATGGAGGTGTGCGAAGTCATAGAATGGAAGTGTGTGAAGTCATAGAATGGAGGTGTGTGAAGCCAGAATTGAGTTGTGTGAAGTCACAGAATTGAGGTGGGTAAACTCAGAATGGAGGTGTGTGAAGTCACAGAATGGAGGTTTGAAAAATCATAGAATGGAGGTGTGTGAAGTCATAGAACGGATGTTTCTGAAGTAGAATGAAGGTGTGTGAAGTCATAGAATGGAGGTGTGTGAAGTCAAAATGGAGGTGTGCGAATGCATAAAATGGAGATGTGTGAAGTCATGGAATGGAGGTGTGTGCAGTCCAAAAATAGAGGTGTGTGAAGTCAAAAAATGTTAATGTGTGTGAAGTCACAGAATGGAGGTGTGTGAATTCAAAGAATGGAAGTGTGTGAAGTCAAAATGGAGGTGTGTGAAGTAACAGAATGGAGGTGTGTGAAGTCACAGAATGTAGGTTTGTGAAGTCATAGAATGGAGGTGTGTGAAGTCACAGAATGGAGGTGTCTGAAATCACAGAATGGAGGTGTGTGAAGTCATAGAATGGAGGTGTGTGAAGTCACAGAATGGAAATGTGTGTAGTCACAGAATGGAGATGTGTGAAGTCACAGAATGGAGGTGTGTGAACTCAGAGAATGGAGGTGTGTGAACTCAGAATGGAGGTGTGTGAAGTCACAGAACGGAGATTTGTGAAGTCATAGAATGGAGGTGCGTGAAGTCATAGAATGGATGTTGCTGAAGTAAGAATGAAGGTGTGTGAAGTCATAGAATGGAGGTGTGTGAAGTCAAAATGGAGGAGTGTGAACTCATAGAATGGAGGTGTGTGAAGTCATGGAATGGAGGTGTGTGAAGTCATAGAATGGAGGTGTGTGAAGTCATAAAATGGATGTTTCTGAATAAGTATGAATGTCTGTGAAGTCATAGAATGGAGGTGTATGAAGTCAAAATGGAGGTGTGTGAACACATAGAATGGAGGTCTGAGAACTCATAGAATGGAGGTGTGTGAAGTCATGGTATAAAGATGTGTGAAGTCAAAGAATGCATTCTGTGAAGTCAAACAATAAAGGTGTGTGAAGTCACAGAATGGAGGTGTGTGAAATCACAGAATGGAGGTGTGTGAAGTCTTGGAATGTAGGTGTGTGAAGTCACAGAATGGAGGTGTGTGAAGTCAGAATGGAGTTGTGTGAAGTCAGATTGGAGGTGTGTGAAGTCACAGAATGGAGGTGTGTGAAGTCATAGAATGGAGGTGTGTGAAGTCACAAGGGAGGTGTGTGAAATCATAGAATGGAGGTGTGTGAAGTCACAGTATGGAGGTGTGTGAAGTCATAGAATGGAGCTGTGTGAAGTCAGATTGGAGGTGTGTGAAGTCACAGAATGGAGGTGTGTGATCTCAGAATGGAGGAGTTTGAAATCACAGATGGAGGTGTGTGAAGTCATAGAATGGAGGTGTGTGATCATAGAATGGATGTTTGTGAAGTAAGAATGAAGGTGTTTTAAGTCATAGAATGGAGGTGTGTGAAGGCACAGAATGGAGGTGTGAAGTCATAGAATGAGGCTGTGTGAAGTCATACTGGAGGTGTGTGAAGTCATAGAATGGAGGTGTGTGAAATCACAATGGAGGTGTGTGAAGTCATAATGGAGGTGTGTGAAGTCACAGAATTGAGGTGTGTGAAATCACAGAATGGAGGTGTGTGAAGTCATAGAATGGAGGTGTGTGAAGTCATAGAATGGAGGTGTGTGATCATAGAATGGATGTTTGTGAAGTAAGAATGAAGGTGTGTTAAGTCATAGAATGGAGGTGTGTGAAGGCACAGAATGGAGGTGTGTGAAGTCATAGAATGAGGCTGTGTGAAGTCATAATGGAGGTGTGTGAAGTCATAGACTGGAGGTGTGTGAAATCACAATGGAGGTGTCTGAAGTCCAAGAATGGAGGTGTGTGAAGTCATAGAAAGGAATCGTGTGAAGTCATAGAATGGAGGTGTGTGAAGCCAGAATTGAGGTGTGTGAAGTCACAGAATTGAGGTGTGTGAACTCAGAATGGAGGTGTGTGAAGTCACAGAATGGAGGTTTGTAAAGTCATAGAATGGAGGTGTGTGAAGTCATAGAATGGATGTTTCTGAAGTAGAATGAAGGTGTGTGAAGTCACAGAATGTAGGTGTGTGAAGTCAAAATGGAGGTGTGCGAACTCTTAAAATGGAGATGCGTGAAGTCATGGAATGGAGGTGTGTGAAGTCCAAAAATGGAGGTGTGGGAAGTCAAACAATGGTGGTGTGTGAAGTCACAGAATGGAGGTGTGTGAAGTCAAAGAATGGAAGTGTGTGAAGTCAAAACTGAGGCGTGTGAAGTCACAGAATGGAGGTGTGTGAAATCACAGAATGGAGGTGTGTGAAGTCATAGAATGGAGGTGTGTGAAGTCACAGAATGGAAATGTGTGTAGTCACAGAATGGAGATGTGTGAAGTCACAGAATGGAGGTGTGTGAACTCAGAGAATGGAGGTGTGTGAACTCAGAATGGAGGTGTGTGAAGTCACAGAACGGAGATTTGTGAAGTCATAGAATGGAGGTGCGTGAAGTCATAGAATGGATGTTGCTGAAGTAAGAATGAAGGTGTGTGAAGTCATAGAATGGAGGTGTGTGAAGTCAAAATGGAGGAGTGTGAACTCATAGAATGGAGGTGTGTGAAGTCATGGAATGGACGTGTGTGAAGTCAAAGAATGGAGGTGTGTGAAGTCAAACAATAAAGGTGTGTGAAGTCACAGAATGGAGGTGTGTGAAATCACAGAATGCAGGTTTGTGAAGTCAAAAAGGTGGTGTGTAGAGTCACAAATGGAGGTGTGTGAACTCATACAATGGAGGTGTGTGAAGTGAAAGAATGGAGGTGTGTGAAGTCATCGAATGGAAGTGTGGGAAGTCATGGAATTGAGGTGTGTGAAGCCACAGAATGGAGGTGTGTGAAGTCAGAATGGAGTTGTGTGAAGTCAGAGAATGGAGGTGTGTGAAGTCAGAATGGAGGTGTGTGAAGTCATACAATGGAGGTGTGTGAAGTCAGAATGGAAGGGTGTGAACTCATAGAATGGAGGTGTGTGAACTCAGAATGGAGGTGTGTGAAGTCAGAATGAAGGTGCTTGAAGTCATAGAATGGAGGTGTGTGAAGTCAGAATGGAGTTGTGTGAAGTCATTGAATGGAGGTGTGTGAAGTCAGAATGGAGGTGTGTGAAGTCATAGAATGGAGGTGTGTGAAGTCAGAATGGAGGTGTGTGAACTCATATAATGGAGGTGTGTGAAGTCACAATGGAGGTGTGTGAAGTCATAGAATGGAGTTGAGTGAGTTCATACAATGGATGTTCCTGAAGTAAGAATGTAGGTGTGTGAAGTCATAGAATGGAGGTGTGTGAAGTCAAAATGGTGGTGTGTGAACTCATAGAATGGATGTGTGTGAACTGATAGAGTAGAGGTGTGTGAAGTCATGGAATGGAGGTGTGTGAAGTCAAAGAATGGAGGTGTGTGAAGTCAAACAATGGAGGTGTGCGAAGTCACAGAATGGAAGTGTGTGAAGTCAAAATGGATGTGTGTGAAGTCACAGAATGGAGGTGTGTGAAGTCACAGAATGGAGGTGTGTGAAGTCAAAATGGTGGTGTGTAACGACACAAATGGAGGTGTGTGAAGTCACAGAATGTAGGTGTGTGAACTCAAAATGGAGGTGTGTGAAGTCAAAGAATGGAGGTGTGCGAAGTCATAGAATGGAGGTGTGTGAAGTCAGAATGGAGGTGTGTGAAGTCATAGAATGGAGGTGTGTGAAGTCATAGAATGGATGTGTGTGAAATCATAGAATGAAGGTGTGTGAAGTCACGGTATGAAGGTGTGTTAACTCACAGAACGGAGGTTTGTGAACTCAGAATGGAGGTGTGTGAAGTCCCAGAATGGAGGTGTGGGAAGTCATAGAATGGAGTTGTGTGAAGTCACAGAATGGAGATGTGTGAATTCATAGAATGGAGGTGTGTGAAGTCATAGAATGGAGGTGTGTGAAGTCACAGAATGGAGGTGTGTGAAGACAAATTATAGAGGTGTGTGAAGTCACAGAATGGAGGTGTGTGAACTCACAATGGAGGTGTGTGAAGTCAAAGAATGGAGGTGTGCGATGTCATAGAATGGAAGTGTGTGAAGTCATAGAATGGAGGTGTGTGAAGCCAGAATTGAGTTGTGTGAAGTCACAGAATTGAGGTGGGTAAACTCAGAATGGAGGTGTGTGAAGTCACAGAATGGAGGTTTGTGAAATCATAGAATGGAGGTGTGTGAAGTCATAGAACGGATGTTTCTGAAGTAGAATGAAGGTGTGTGAAGTCATAGAATGGAGGTGTGTGAAGTCAAAATGGAGGTGTGCGAATGCATAAAATGGAGATGTGTGAAGTCATGGAATGGAGTTGTGTGCAGTCCAAAAATAGAGGTGTGTGAAGTCAAAAAATGTTAATGTGTGTGAAGTCACAGAATGGAGGTGTGTGAATTCAAAGAATGGAAGTGTGTGAAGTCAAAATGGAGGTGTGTGAAGTAACAGAATGGAGGTGTGTGAAGTCACAGAATGTAGGTTTGTGAAGTCATAGAATGGAGGTGTGTGAAGTCACAGAATGGAGGTGTGTGAAGTCAGAGAATGGAGGTGTGTGAAGTCAAAATGGAGGTGTGTGAACTCATAGAATGGAGGTTTGTGAACTCATAGAATGGAGGTGTGTGAAGTCATGAAATGGAGGTGTGTGAAGTCAAAGAATGGAGGTGTGTGAAGTCAAACAATAAAGGTGTGTGAAGTCACAGATTGGAGGTGCGTGAAATCACAGAATGGAGGTGTGTGAAGTCAAAAATGTGGTGTGTAGAGTCACAAATGGAGGTGTGTTAACTCATAGAATGGAGGTGTGAGAAGTCAAAGAATGGAGGTGTGTGAAGTCATGGATTGGAGGTGTGTGAAGTCACAGAATGGAGGTGTGTGAAGTCATAGAATGGAGGTGTGTGAAGTCATAGAATGGATGTTTCTGAAGTAAGAATGAAGGTGTGTGAAGTCATAGAATGGAGGTGTGTGAAGTCAAAATGGAGGTGTGTGAACTCATAGAATGGAGGTCTGAGAACTCATAGAATGGAGGTGTGTGAAGTCATGGAATAAAGGTGTTTGAAGTCAAAGAATGGAGGTGTGTGTAGTCACAGAATGGAGGTGTGGAAGTCATAGAATGGAGGTGTGTGAAGTCAGAATGGAGGTGTTTGAAGTCATAGAATGGAGGTGTGTGAAGTCATAATGTAGGTGTGTGAAGTCACAGAATTGAGGTGTGTGAAGTCACAGAATGGAGGTGTGTAAAGTCATAGAATGGAGGTGTGTGAAGCCATAGAATGGAGGTGTGTGAAGTCATAATATAGGTGTGTGAACTCACAGAATTGAGGTGTGTGAAGTCACAGAATGGAGATGTGTGAAGGCACAGAATGGAGGTGTGTGAAGTCATAAAATGGAGCTGTGTGAAGTCAGAATGGAGGTGTGTGAAGTCATAGAATGGAGGTGTGTGAACTCACAATGGAGATGTGTGAAGTTAAAAAATGGAGGTGTGTGAAGTCAAAAATGGAAGTGTGTGAAGTCATAGAATGGATGTGTGTGAAGTCATAGAATGGAGGTGTGTGAAGTCATAGAATGGAGGTGTGTGAAGTCACAGAATTGATGTTTTTGAAGTCAGAATGGAGGTGTGTGAAGTCAGAATGGAGGTTTGTGAAGTCATAGAATGGAGGTGTGTGAAGTCATAGAATGGAGGTGTGTGAAGTCATAGAATGGAGGTGTGTGAAATCATAGAATGGAGGTGTGGGAAGGCATAGAGTGGAGCTGTGTGAAGTCAGATTGGAGGTGTGCGAAGTCACAGAATGGAGGTGTGTGAAGTCATTGAATGGAGCTGGGTGAAGTCAGAATGGAGGTGTGTGAAGTCACAGAATTGAGGTGTGTGAACTCAGAACAGATGTGTGTGAAGTCAGAGAATCTAGGTGTGTGAAGTGATAGAATGGAGGTGTGTGAAGTCATAGATTGGAGGTGTGTGAAGTCATACTGGAGGTTTGTGAAGTCACAGAATTGAGGTGTGTGAAGTCACAGAATGGAGGTGGGTGAAGTCATAGAATACAGGTGTGTGAAGTCAGAACGGACCTGTGTGAAGTCAGAGAATGGAGGTGCTGCGTTAAGTCACAGAATGGAGGTTTGTGAACCCAGAATGGAGGTGTGTGAAGTCAAAGAATGGAAGTGTGTGAAGTCATAGAATGGAGGTGTGTGAAGTCATAGAATGGAGGTGTGTGAAGTCATAGAATGGAGGTGTGTGAAGTCACAGAATTGATGTTTTTGAAGTCAGAATGGAGGTGTGTGAAGTCAGAATGGAGGTTTGTGAAGTCATAGAATGGAGGTGTGTGAAGTCATAGAATGGAGGTGTGTGAAGTCATAGAATGGAGGTGTGTGAAATCATAGAATGGAGGTGTGGGAAGGCATAGAGTGGAGCTGTGTGAAGTCAGATTGGAGGTGTGCGAAGTCACAGAATGGAGGTGTGTGCAGTCATTGAATGGAGCTGGGTGAAGTCAGAATGGAGGTGTGTGAAGTCACAGAATTGAGGTGTGTGAACTCAGAACAGATGTGTGTGAAGTCACAGAATCTAGGTGTGTGAAGTGATAGAATGGAGGTGTGTGAAGTCATAGAATGGAGGTGTGTGAAGTCATACTGGAGGTTTGTGAATTCACAGAATTGAGGTGTGTGAAGTCACAGAATGGAGGTGCGTTAAGTCACAGAATGGAGGTTTGTGAACCCAGAATGGAGGTGTGTGAAGTCATAGAACGGATGTTTCTGAAGTAGAATGAAGGTGTGTGAAGTCATAGAATGGAGGTGTGTGAAGTCAAAATGGAGGTGTGCGAACTTATAAAATGGAGATGTGTGAAGTCATGGAATGGAGGTGTGTGAAGTTCAAAAATAGAGGTGTGTGAAGTCAAACAATGTTAATGTGTGTGAAGTCACAGAATGGAGGTGTGTGAATTCAAAGAATGGAAGTGTGTGAAGTCAAAATGGAGGTGTGTGAAGTAACAGAATGGAGGTGTGTGAAGTCACAGAATGTAGGTGTGTGAAGTCATAGAATGGAGGTGTGTGAAGTCACAGAATAGAGGTGTGTGAAGTCACAGAATGGAGGTGTGTGAAGTCAAAATGGGGGTGTGTGAACTCATAGAATGGAGGTTTATGAACTCATAGAATGGAGGTGTGTGAAGTCATGCAATGGAAGGTGTATGAAGTCAAACAATGGAGGTGTGTGAAGTCAAACAATAAAGGTGTGTGAAGTCACAGAATGGAGGTGTGTGAAATCAAAGAATGGAGGTGTGTGAAGTCAAAAATGTGGTGTGTAGAGTCACAAATGGAGGTGTGTGAACTCATAGAATGGAGGTGTGTGAAGTCAAAGAATGGAGGTGTGTGAAGTCATGGAATGGAGGTGTGTGAAGTCACAGAATGGAGGTGTGTGAAGTCATAGAATGGAGGTGTGTGAAGTCATAGAATGGATGTTTCTGAATACGAATGAATGTGTGTGAAGTCATAGAATGGAGGTGTATGAAGTCAAAATGGAGGTGTGTGAACTCATAGAATGGAGGTCTGAGGACTCATAGAATGGAGTTGTGTGAAGTCATGGAATAAAGGTGTGTGAAGTCAAGGAATTCATTGTGTGAAGTCAAACAATAAAGGTGTGTGAAGTCACAGAATGGAGGTGTGTGAAAGCACAGAATGGATGTGTGTGCAATCATGGAATGGAGGTGTGTGAAGTCACAGAATGGAGGTGTGTGAAGTCGGAATGGAGTTGTGTGAAGTCATAGAATGGAGGTGTGTGAAGTCACAAGGGAGGTGTGTGAAATCATAGAATGGAGGTGTGTGAAGTCATCGAATGGAGGTGTGTGAAGTCATGGAATGGATGTGTGTGAAGTCATGGAATGGAGGAGTGTGAAGTCAGAATGGTGTTGTGTGAAGTCATAGAATGGAGGTGTGTGAAGTCACAAGGGAGGTGTGTGAAATCATAGAATGGATGTGTGTGAAGTCACAGTATGGAGGTGTGTGAAGTCATAGAATGGAGCTGTGTGAAGTCAGATTGGAGGTGTGTGAAGTCACAGAATGGAGGTGTGTGAACTCAGAATGGAGGTGTGTGAAATCACAGAATGGAGGTGTGAAGTCATAGAATGGAGGTGTGTGAAGTCATAGAATGGAGGTGTGTGAAGTCATAATGGAGGTGTGTGAACTCACAGAATTGAGGTGCGTGAAGTCACAGAATGGAGGTGTGTGAAGTCATAGAATGGAGGTGTGTGAAGCCATAGAATGGACGTGTGTGATCATAGAATGGATGTTTGTGAAGTAAGAATGAAGGTGTGTTAAGTCATAGAATGGAGGTGTGTGAAGGCACAGAATGGAGGTGTGTGAAGTCATAGAATGAGGCTGTGTGAAGTCATAATGGAGGTGTGTGAAGTCATATAATGGAGGTGTGTGAAATCACAATGGAGGTGTGTGAAGTCAAAGAATGGAGGTGTGTGAATTCATAGAAAGGAATTGTGTGAAGTCATAGAATGGAGGTGTGTGAAGTCACAGAATTGAGGTGTGTGAACTCAGAATGGAGGTGTGTGAAGTCACAGAATGGAGTTGTGGAAGTCATAGAATGGAGGTGTGTGAAGTCAGAATGAAGGTGTGTGAAGTCATAGAATGGAGGTGTTTGAAGTCATAATGGAGGTGTGTGAAGTCACAGAATTGAGGTGTGTGAAGTCACGGAATGGAGGTGTGTAAAGTCATAGAATGGAGGTGTGTGAAGTCATAGAATGGAGGTGTGTGAAGTCATAGAATGAATGTTTGTGAAGTAAGAATGAAGGTGTGTTAAGTCATAAAATGGAGATGTGTGAAGGCACAGAATGGAGGTGTGTGAAGTAATAGAATGGAGCTGTGTGAAGTCAGAATGGAGGTGTGTGATGTCATAGAGTGGATGTGTGTGAACTCAAAATGGAGATGTGTGAAGTCAAAAAAATGGATTTGTGTGAAGTCAAAGAATGGAAGTGTGTGAAGTCATTGAATGGAGGTGTGTGAAGTCATAGAATGGAGGTGTGTCAAATCATAGAATGGAGGTGTGTGAAGTCACAGAATTGATGTTTGTGAAGTCAGAATGGAGGTGTGTGAAGTCAGAATGGAGGTTTGTGAAGTCATAGAATGGAGGTGTGTGAAGTCATAGAATGGAGGTGTGTGAAGTCATAGAATGGAGGTGTGTGAAGTCACAATGCAGGTGTGTGAACTCATAGAATGGAGGTGTGTGAAGTCATAGAATGGAGGTGTGTGAAGTCACAGAATGGAGGTGTGTGAAGTCATAGAATGGAGGTGTGTGAAGTCATAGAATGGAGGTGTGTGAAGTCATAGAATTGATGTTTGTGAAGTAAGAATGAAGGTGTGTTAAGTCCTAGAATGGAGATGTGTGAAGGCACAGAATGGAGGTGTGTGAAGTCATAGAATGGAGCTGTGTGAAGTGAGAATGGAGGTGTGTGAAGTCAAAGAATGAAGGTGTGTGAACTCACAATGGAGATGTGTGAAGTCAAATAATGCAGGTGTGTGAAGTCAAAGAATGGAAGTGTGTGAAGTCATAGAATGGAGGTGTGTGAAGTCATAGAATGGAGGTGTGTGAAGTCATAGAATGGCGGTGTGCGAAGTCACAGATTTGATGTTTGTGCAGTCAGAATGGAGGTGTGTGAAGTCAGAATGGAGGTTTGTGAAGTCATAGAATGGAGGTGTGTGAAGTCGTAGAATGGATGTGTGTGAAGTCAAAGAATTGATGTTTGTGAAGTGAGAATGGAGGTGTGTGAACTCACAATGGAGGTGTGTGAAGTCAAAGAATGGAGGTGTGTGAAGTCCCAGAATTGATGTTTGTGAAGTCAGAAAGGAGGTGTGTGAAGTCAGAATGGAGGTGTGTGAAGTCACAGAATGGAGGTGTGTGAAGTCACAATGCAGGTGTGTGAACTCATAGAATGGAGGTGTGTGAAGTCACAGAATGGAGGTGTGTGAAGTCATAGAATGGAGGTGTGTGAAGTCATAGAATGGAGGTGTGTGAAGTCATAGAATGGAGGTGTGTGAAGTCATACAATGGAGGTTTGTGAAGTCATAGAATGGAGGTGGGTGAATTCATACAATGGATGTTCCTGAAGTAAGAATTTAGGTGTGTGAGGTCATAGAATGGAGGTGTGTGAAGTCAAACAATAAAAGTGTGTGAATTCACAGAATGGAGGTCTGTGAAGTCATAGAATGGAGGTGTGTGAAGTCACAGAATGGAGGAGTGTGAAGTCAAACAATAAAAGTGTGTGAAGTCACAGAATGGAGGTCTGTGAAGTCATAGAATGGAGGTGTGTTAAGTCACAGAATGGAGGTGTGTAAACTCAGAGAATGGAGGTGTGTGAACTCAGAATGGAGGTGTGTAAAGTCACAGAACGGAGATTTGTGAAGTCATAGAATGGAGGTACTTGCAGTCATAGAATGGATGTTTCTGAAGTAAGAATGAAGGTGTGTGAAGTCATAGAAGGGAGGTGTGTGAAGTCAAAATGGAGGTGTGTGAACTCATAGAATGGAGGTGTGTGAACTCATAGAATGGAGGTGTGTGAAGTCATGGAATGGAGGTGTGTGAAGTCAAAGAATGGAGGTGTGTGAAGTCAAACAATAAAGGTGTGTGAAGTCACAGAATGGAGGTTTGTGAAGTCAAAAAGGTGGTGTGTAGAGTCACAAATGGAGGTGTGTGAAGTCAGAATGGAGGTGTGTGAACTCATAGAATGGAGGTGTGTGAAGTCACATAATGGAGGTGTGGGAAGTCATCGAATGGAGGTGTGGGAAGTCATGGAATGGAGGTGTGTAAAGTCACAGAATGGAGGTGTGTGAAGTCAGAATGGAGTTGTGTGAAGTCATAGAATGGAGTTGTGTGAATTCAAAATGGAGGTGTGTGAAGTCATAGAATGGAGGTGTGTGAAGTCAGAAGGGAGGTGTGTGAACTCATAGAATAGAGGTGTGTGAAGTCACAATGGAGGTGTGTGAAGTCATAGAATGGAGGTGTGTGAAGTCACAGAATGGAGGTGTGTGAAGTCATAGAATGGAGCTGTGTGAAGTCAGTTTGGATGTGTGTGAAGTCACAGAATGGAGGTGTGTGAAGTCATAGAATGGAGGTGTGTGAAGTCATAAAATGGAGGTGTGTGAAGTCATAGAATGGATGTTTGTGAAGTAAGAATGAAGGTGTGTTAAGACCTAGAATGGAGATGTGTGAAGGCACAGAATGGAGGTGTGTGAAGTCATAGAATGGAGCTGTGTGAAGTCAGAATGGAGGTGTGTGAAGTCATAGAATGAAGGTGTGTGAACTCACAATTGAGATGTTTGAAGTCACAGAATGGAGGTGTGTGAAGTCAAAGAATGGAAGTGTGTGAAGTCATAGAATGGAGGTGTGTGAAGTCATAGAATGGGTGTGTGTGAAGTCATAGAATGGAGGTGTGCGAAGTCATACAATGGAGGTTTGTGAAGTCATAGAATGGAGGTGGGTGAATTCATACAATGGATGTTCCTGAAGTAAGAATGTAGGTGTGTGAGGTCATAGAATGGAGGTGTGTGAAGTCAAACAATAAAAGTGTGTGAATTCACAGAATGGAGGTCTGTGAAGTCATAGAATGGAGGTGTGTGAAGTCACAGAATGGAGGAGTGTGAAGTCAAACAATAAAAGTGTGTGAAGTCACAGAATGGAGGTCTGTGAAGTCATAGAATGGAGGTGTGTTAAGTCACAGAATGGAGGTGTGTAAACTCAGAGAATGGAGGTGTGTGAACTCAGAATGGAGGTGTGTAAAGTCACAGAACGGAGATTTGTGAAGTCATAGAATGGAGGTACTTGCAGTCATAGAATGGATGTTTCTGAAGTAAGAATGAAGGTGTGTGAAGTCATAGAAGGGAGGTGTGTGAAGTCAAAATGGAGGTGTGTGAACTCATAGAATGGAGGTGTGTGAACTCATAGAATGGAGGTGTGTGAAGTCATGGAATGGAGGTGTGTGAAGTCAAAGAATGGAGGTGTGTGAAGTCAAACAATAAAGGTGTGTGAAGTCACAGAATGGAGGTGTGTGAAATCACAGAATGGAGGTTTGTGAAGTCAAAAAGGTGGTGTGTAGAGTCACAAATGGAGGTGTGTGAAGTCAGAATGGAGGTGTTTGAACTCATAGAATGGAGGTGTGTGAAGTCACATAATGGAGGTGTGGGAAGTCATCGAATGGAGGTGTGGGAAGTCATGGAATGGAGGTGTGTAAAGTCACAGAATGGAGGTGTGTGAAGTCAGAATGGAGTTGTGTGAAGTCATAGAATGGAGTTGTGTGAAGTCAAAATGGAGGTGTGTGAAGTCATAGAATGGAGGTGTGTGAAGTCAGAATGGAGGTGTGTGAACTCATAGAATAGAGGTGTGTGAAGTCACAATGGAGGTGTGTGAAGTCATAGAATGGAGGTGTGTGAAGTCACAGAATGGAGGTGTGTGAAGTCATAGAATGGAGCTGTGTGAAGTCAGTTTGGATGTGTGTGAAGTCACAGAATGGAGGTGTGTGAAGTCATAGAATGGAGGTGTGTGAAGTCATAAAATGGAGGTGTGTGAAGTCATAGAATGGATGTTTGTGAAGTAAGAATGAAGGTGTGTTAAGACCTAAAATGGAGATGTGTGAAGGCACAGAATGGAGGTGTGTGAAGTCATAGAATGGAGCTGTGTGAAGTCAGAATGGAGGTGTGTGAAGTCATAGAATGAAGGTGTGTGAACTCACAATTGAGATGTGTGAAGTCACAGAATGGAGGTGTGTGAAGTCAAAGAATGGAAGTGTGTGAAGTCATAGAATGGAGGTGTGTGAAGTCATAGAATGGAGGTGTGTGAAGTCATAGAATGGAGGTGTGTGAAGTCATACAATGGAGGTTTGTGAAGCCATAGAATGGAGGTGGGTGAATTCATACAATGGATGTTCCTGAAGTAAGAATGTAGGTGTGTGAAGTCATAGAATGGAGGTGTGTGAAGTCAAAATGGTGGTGTGTGAACTCATAGAATGGATGTGTGGGAACTGACAGAGTAGAGGTGTGAGAAGTCATGGAATGGAGGTGTGTGAAGTCAAAGAATGGAGGTGTGTGAAGTCAAACAATGGAGGTGTGCGAAGTCACAGAATGGAGGTGTGCGAAGTCACAGAATGGAAGTGTGTGAAGTCATAATGGAGGGGTGTGAAGTCACAGAATGGAGAAGTGTGAAGTCACAGAATGGAGGTTTGTGAAGTCAAAATGGTGGTGTGTAACGTCGCAAATGGAGGTGTGTGAAGTCACAGAATGTAGGTGTGTGAACTCAAAATGGAGGAGTGTGAAGTGAAAGAATGGAGGTGTGCTAAGTCAAAGAATATAGGTTTGTGAAGTCATAGAATGGAGGTGTGTGAAGTCATAGAATGGAGGTGTGTGAAATCATAGAATGAAGGTGTGTGAAGTCACGGAATGAAGGTGTGTTAAGTCACAGAACGGAGGTCTGTGAACTCAGAATGGAGGTGTGTGAAGTCCCAGAATGGAGGTGTGGGAAGTCATAAAATGGAGTTGTGGGAAGTCACAGAATGGAGATGTGTGAATTCATAGAATGGAGGTGTGTGAAGTCATAGAATGGAGGTGTGTGAAATCACAGAATGGAGGTGTGTGAAGTCAAAGAATGGAGGTGTTTGAAGTCACAGAATGGAGGTGTGTGAACTCACAATGGAGGTGTGTGAAGTCAAAGAATGGAGGTGTGTGAAGTCATAGAATGGAAGTGTGTGAAGTCATAGAATGGAGGTGTGTGAAGCCAGAATTGAGGTGTGTGAAGTCACAGAATTGAGGTGTGTGAACTCAGAATGGAGGTGTGTGAAGTCACAGACTGGAGGTTTGTGAAATCATAGAATGGAGGTGTGTGAAGTCACAATGGAGGTGTGTGAAGTCATAGAATGGAGGTGTGTGAAGTCACAGAATGGAGGTGTGTGAAGTCATAGAATGGAGCTGTGTGAAGTCAGTTTGGAGGTGTGTGAAGTCACAGAATGGAGGTGTGTGAACTCAGAATGGAGGTGTGTGAAGTCACAGAATGGAGGTGTGTGAAGTCATAGAATGGAGGTGTGTGAAGTCATAAAATGGAGGTGTGTGAAGTCATAGAATGGATGTTTGTGAAGTAAGAATGAAGGTGTGTTAAGACCTAGAATGGAGATGTGTGAAGGCACAGAATGGAGGTGTGTGAAGTCATAGAATGGAGCTGTGTGAAGTCAGAATGGAGCTGTGTGAAGTCATAGAATGAAGGTGTGTGAACTCACGATTGAGATGTGTGAAGTCAAAAATGGAGGTGTGTGAAGTCAAAGAATGGAAGTGTGTGAAGTCATAGAATGGAGGTGTGTGAAGTCATAGAATGGAGGTGTGTGAAGTCATAGAATGGACGTGTATGAAGTCATAGAATGGAGGTGTGTGAAGTCATGGAATGGAGGTGTGTGAAGTCATACAATGGAGGTTAGTGAAGTCATAGAATGGAGGTGGGTGAATTCATACAATGGATGTTCCTGAAGTAAGAATGTAGGTGTGTGAAGTCATAGAATGGAGGTGTGTGAAGTCAAAATGGTGGTGTGTGAACTCATAGAATGGATGTGTGTGAACTGATAGAGTAGAGGTGTGTGAAGTCATGGAATGGAGGTGTGTGAAGTCAAAGAATGGAGGTGTGTGAAGTCAAACAATGGAGGTGTGCGAAGTCACAGAATGGAGGTGCGTGAAGTCACAGAATGGAAGTGTGTGAAGTCAAAATGGAGGGGTGTGAAGTCACAGAATGGAGAAGTGTGAAGTCACAGAATATAGGTTGGTGAAGTCAATATTGGTGTGTAACGTCGCAAATGGAGGTGTGTGAAGTCACAGAATGTAGGTGTGTGAACTCAAAATGGAGGAGTGTGAAGTGAAAGAATGGAGGTGTGCGAAGTCAAAGAATATAGGTGTGTGAAGTCGTAGAATGGAGGTGTGTGAAGTCATAGAATGGAGGTGTGTGAAATCATAGAATGAAGGTGTATGAAGTCACGGAATGAAGGTGTGTTAAGTCACAGAACGGAGGTGTGTGAACTCAGAATGGAGGTGTGTGAAGTCCCAGAATGGAGGTTTGGGAAGTCATAGAATGCAGTTGTGTGAAGTCACAGAATGGAGATGTGTGAATTCATAGAATGGAGGTGTGTGAAGTCATAGAATGGAGGTGTGTGAAGTCACAGAATGGAGGTGTGTGAAGTCAAAGAATGGAGGTGCATGAAGTCACAGAATGGAGGTGTGTGAACTCACAATGGAGGTGTGTGAAGTCAAAGAATGGAGGTGTGTGAAGTCATAGAATGGAAGTGTGTGAAGTCTTAGAATGGAGGTGTGTGAAGCCAGAATTGAGGTGTGTGAAGTCACAGAATTGAGGTGTGTGAACTCAGAATGGAGGTGTGTGAAGTCACAGAATGGAGTTTTGTGAAATCATAGAATGGAGGTGTGTGAAGTCATAGAACGGATATTTCTGAAGTAGAATGAATGTGTGTGAAGTCATAGAATGGAGGTGTGTGAAGTCAAAATGGAGGTGTGCGAACTCATAAAATGGAGATGTGTGAAGTCATGGAATGGAGGTGTGTGAAGTTCAAAAATAGAGGTGTGTGAAGTCAAACAATGTTAATGTGTGTGAAGTCACAGAATGGAGGTGTGTGAATTCAAAGAATGGAAGTGTGTGAAGTCAAAATGGAGGTGTGTGAAGTAACAGAATGGAGGTGTGTGAAGTCAAAATGGAGGTGTGTGAACTCATAGAATGGAGGTGTGTGAAGTCACAGAATGTAGGTGTGTGAAGTCATAGAATGGAGGTGTGTGAAGTCACAGAATGGAGGTGTGTGAAGTCACAGAATGGAGGTTTATGAACTCATAGAATGGAGGTGTGTGAAGTCATGCAATGGAGGTGTATGAACTCAAAGAATGGAGGTGTGTGAAGTCAAACAATAAAGGTGTGTGAAGTCACAGAATGAAGGTGTGTGAAATCAAAGAATAGAGGTGTGTGAAGTCAAAAATGTGGTGTGTAGAGTCACAAATGGAGGTGTGTGAACTCATAGAATGGAGGTGTGTGAAGTCAAGGAATGCATTGTGTGAAGTCAAACAATAAAGGTGTGTGAAGTCACAGAATGGAGGTGTGTGAAAGCACAGAATGGATGTGTGTGCAGTCATGGAATGGAGGTGTGTGAAGTCACAGAATGGAGGTGTGTGAAGTCGGAATGGAGTTGTGTGAAGTCATAGAATGGAGGTGTGTGAAGTCACAAGGGAGGTGTGTGAAATCATAGAATGGAGGTGTGTGAAGTCATCGAATGGAGGTGTGTGAAGTCATGGAATGGATGTGTGTGAAGTCATGGAATGGAGGTGTGTGAAGTCACAGAATGGAGGTGTGTGAAGTCAGAATGGTGTTGTGTGAAGTCATAGAATGGAGGTGTGTGAAGTCACAAGGGAGGTGTGTGAAATCATAGAATGGATGTGTGTGAAGTCACAGTATGCAGGTGTGTGAAGTCATAGAATGGAGCTGTGTGAAGTCAGATTGGAGGTGTGTGAAGTCACAGAATGGAGGTGTGTGAACTCAGAATGGAGGTGTGTGAAATCACAGAATGGAGGTGTGAAGTCATAGAATGGAGGTGTGTGAAGTCATAGAATGGAGGTGTGTGAAGTCATAATGGAGGTGTGTGAACTCACAGAATTGAGGTGCGTGAAGTCACAGAATGGAGGTGTGTGAAGTCATAGAATGGAGGTGTGTGAAGTCATAGAATGGAGGTGTGTGAAGTCATAGAATGGATGTTTGTGAAGTAAGAATGAAGGTGTGTTAAGTCATAGAATGGAGGTGTGTGAAGGCACAGAATGGAGGTGTGTGAAGTCATAGAATGAGGCTGTGTGAAGTCATAATGGAGGTGTGTGAAGTCATATAATGGAGGTGTGTGAAATCACAATGGAGGTGTGTGAAGTCAAAGAATGGAGGTGTGTGAATTCATAGAAAGGAATTGTGTGAAGTCATAGAATGGAGGTGTGTGAAGTCACAGAATTGAGGTGTGTGAACTCAGAATGGAGGTGTGTGAAGTCACAGAATGGAGGTTTGAAAAGTCATAGAATGGAGGTGTGTGAAGTCATAGAATGGATGTTTCTGACGTAGAATGAAGGTGTGTGAAGTCATAGAATGTAGGTGTGTGAAGTCAAAATGGAGGTGTGCGAACTCATAAAATGGAGATGCGTGAAGTCATGGAATGTAGGTGTGTGAATTCCAAAAATGGAGGTGTGTGAAGTCAAACAATGGTGGTGTGTGAAGTCACAGAATGGAGGTGTGTGAAGTCAAAGAATGGAAGTGTGTGAAGTCAAAATTGAGGTGTGTGAAGTCACAGAATGGAGGTGTGTGAAGTCACAGAATGGAGGTGTGTGAAGTCATAGAATGGAGGTGTGTGAAGTCACAGAATGGAGATGTGTTTAGTCACAGAATGGAGGTGTGTGAAGTCACAGAATGGAGGTGTGTGAAGTCACAGAATGGAGGTGTGTGAACTGACAATGGAGGCGTGTAAAGTCCCAGAATGCAGGTGTGTGAAGTCAAACAATAAAGGTGTGTGAAGTCACAGAATGGAGGTCTGTGAAGTCATAGAATGGAGGTGTGTTAAGTCACAGAATGGAGGTGTGTGAAGTCAGATAATGGAGGTGTGTGAACTCAGAATGGAGGTGTGTGAAATCACAGAACGGAGATTTGTGAAGTCATAGAATGGAAGTGCGTGAAGTCATATAATGGATGTTCCTGAAGTAAGAATGAACGTGTGTGAAGTCATAGAATGTAGGTTTGTGAAGTCAAAATGGAGGTGTGTGAACTCATAGAATGGAGGTGTGTGAACTCATAGAATGGAGGTGTGTGAAGTCATGGAAAGGAGGTGTGTGAAGTCAAAGTATGGAGGTGTATGAAGTCATACAATATAGTTGTGTGAAGTCACAGAATGGAGGTGTGTGAAATCACAGAATGGAGGTGTGTGAAGTCAAAAAGGTGGTGTGTAGAGTCACAAATGGAGGTGTGTGAACTCATAGAATGGAGGTGTGTGAAGTCAAAGAATGGAGGTGTGTGAAGTCATGGAATGGAGGTGTGTGAAGTCATGGAATGGAGATATGTGAAGTCACAGAATGGAGGTGTGTGAAGTCAGAATGGAGTTGTGTGAAGTCATAGAATGGAGGTGTGTGAAGTCAGAATGGAGGTGTGTGAAGTCATAGAATGGAGGTGTGTGAAGTCAGAATGGAGGTGTGTGAACTCATAGAAAGGAGGTGTGTGAAGTCACAATGGAGGTATGTGAAGTCATAGAATGGTGGTGTGTGAAGTCACAGAATGGAGTTGTGGAAGTCATAGAATGGAGGTGTGTGAAGTCAGAATGGATGTGTGTTAAGTCATAGAATGGAGGTGTGTGAAGTCATAATGGAGGTGTGTGAAGTCACAGAATTGAGGTGTGTGAAGTCACGGAATGGAGGTGTGTAAAGTCACAGAATGGAGATGTGTGTAGTCACAGAATGGAGGTGTGTGAAGTCACAGAATGGAGGTGTGTGAAGTCACAGAATGGAGGTGTGTGAACTGACAATTGGGGCGTGTAAAGTCCCAGAATGCAGGTGTGTGAAGTCAAACAATAAAGGTGTGTGAAGTCACAGAATGGAGGTCTGTGAAGTCATAGAATGGAGGTGTGTTAAGTCACAGAATGGAGGTGTGTGAAGTCAGATAATGGAGGTGTGTGAACTCAGAATGGAGGTGTGTGAAATCACAGAACGGAGATTTGTGAAGTCATAAAATGGAAGTGCGTGAAGTCATATAATGGATGTTCCTGAAGTAAGAATGAACGTGTGTGAAGTCATAGAATGTAGGTTTGTGAAGTCAAAATGGAGGTGTGTGAAGTCATAGAATGGAGGTGTGTGAACTCATAGAATGGAGGTGTGTGAAGTCATGGAAAGGAGGTGTGTGAAGTCAAAGAATGGAGGTGTATGAAGTCATACAATAAAGGTGTGTGAAGTCACAGAATGGAGGTGTGTGAAATCACAGAATGGAGGTGTGTGAAGTCAAAGAATGGAGGTGTGTGAAGTCATGGAATGGAGGTGTGTGAAGTCATGGAATGGAGGTATGTGAAGTCACAGAATGGAGGTGTGTGAAGTCAGAATGGAGTTGTGTGAAATCATAGAATGGAGGTGTGTGAAGTCAGAATGGAGGTGTGTGAAGTCATAGAATGGAGGTGTGTGAAGTCAGAATGGAGGTGTGTGAACTCATAGAATGGAGGTGTGTGAAGTCACAATGGAGGTATGTGAAGTCATAGAATGGTGGTGTGTGAAGTCACAGAATGGAGTTGTGGAAGTCATAGAATGGAGGTGTGTGAAGTTAGAATGGATGTGTGTGAAGTCATAGAATGGAAGTGTGTGAAGTCATAATGGAGGTGTGTGAAGTCACAGAATTGAGGTGTGTGACGTCACGGAATGGAGGTGTGTAAAGTCATAGAATGGAGGTGTGTGAAGTCATAGAATGGAGGTGTGTGAAGTCATAGAATGAATGTTTGTGAAGTAAGAATGAAGGTGTGTTAAGTCATAAAATGGAGATGTGTGAAGGCACAGAATGGAGGTGTGTGAAGTAATAGAATGGAGCTGTGTGAAGTCAGAATGGAGGTGTGTGATGTCATAGAGTGGAGGTGTGTGAACTCAAAATGGAGATGTGTGAAGTCAAAAAATGGAGTTGTGTGAAGTCAAAGAATGGAAGTGTGTGAAGTCATAGAATGGAGGTGTGTGAAGTCATAGAATGGAGGTGTGTGAAGTCACAGAATTGATGTTTGTGAAGTCAGAATGGAGGTGTGTGAAGTCAGAATGGAGGTTTGTGAAGTCATAGACTGGAGGTGTGTGAAGTCATACAATGGAGGTGTGTGAAGTCATAGAATGGAGGTGTGTGAAGTCACAATGCAGGTGTGTGAACTCATAGAATGGAGGTGTCTGAAGTCAGAATGGAGTTGTGTGAAGTCATAGAATGGAGGTGTGTGAAGTCAGAATTAAGGTGTGTGAAGTCATAGAATGGAGGTTTGTGAAGTCAGAATGGAGGTGTGTGAACTCATAGAATGGAGCTGTGTGAAGTCACAATGGAGGTGTGTGAAGTCATAGAATGGAGGTGTGTGAAGTCACAGAATGGAGGTGTGTGAACTGACAATCGAGGCGTGTAAAGTCCCAGAATGCAGGTGTGTGAAGTCAAACAATAAAGGTGTGTGAAGTCACAGAATGGAGGTCTGTGAAGTCATAGAATGGAGGTGTGTTAAGTCACAGAATGGAGGTGTGTGAAGTCAGATAATGGAGGTGTGTGAACTCAGAATGGAGGTGTGTGAAATCACAGAACGGAGATTTGTGAAGTCATAGAATGGAAGTGCGTGAAGTCATATAATGGATGTTCCTGAAGTAAGAATGAACGTGTGTGAAGTCATAGAATGTAGGTTTGTGAAGTCAAAATGGAGGTGTGTGAACTCATAGAATGGAGGTGTGTGAACTCATAGAATGGAGGTGTGTGAAGTCATGGAAAGGAGGTGTGTGAAGTCAAAGAATGGAGGTGTATGAAGTTATAAAATAAAGGTGTGTGAAGTCACAGAATGGAGGTGTGTGAAATCGAAGAATGGAGGTGTGTGAAGTCAAAAAGGTGGTGTGTAGAGTCACAAATGGAGGTGTGTGAACTCATAGAATGGAGGTGTGTGAAGTCAAAGAATGGAGGTGTGTGAAGTCACAAGGGAGGTGTGTGAAATCATAGAATGGATGTGTGTGAAGTCACAGTATGGAGGTGTGTGAAGTCATAGAATGGAGCTGTGTGAAGTCAGATTGGAGGTGTGTGAAGTCACAGAATGGAGGTGTGTGAACTCAGAATGGAGGTGTGTGAAATCACAGAATGGAGGTGTGAAGTCATAGAATGGAGGTGTGTGAAGTCATAGAATGGAGGTTTGTGAAGTCATAATGAAGGTGTGTGAACTCACAGAATTGAGGTGCGTGAAGTCACAGAATGGAGGTGTGTGAAGTCACAGAATTGAGGTGTGTGAACTCAGAATGTAGGTGTGTGAAGTCACAGAATGGAGGTTTGTAAAGTCATAGAATGGAGGTGTGTGAAGTCATAGAATGGATGTTTCTGACGTAGAATGAAGGTGTGTGAAGTCATAGAATGTAGGTGTGTGAAGTCAAAATGGAGGTGTGCGAACTCATAAAATGGAGATGCGTGAAGTCATGGAATGTAGGTGTGTGAATTCCAAAAATGGAGGTGTGTGAAGTCAAACAATGGTGGTGTGTGAAGTCACAGAATGGAGGTGTGTGAAGTCAAAGAATGGAAGTGTGTGAAGTCAAAATTGAGGTGTGTGAAGTCACAGAATGGAGGTGTGTGAAGTCACAGAATGGAGGTGTGTGAAGTCATAGAATGGAGGTGTGTGAAGTCACAGAATGGAGATGTGTGTAGTCACAGAATGGAGGTGTGTGAAGTCACAGAATGGAGGTGTGTGAAGTCACAGAATGGAGGTGTGTGAACCGACAATGGAGGCGTGTAAAGCCCCAGAATGCAGGTGTGTGAAGTCAAACAATAAAGGTGTGTGAAGTCACAGAATGGAGGTCTGTGAAGTCATAGAATGGAGGTGTGTTAAGTCACAGAATGGAGGTGTGTGAAGTCAGATAATGGAGGTGTGTGAACTCAGAATGGAGGTGTGTGAAATCACAGAACGGAGATTTGTGAAGTCATAGAATGGAAGTGCGTGAAGTCATATAATGGATGTTCCTGAAGTAACAATGAATCTGTGTGAAGTCATAGAATGTAGGTTTGTGAAGTCAAAATGGAGGTGTGTGAACTCATAGAATGGAGGTGTGTGAACTCATAGAATGGAGGTGTGTGAAGTCATGGAAAGGAGGTGTGTGAAGTCAAAGAATGGAGGTGTATGAAGTCATACAATAAAGGTGTGTGAAGTCACAGAATGGAGGTGTGTGAAATCACAGAATGGAGGTGTGTGAAGTCAAAAAGGTGGTGTGTAGAGTCACAAATGGAGGTGTGTGAACTCATAGAATGGAGGTGTGTGAAGTCAAAGAATGGAGGTGTGTGAAGTCATGGAATGGAGGTGTGTGAAGTCATGGAATGGAGGTATGTGAAGTCACAGAATGGAGGTGTGTGAAGTCAGAATGGAGTTGTGTGAAATCATAGAATGGAGGTGTGTGAAGTCAGAATGGAGGTGTGTGAAGTCATAGAATGGAGGTGTGTGAAGTCAGAATGGAGGTGTGTGAACTCATAGAATGGAGGTGTGTGAAGTCACAATGGAGGTATGTGAAGTCATAGAATGGTGGTGTGTGAAGTCACAGAATGGAGTTGTGGAAGTCATAGAATGGAGGTGTGTGAAGTCAGAATGGATGTGTGTGAAGTCATAGAATGGAAGTGTGTGAAGTCATAAGGGAGGTGTGTGAAGTCACAGAATTGAGGTGTGTGACGTCACGGAATGGAGGTGTGTAAAGTCATAGAATGGAGGTGTGTGAAGTCATAGAATGGAGGTGTGTGAAGTCATAGAATGAATGATTGTGAAGTAAGAATGAAGGTGTGTTAAGTCATAAAATGGAGATGTGTGAAGGCACAGAATGGAGGTGTGTGAAGTAATAGAATGGAGCTGTGTGAAGTCAGAATGGAGGTGTGTGATGTCATAGAGTGGAGGTGTGTGAACTCAAAATGGAGATGTGTGAAATCAAAAAATGGAGTTGTGTGAAGTCAAAGAATGGAAGTGTGTGAAGTCATAGAATGGAGGTGTGTGAAGTCATAGAATGGAGGTGTGTGAAGTCACAGAATTGATGTTTGTGAAGTCAGAATGGAGGTGTGTGAAGTCATAGAATGGAGGTGTGTGAAGTCATAGAATGGAGGTGTGTGAAGTCATAGAATGGAGGTGTGTGAAGTCACAATGCAGGTGTGTGAACTAATAGAATGGAGGTGTCTGAAGTCAGAATGGAGTTGTGTGAAGTCATAGAATGGAGGTGTGTGAAGTCAGAATTAAGGTGTGTGAAGTCATAGAATGGAGGTTTGTGAAGTCAGAATGGAGGTGTGTGAACTCATAGAATGGAGCTGTGTGAAGTCACAATGGAGGTGTGTGAAGTCATAGAATGGAGGTGTGTGAAGTCACAGAATGGAGGTGTGTGAACTGACAATGGAGGCGTGTAAAGTCCCAGAATGCAGGTGTGTGAAGTCAAACAATAAAGGTGTGTGAAGTCACAGAATGGAGGTCTGTGAAGTCATAGAATGGAGGTGTGTTAAGTCACAGAATGGAGGTGTGTGAAGTCAGATAATGGAGGTGTGTGAACTCAGAATGGAGGTGTGTGAAATCACAGAACGGAGATTTGTGAAGTCATAGAATGGAAGTGCGTGAAGTCATATAATGGATGTTCCTGAAGTAAGAATGAACGTGTGTGAAGTCATAGAATGTAGGTTTGTGAAGTCAAAATGGAGGTGTGTGAACTCATAGAATGGAGGTGTGTGAACTCATAGAATGGAGGTGTGTGAAGTCATGGAAAGGAGGTGTGTGAAGTCAAAGAATGGAGGTGTATGAAGTCATACAATAAAGGTGTGTGAAGTCACAGAATGGAGGTGTGTGAAATCACAGAATGGAGGTGTGTGAAGTCAAAAAGGTGGTGTGTAGAGTCACAAATGGAGGTGTGTGAACTCATAGAATGGAGGTGTGTGAAGTCACAGAATGGAGGTGTGTGAAGTCATGGAATGGAGGTGTGTGAAGTCATGGAATGGAGGTATGTGAAGTCACAGAATGGAGGTGTGTGAAGTCAGAATGGCGTTGTGTGAAATCATAGAATGGAGGTGTGTGAAGTCAGAATGGAGGTATGTGAAGTCATAGAATGGAGGTGTGTGAAGTCAGAATGGAGGTGTGTGAACTCATAGAATGGAGGTGTGTGAAGTCACAATGGAGGTATGTGAAGTCATAGAATGGTGGTGTGTGAAGTCACAGAATGGAGTTGTGGAAGTCATAGAATGGAGGTGTGTGAAGTCAGAATGGATGTGTGTGAAGTCATAGAATGGAAGTGTGTGAAGTCATAATGGAGGTTTGTGAAGTCACAGAATTGAGGTGTGTGACGTCACGGAATGGAGGTGTGTAAAGTCATAGAATGGAGGTGTGTGAAGTCATAGAATGGAGGTGTGTGAAGTCATAGAATGAATGTTTGTGAAGTAAGAATGAAGGTGTGTTAAGTCATAAAATGGAGATGTATGATGGCACAAAATGGAGGTGTGTGAAGTAATAGAATGGAGCTGTGTGAAGTCAGAATGGAGGTGTGTGATGTCATAGAGTGGAGGGGTGTGAACTCAAAATGGAGATGTGTGAAGTCAAAAAATGGAGTTGTGTGAAGTCAAAGAATGGAAGTGTGTGAAGTCATAGAATGGAGGTGTGTGAAGTCATTGAAGGGAGGTGTGTGAAGTCACAGAATTGATGTTTGTGAAGTCAGAATGGAGGTGTGTGAAGTCAGAATGGAGGTTTGTGAAGTCATAGAATGGAGGTGTGTGAAGTCATAGAATGGAGGTGTGTGAAGTCATAGAATGGAGGTGTGTGAAGTCACAATGCAGGTGTGTGAACTCATAGAATGGAGGTGTCTGAAGTCAGAATGGAGTTGTGTGAAGTCATAGAATGGAGGTGTGTGAAGTCAGAATTAAGGTGTGTGAAGTCATAGAATGGAGGTTTGTGAAGTCAGAATGGAGGTGTGTGAACTGATAGAATGGAGCTGTGTGAAGTCACAGTGGAGGTGTGTGAAGTCATAGAATGGAGGTGTGTGAAGTCACAGAATGGAGGTGTGTGAAGTCATAGATGGAGCTGTGTGAAGTCAGATTGGAGTTGTGTGAAGTCACAGAATGGAGGTGAGTGAACTCAGAATGGAGGTGTGTGAAATCACAGAACGGAGATTTGTGAAGTCATAGAATGGAAGTGCGTGAAGTCATATAATGGATGTTCCTGAAGTAAGAATGAACGTGTGTGAAGTCATAGAATGTAGGTTTGTGAAGTCAAAATGGAGGTGAGTGAACTCACAGAATGGAGGTGTGTGAACTCATAGAATGGAGGTGTGTGAAGTCATGGAAAGGAGGTGTGTGAAGTCAAAGATTGGAGGTGTATGAAGTCATACAATAAAGGTGTGTGAAGTCACAGAATGGAGGTGTGTGAAATCACAGAATGGAGGTGTGTGAAGTCAAAAAGGTGGTGTGTAGAGTCACCAATGGAGGTGTGTGAACTCATAGAATGGAGGTGTGTGAAGTCACAGAATGGAGGTGTGTGAAGTCATCGAATGGAGGTGTGTGAAGTCATGGAATGGAGGTGTGTGAAGTCACAGAATGGAGGTTTGTGAAGTCAGAATGGACTTGTGTGAAGTCATAGAATGGAGGTGTGTGAAGTCAGAATGGAGGTGTGTGAAGTCAAAGAATGGAGGTGTGTGAAGTCAGAATGGAGGTGTGTGAACTCATAGAATGGAGGTGTGTGAAGTCACAATGGAGGTATGTGAAGTCATAGAATGGTGGTGTGTGAAGTCACAGAATGGAGTTGTGGAAGTCATAGAATGGAGGTGTGTGAAGTCAGAATGGAGGTGTGTGAAGTCATAGAATGGAGGTGTGTGAAGTCATAATCGAGGTGTTTGAAGTCACAGAATTGAGGTGTGTGAAGTCACGGAATGGAGGTGTGTAAAGTCATAGAATGGAGGTGTGTGAAGTCATAGAATGGAGGTGTGTGAAGTCATAGAATGAATGTTTGTGAAGTAAGAATGAAGGTGTGTTAAGTCATAAAATGGAGATGTGTGAAGGCACAGAATGGAGGTGTGTGAAGTAATAGAATGGAGCTGTGTGAAGTCAGAATGGAGGTGTGTGATGTCATAGAGTGGAGGTGTGTGAACTCAAAATGGAGATGTGTGAAGTCAAAAAATGGAGTTGTGTGAAGTCAAAGAATGGAAGTGAGTGAAGTCATAGAATGGAGGTGTGTGAAGTCATAGAATGGAGGTGTGTGAAGTCATAGAATGGAGGTGTGTGAAGTCACAGAATTGATGTTTGTGAAGTCAGAATGGAGGTGTGTGAAGTCAGAATGGAGGTTTGTGAAGTCATAGAATGGAGGTGTGTGAAGTCATAGAATGGAGGTTTGTGAAGTCATAGAATGGCGGTGTGTGAAGTCACAATGCAGGTGTGTGAACTCATAGAATGGAGGTGTCTGAAGTCAGAATGGAGTTGTGTGAAGTCATAGAATGGAGGTGTGTGAAGTCAGAATAAAGGTGTGTGAAGTCATAGAATGGAGGTTTGTGAAGTCAGAATGGAGGTGTGTGAACTCATAGAATGGAGCTGTGTGAAGTCACAATGGAGGTGTGTGAAGTCATAGAATGGAGGTGTGTGAAGTCACAGAATGGAGGTGTGTGAAGTCATAGAATGGAGCTGTGTGAAGTCAGATTGGAGTTGTGTGAAGTCACAGAATGGAGGTGTGTGAACTCAGAATGGAGGTGTGTGAAGTCACAGAATGAAGGTGTGTGAAGTCATAGAATGGAGGTGTGTGAAGTCATAGAATGGATGTGTGTGAAGTCATAATGGAGGTGTGTGAAGTCACAGAATTGAGGTGTGTGAAGTCACAGAATGGAGGTTTGTGAAGTCATAGAATGGAGGTGTGTGAAGTCATAGAATGGAGGTGTGTGAAGTCATAGAATGGATGTTTGTGAAGTAACAATGAAGGTGTGTTAAGTCATAGAATGGAGGTGTGTGAAGGCACAGAATGGAGGTGTGTGAAGTCATAGAATGGAGCTGTTTGAGTAAGAATAGAGGTGTGTGAAGTCACAGAATGGAGGTGTGTGAAATCAGAATGGTGGTGTGTGAAGTCACAGAATGGAGGTGTGTTAAGTCCCAGAACGGAGGTGTTTGAACTCAGAATGGAGGTGTGTGAAATCACAGATTGGAGGTGTGTGAAGTCATAGAATGGAGGTGTGTGAAATCATAGAATGGAGGTGTGGGAAGGCATAGAGTGGAGCTGTGTGAAGTCAGATTGGAGGTGTGCGAAGTCACAGAATGGAGGTGTGTGAAGTCATTGAATGGAGCTGGGTGAAGTAAGAATGGAGGTGTGTGAAGTTACAGAATTGAGGTGTGTGAACTCAGAACAGAGGTGTGTGAAGTCACAGAATCTAGGTGTGTGAAATCATAGAATGCAGGTGTGTGAAGTCATAATGGAGGTGTGTGAAGTCACAGAATTGAGGTGTGTGAAGTCACAGAATGGAGGTGTGTGAAGTCATACAATGGAGGTATGTGCAGTCAGAACAGAGGTGTGTGAAGTCACAGAATGGAGGTGCGTTAAGTCACAGAATGGAGGTTTGTGAACTCAGAATGGAGTTGTGTGAAGTCACAGAATGGAGGTGTGTGAATTAATAGAATGGAGGTGTGAGAAATCATAGAATGGTGGTGTGTGAAGTCACAGAATGCAGGTGTGTGAAGTCATAGAATGGAGGTGTGTGAAGTCATAGAATGGATGTTTCTGAAGTAGAATGAAGGTGTGTGAAGTCATAGAATGGAGGTGTGTGAAGTCAAAATTGGGGTATGTGAACTCATAAAATGGAGATGTGTGAAGTCATGGAATGGAGGTGTGTGAAGTCCAAGAATATAGTTGTGTGAAGTCAAACAATGCTGGTGTGTGAAGTCACAGGATGGAGGTGTGTTAAGTCAAAGAATGGAAGTGTGTCAAGTCAAAATGGAGGTGTGTGAAGTCACAGAATGGAGGTGTGTGAAGTCACAGAATGAAGGTGTTTGAAGTCAAAATTGTGGTGTGTGAAGTCACAAATGGAGGTGTCTGAAGTCGGAATGCAGCTGTGTGAAGTCATAGAATGGAGGTGTGAAAAGTCAAAATGGAGGTGTGTGAACTCATAGAATGGAGTGTGTGAAGTCACAATGAGGCTGTGTGAAGTCATAGAATGGGGGTGTGTGAAGTCAAATTGGAGGTGTGTGAAATCACAGAATGGAGGTGTGTCAACTCCGAAATGCGGTGTGTGAAGTCATAGAATGGAGGTGTGTGAATTAATAGAATGGAGGTGTAAGAAATCATAGAATGGAGGTGTGTGAAGTCACAGAATGGAGGTGTGTGAAGTCGGAATAGAGTTGTGTGAAGTCATAGCATGGAGGTGTGTGAAGTCACAAGGGAGGTGTGTGAAATCATAGAATGGAGGTGTGTGAAGTCACAGAATGGAGGTGTGTGAACTCATAGAATGGAGGTGTGTGAAGTCACAATGGAGGTATGTGAAGTCATAGAATGGTGGTGTGTGAAGTCACAGAATGGAGTTGTGGAAGTCATAGAATGGAGGTGTGTGAAGTCAGAATGGATGTGTGTGAAGTCATAGAATGGAAGTGTGTGAAGTCATAATGGAGGTTTGTGAAGTCACAGAATTGAGGTGTGTGACGTCACGGAATGGAGGTGTGTAAAGTCATAGAATGGAGGTGTGTGAAGTCATAGAATGGAGGTGTGTGAAGTCATAGAATGAATGTTTGTGAAGTAAGAATGAAGGTGTGTTAAGTCATAAAATGGAGATGTATGATGGCACAAAATGGAGGTGTGTGAAGTAATAGAATGGAGCTGTGTGAAGTCAGAATGGAGGTGTGTGATGTCATAGAGTGGAGGGGTGTGAACTCAAAATGGAGATGTGTGAAGTCAAAAAATGGAGTTGTGTGAAGTCAAAGAATGGAAGTGTGTGAAGTCATAGAATGGAGGTGTGTGAAGTCATTGAAGGGAGGTGTGTGAAGTCACAGAATTGATGTTTGTGAAGTCAGAATGGAGGTGTGTGAAGTCAGAATGGAGGTTTGTGAAGTCATAGAATGGAGGTGTGTGAAGTCATAGAATGGAGGTGTGTGAAGTCATAGAATGGAGGTGTGTGAAGTCACAATGCAGGTGTGTGAACTCATAGAATGGAGGTGTCTGAAGTCAGAATGGAGTTGTGTGAAGTCATAGAATGGAGGTGTGTGAAGTCAGAATTAAGGTGTGTGAAGTCATAGAATGGAGGTTTGTGAAGTCAGAATGGAGGTGTGTGAACTGATAGAATGGAGCTGTGTGAAGTCACAGTGGAGGTGTGTGAAGTCATAGAATGGAGGTGTGTGAAGTCACAGAATGGAGGTGTGTGAAGTCATAGATGGAGCTGTGTGAAGTCAGATTGGAGTTGTGTGAAGTCACAGAATGGAGGTGAGTGAACTCAGAATGGAGGTGTGTGAAATCACAGAACGGAGATTTGTGAAGTCATAGAATGGAAGTGCGTGAAGTCATATAATGGATGTTCCTGAAGTAAGAATGAACGTGTGTGAAGTCATAGAATGTAGGTTTGTGAAGTCAAAATGGAGGTGAGTGAACTCACAGAATGGAGGTGTGTGAACTCATAGAATGGAGGTGTGTGAAGTCATGGAAAGGAGGTGTGTGAAGTCAAAGATTGGAGGTGTATGAAGTCATACAATAAAGGTGTGTGAAGTCACAGAATGGAGGTGTGTGAAATCACAGAATGGAGGTGTGTGAAGTCAAAAAGGTGGTGTGTAGAGTCACCAATGGAGGTGTGTGAACTCATAGAATGGAGGTGTGTGAAGTCACAGAATGGAGGTGTGTGAAGTCATCGAATGGAGGTGTGTGAAGTCATGGAATGGAGGTGTGTGAAGTCACAGAATGGAGGTTTGTGAAGTCAGAATGGACTTGTGTGAAGTCATAGAATGGAGGTGTGTGAAGTCAGAATGGAGGTGTGTGAAGTCAAAGAATGGAGGTGTGTGAAGTCAGAATGGAGGTGTGTGAACTCATAGAATGGAGGTGTGTGAAGTCACAATGGAGGTATGTGAAGTCATAGAATGGTGGTGTGTGAAGTCACAGAATGGAGTTGTGGAAGTCATAGAATGGAGGTGTGTGAAGTCAGAATGGAGGTGTGTGAAGTCATAGAATGGAGGTGTGTGAAGTCATAATCGAGGTGTTTGAAGTCACAGAATTGAGGTGTGTGAAGTCACGGAATGGAGGTGTGTAAAGTCATAGAATGGAGGTGTGTGAAGTCATAGAATGGAGGTGTGTGAAGTCATAGAATGAATGTTTGTGAAGTAAGAATGAAGGTGTGTTAAGTCATAAAATGGAGATGTGTGAAGGCACAGAATGGAGGTGTGTGAAGTAATAGAATGGAGCTGTGTGAAGTCAGAATGGAGGTGTGTGATGTCATAGAGTGGAGGTGTGTGAACTCAAAATGGAAATGTGTGAAGTCAAAAAATGGAGTTGTGTGAAGTCAAAGAATGGAAGTGAGTGAAGTCATAGAATGGAGGTGTGTGAAGTCATAGAATGGAGGTGTGTGAAGTCATAGAATGGAGGTGTGTGAAGTCACAGAATTGATGTTTGTGAAGTCAGAATGGAGGTGTGTGAAGTCAGAATGGAGGTTTGTGAAGTCATAGAATGGAGGTGTGTGAAGTCATAGAATGGAGGTTTGTGAAGTCATAGAATGGCGGTGTGTGAAGTCACAATGCAGGTGTGTGAACTCATAGAATGGAGGTGTCTGAAGTCAGAATGGAGTTGTGTGAAGTCATAGAATGGAGGTGTGTGAAGTCAGAATAAAGGTGTGTGAAGTCATAGAATGGAGGTTTGTGAAGTCAGAATGGAGGTGTGTGAACTCATAGAATGGAGCTGTGTGAAGTCACAATGGAGGTGTGTGAAGTCATAGAATGGAGGTGTGTGAAGTCACAGAATGGAGGTGTGTGAAGTCATAGAATGGAGCTGTGTGAAGTCAGATTGGAGTTGTGTGAAGTCACAGAATGGAGGTGTGTGAACTCAGAATGGAGGTGTGTGAAGTCACAGAATGAAGGTGTGTGAAGTCATAGAATGGAGGTGTGTGAAGTCATAGAATGGATGTGTGTGAAGTCATAATGGAGGTGTGTGAAGTCACAGAATTGAGGTGTGTGAAGTCACAGAATGGAGGTTTGTGAAGTCATAGAATGGAGGTGTGTGAAGTCATAGAATGGAGGTGTGTGAAGTCATAGAATGGATGTTTGTGAAGTAACAATGAAGGTGTGTTAAGTCATAGAATGGAGGTGTGTGAAGGCACAGAATGGAGGTGTGTGAAGTCATAGAATGGAGCTGTTTGAGTAAGAATAGAGGTGTGTGAAGTCACAGAATGGAGGTGTGTGAAATCAGAATGGTGGTGTGTGAAGTCACAGAATGGAGGTGTGTTAAGTCCCAGAACGGAGGTGTTTGAACTCAGAATGGAGGTGTGTGAAATCACAGATTGGAGGTGTGTGAAGTCATAGAATGGAGGTGTGTGAAATCATAGAATGGAGGTGTGGGAAGGCATAGAGTGGAGCTGTGTGAAGTCAGATTGGAGGTGTGCGAAGTCACAGAATGGAGGTGTGTGAAGTCATTGAATGGAGCTGGGTGAAGTAAGAATGGAGGTGTGTGAAGTTACAGAATTGAGGTGTGTGAACTCAGAACAGAGGTGTGTGAAGTCACAGAATCTAGGTGTGTGAAATCATAGAATGCAGGTGTGTGAAGTCATAATGGAGGTGTGTGAAGTCACAGAATTGAGGTGTGTGAAGTCACAGAATGGAGGTGTGTGAAGTCATACAATGGAGGTATGTGCAGTCAGAACAGAGGTGTGTGAAGTCACAGAATGGAGGTGCGTTAAGTCACAGAATGGAGGTTTGTGAACTCAGAATGTAGTTGTGTGAAGTCACAGAATGGAGGTGTGTGAATTAATAGAATGGAGGTGTGAGAAATCATAGAATGGAGGTGTGTGAAGTCACAGAATGCAGGTGTGTGAAGTCATAGAATGGAGGTGTGTGAAGTCATAGAATGGATGTTTCTGAAGTAGAATGAAGGTGTGTGAAGTCATAGAATGGAGGTGTGTGAAGTCAAAATTGGGGTATGTGAACTCATAAAATGGAGATGTGTGAAGTCATGGAATGGAGGTGTGTGAAGTCCAAGAATATAGTTGTGTGAAGTCAAACAATGCTGGTGTGTGAAGTCACAGGATGGAGGTGTGTTAAGTCAAAGAATGGAAGTGTGTCAAGTCAAAATGGAGGTGTGTGAAGTCACAGAATGGAGGTGTGTGAAGTCACAGAATGAAGGTGTTTGAAGTCAAAATTGTGGTGTGTGAAGTCACAAATGGAGGTGTCTGAAGTCGGAATGCAGCTGTGTGAAGTCATAGAATGGAGGTGTGAAAAGTCAAAATGGAGGTGTGTGAACTCATAGAATGGAGTGTGTGAAGTCACAATGAGGCTGTGTGAAGTCATAGAATGGGGGTGTGTGAAGTCAAATTGGAGGTGTGTGAAATCACAGAATGGAGGTGTGTCAACTCCGAAATGCGGTGTGTGAAGTCATAGAATGGAGGTGTGTGAATTAATAGAATGGAGGTGTAAGAAATCATAGAATGGAGGTGTGTGAAGTCACAGAATGGAGGTGTGTGAAGTCGGAATAGAGTTGTGTGAAGTCATAGCATGGAGGTGTGTGAAGTCACAAGGGAGGTGTGTGAAATCATAGAATGGAGGTGTGTGAAGTCATCAAATGGAGGTGTGTGAAGTCATGGAATGGATGTGTATGAAGTCATGGAATGGAGGTGTGTGAAGTCACAGAATGGAGGTGTGTGAAGTCAGAATGGTGTTGTGTGAAGTCATAGAATGGAGGTGTGTGAAGTCACAAGGGAGGTGTGTGAAATCATAGAATGCATGTGTGTGAAGTCACAGTATGGAGATGTGTGAAGTCATAGAATGGAGCTGTGTGAAGTCAGATTGGAGGTGTGTGAAGTCACAGAATGGAGGTGTGTGAACTCAGAATGGAGGTGTGTGAAATCACAGAATGGAGGTGTGAAGTCATAGAATGGAGGTGTGTGAAGTCATAGAATGGAGGTGTGTGAAGTCATAATGAAGGTGTGTGAACTCACAGAATTGAGGTGCGTGAAGTCAAAAAATGGAGGTGTGTGAAGTCACAGAATGTAGGTGTGTGAAGTCATAGAATGGAGGTGTGTGAAGTCACAGAATGGAGGTGTGTGAAGTCACAGAATGGAGGTGTGTGAAGTCAAAATGGAGGTGTGTGAACTCATAGAATGGAGGTTTATGAACTCATAGAATGGAGGTGTGTGAAGTCATGCAATGGAGGTGTATGAAGTCAAAGAATGGAGGTGTGTGAAGTCAAACAATAAAGGTGTGTGAAGTCACAGAAAGAAGGTGTGTGAAATCAAAGAATGTAGGTGTGTGAAGTCAAAAATGTGGTGGGTAGAGTCACAAATGGAGGTGTGTGAACTCATAGAATGGAGGTGTGTGAAGTCAAAGAATGGAGGTGTGTGAAGTCATGGAATGGAGGTGTGTGAAGTCACAGAATGGAGGTGTGTGAAGTCATAGAATGGAGGTGTGTGAAGTCATAGAATGGATGTTTCTGAATACGAATGAATGTGTGTGAAGTCATAGAATGGAGGTGTATGAAGTCAAAATGGAGGTGTGTGAACTCATAGAATGGAGGTCTGAGAACTCATAGAATGGAGTTGTGTGAAGTCATGGAATAAAGGTGTGTGAAGTCAAGAAATGCATTGTGTGAAGTCAAACAATAAAGGTGTGTGAAGTCACAGAATGGAGGTGTGTGAAAGCACAGAATGGATGTGTGTGAAGTCATGGAATGGAGGTGTGTGAAGTAACAGAATGGAGGTGTGTGAAGTCGGAATGGAGTTGTGTGAAGTCATAGAATGGAGGTGTGTGAAGTCACAAGGGAGGTGTGTGAAATGATAGAATGGAGGTGTGTGAAGTCATCGAATGGAGGTGTGTGAAGTCATGGAATGGATGTGTGTGAAGTCATGGAAAGGAGGTGTGTGAAGTCACAGAATGGAGGTGTGTGAAGTCAGAATGGTGTTGTGTGAAGTCATAGAATGGAGGTGTGTGAAGTCACAAGGGAGGTGTGTGAAATCATAGAATGGATGTGTGTGAAGTCACAGTATGGAGGTGTGTGAAGTCATAGAATGGAGCTGTGTGAAGTCAGATTGGAGGTGTGTGAAGTCACAGAATGGAGGTGTGTGAAGTCATAGAATGGAGGTGTGTGAAGTCATAATGGAGGTGTGTGAACTCACAGAATTGAGGTGCGTGAAGTCACAGAATGGAGGTGTGTGAAGTCATAGAATGGAGGTGTGTGAAGTCATAGAATGGAGGTGTGTGATCATAGAATGGATGTTTGTGAAGTAAGAATGAAGGTGTGTTAAGTCATAGAATGGAGGTGTGTGAAGGCACAGAATGGAGGTGTGTGAAGTCATAGAATGAGGCTGTGTGAAGTCATAATGGAGGTGTGTGAAGTCATAAAATGGAGGTGTGTGAAATCACAATGAAGGTGTGTGAAGTCAAAGAATGGAGGTGTGTGAATTCATAGAAAGGAATTGTGTGAAGTCATAGAATGGAGGTGTGTGAAGTCACAGAATTGTGTGTGTGAACTCAGAATGGAGGTGTGTGAAGTCACAGAATGGAGGTTTGTAAAGTCATAGAATGGAGGTGTGTGAAGTCATAGAATGGATGTTTCTGAAGTAGAATGAAGGTGTGTGAAGTCATAGAATGTAGGTGTGTGAAGTCAAAATGGAGGTGTGCGAACTCATAAAATGGAGATGCGTGAAGTCATGGAATGTAGGTGTGTGAATTCCAAAAATGGAGGTGTGTGAAGTCAAACAATCGTGGTGTGTGAAGTCACAGAATGGAGGTGTGTGAAGTCAAAGAATGGAAGTGTGTGAAGTCAAAATTGAGGTGTGTGAAGTCACAGAATGGAGGTGTGTGAAGTCACAGAATGGAGGTGTGTGAAGTCATAGAATGGAGGTGTGTGAAGTCACAGAATGGAGATGTGAGTAGTCACAGAATGGAGGTGTGTGAAGTCACAGAATGGAGGTGTGTGAAGTCACAGAATGGAGGTGTGTGAACTGACAATGGAGGCGTGTAAAGTCCCAGAATGCAGGTGTGTGAAGTCAAACAATAAATGTGTGTGAAGTCACAGAATGGAGGTCTGTGAAGTCATAGAATGGAGGTGTGTTAAGTCACAGAATGGAGGTGTGTGAAATCAGATAATGGAGGTGTGTGAACTCAGAATGTAGGTGTGTGAAATCACAGAACGGAGATTTGTGAAGTCATAGAATGGAAGTGCGTGAAGTCATATAATGGATGTTCCTGAAGTAAGATTGAACGTGTGTGAAGTCATAGAATGTAGGTTTGTGAAGTCAAAATGGAGGTGTGTGAACTCATAGAATGGAGGTGTGTGAACTCATAGAATGGAGGTGTGTGAAGTCATGGAAAGGAGGTGTGTGAAGTCAAAGAATGGAGGTGTATGAAGTCATACAATAAAGGTGTGTGAAGTCACAGAATGGAGGTGTGTGAAATCACAGAATGGAGGTGTGTGAAGTCAAAAAGGTGGTGTGTAGAGTCACAAATGGAGGTGTGTGATCTCATAGAATGGAGGTGTGTGAAGTCAAAGAATGGAGGTGTGTGAAGTCATGGAATGGAGGTGTGTGAAGTCATGGAATGGAGATATGTGAAGTCACAGAATGGAGGTGTGTGAAGTCAGAATGGAGTTGTGTGAAGTCATAGAATGGAGGTGTGTGAAGTCAGAATGGAGGTGTGTGAAGTCATAGAATGGAGGTGTGTGAAGTCAGAATGGAGGTGTGTGAACTCATAGAAAGGAGGTGTGTGAAGTCACAATGGAGGTATGTGAAGTCATAGAATGGTGGTGTGTGAAGTCACAGAATGGAGTTGTGGAAGTCATAGAATGGAGGTGTGTGAAGTCAGAATGGATGTGTGTTAAGTCATAGAATGGAGGTGTGTGAAGTCATAATGGAGGTGTGTGAAGTCACAAAATTGAGGTGTGTGAAGTCACGGAATGGAGGTGTGTAAAGTCATAGAATGGAGGTGTGTGAAGTCATAGAATGGAGGTGTGTGAAGTCATAGAATGAATGTTTGTGAAGTAAGAATGAAGGTGTGTTAAGTCATAAAATGGAGATGTGTGAAGGCACAGAATGGAGGTGTGTGAAGTAATAGAATGGAGCTGTGTGAAGTCAGAATGGAGGTGTGTGATGTCATAGAGTGGAGGTGTGTGAACTCAAAATGGAGATGTGTGAAGTCAAAAAATGGAGTTGTGTGAAGTCAAAGAATGGTAGTGTGTGAAGTCATAGAATGGAGGTGTGTGAAGTCATAGAATGGAGGTGTGTGAAGTCACAGAATTGATGTTTGTGAAGTCAGAGTGGAGGTGTGTGAAGTCAGAATGGAGGTTTGTGAAGTCATAGAATGGAGGTGTGTGAAGTCATAGAATGGAGGTGTGTGACGTCATAGAATGGAGGTGTGTGAAGTCACAATGCAGGTGTGTGAACTCATAGAATGGAGGTGTCTGAAGTCAGAATGGAGGTGTGTGAAGTCATAGAATGGAGGTGTGTGAAGTCAGAATTAAGGTGTGTGAAGTCATAGAATGGAGGTTTGTGAAGTCAGAATGGAGGTGTGTGAAGTCATAGAATGGAGGTGTGTGAAGTCACAGAATGGAGGTGTGTGAAGACATAGAATGGAGCTGTGTGAAGTCAGATAGGAGTTGTGTGAAGTCACAGAATGGAGGTGTGTGAACTCAGAATGGAGGTGTGTGAAGTCACAGAATGAAGGTGTGTGAAGTCATAGAATGGAGGTGTGTGAAGTCATAGAATGGATGTGTGTGAAGTCATAATGGAGGTGTGTGAAGTCACAGAATAGAGGTGTGTGAAGTCACAGAATGGAGGTTTGTGAAGTCATAGAATGGAGGTGTGTGAAGTCATAGAATGGAGGTGTGTGAAGTCATAGAATGGATGTTTGTGAAGTAACAATGAAGGTGTGTTAAGTCATAGAATGGAGGTGTGTGAAGGCACACAATGGAGATGTGTGAAGTCATAGAATGGAGCTGTTTGAGTCAGAATGGAGGTGTGTGAAGTCACAGAATGGAGGTGTGTGAAATCACAGATTGGAGGTGTATTAAGTCCCAGAACGGAGGTGTTTGAACTCAGAATGGAGGTGTGTGAAATCACAGATTGGAGGTGTGTGAAGTCATAGAATGGAGGTGTGTGAAATCATAGAATGGAGGTGTGGGAAGGCATAGAGTGGAGCTGTGTGAAGTCAGATTGGAGGTGTGCGAAGTCAAAAAATGGAGGTGTGTGAAGTCATTGAATGGAGCTGGGTGAAGTCAGAATGGAGGTGTGTGAAGTTACAGAATTGAGGTGTGTGAACTCAGAACGGAGGTGTGTGAAGTCACAGAATCTAGGTGTGTGAAATCATAGAATGCAGGTGTGTGAAGTCATAATGGAGGTGTGTGAAGTCACAGAATTGAGGTGTGTGAAGTCAAAGAATGGAGGTGTGTGAAGTCATAGAATGGAGGTATGTGAAGTCAGAACGGAGGTGTGTGAAGTCACAGAATGAAGGTGCGTTAAGTCATAGAATGGAGGTTTGTGAACTCAGAATGGAGTTGTGTGAAGTCACAGAATGGAGGTGTGTGAATTAATAGAATGGAGGTGTGAGAAATCATAGAAAGGAGGTGTGTGAAGTCACAGAATGGAGGTGTGTGAAGTCATAGAATGGAGGTGTGTGAAGTCATAGAATGGATGTTTCTGAAGTAGAATGAAGGTGTGTGAAGTCATAGAATGGAGGTGTGTGAAGTCAAAATTGGGGTATGTGAACTCATAAAATGGAGATGTGTGAAGTCATGGAATATAGGTGTGTGAAGTCTAAGAATATATGTGTGTGAAGTCAAACAATGGTGGTGTGTGAAGTCACAGAATGGAGGTGTATGAAGTCAAAGAATGGAAGTGTGTGAAGTCAAAATGGAGGTGTGTGAAGTCACAGAATGGAGGTGTGTGAAGTCACAGAATGAAGGTGTTTGAAGTCAAAATTGTGGTGTGTGAAGTCACAAATGGAGGTGTCTGAAGTTGGAATGCAGCTGTGTGAAGTCATAGAATGGAGGTGGGTGAAGTCAAAATGGAGGTGTGTGAACTCATAGAATGGAGTGTGTGAAGTCACAATGAGGCTGTGTGAAGTCATAGAAGGGGGTGTGTGAAGTCAAATTGGAGGTGTGTGAAATCAGAGAATGGAGGTGTGTCAACTCCGAAATGAGGTGTGTGAAGTCATAGAATGGAGGTGTGTGAATTAATAGAATGGAGGTGTGAGAAATCATAGAATGGAGGTGTGTGAAGTCACAGAATGGAGGTGTGTGAAGTCGGAATGGAGTTGTGTGAAGTCATAGAATGGAGAATGGAGGTGTGTGAAGTCACAAGGGAGGTGTGTGAAATCATAGAATGGAGGTGTGTGAAGTCATCGAATGGAGGTGTGTGAAGTCATGGAATGGATGTGTGTGAAGTCATGGAATGGAGGTGTGTGAAGTCACAGAATGGAGGTGTGTGAAGTCAGAATGGTGTTGTGTGAAGTCATGGAATGGAGGTGTGTGAAGTCACAAGGGAGGTGTGTGAAATCATAGAATGGATGTGTGTGAAGTCACAGTATGGAGGTGTGTGAAGTCATAGAATGGAGCTGTGTGAAGTCAGATTGGAGGTGTGTGAAGTCACAGAATGGAGGTGTGTGAACTCAGAATGGAGGTGTGTGAAATCACAGAATGGAGGTGTGAAGTCATAGAATGGAGGTGTGTGAAGTCATAGAAGGGAGGTGTGTGAAGTCATAATGGAGGTGTGTGAACTCACAGAATTGAGGTGCGTGAAGTCACAGAATGGAGGTGTGTGAAGTCATAGAATGAAGGTGTGTGAAGTCATAGAATGGAGGTGTGTGATCATAGAATGGATGTTTGTGAAGTAAGAATGAAGGTGTGTTAAGTCATAGAATGGAGGTGTGTGAAGGCACAGAATGGAGGTGTGTGAAGTCATAGAATGAGGCTGTGTGAAGTCATAATGGAGGTGTGTGAAGTCATATAATGGAGGTGTGTGAAATCACAATGGAGGTGTGTGAAGTCAAAGAATGGAGGTGTGTGAATTCATAGAAAGGAATTGTGTGAAGTCATAGAATGGAGGTGTGTGAAGTCACAGAATTGAGGTGTGTGAACTCAGAATGGAGGTGTGTGAAGTCACAGAATGGAGGTTTGTAAAGTCATAGAATGGAGGTGTGTGAAGTCATAGAATGGATGTTTCTGACGTAGAATGAAGGTGTGTGAAGTCATAGAATGTAGGTGTGTGAAGTCAAAATGGAGGTGTGCGAACTCATAAATTGGAGATGCGTGAAGTCATGGAATGTAAGTGTGTGAATTCCAAAAATGGAGGTGTGTGACGTCAAACAATGGTGGTGTGTGAAGTCACAGAATGGAGGTGTGTGAAGTCAAAGAATGGAAGTGTGTGAAGTCAAAATTGAGGTGTGTGAAGTCACAGAATGGAGGTGTGTGAAGTCACAGAATGGAGGTGCGTGAAGTCATAGAATGGAGGTGTGTGAAGTCACAGAATGGAGATGTGTGTAGTCACAGAATGGAGGTGTGTGAAGTCACAGAATGGAGGTGTGTGAAGTCACAGAATGGAGGTGTGTGAACTGACAATGGAGGCGTGTAAAGTCCCAGAATGCAGGTGTGTGAAGTCAAACAATAAAGGTGTGTGAAGTCACAGAATGGAGGTCTGTGAAGTCATAGAATGGAGGTGTGTTAAGTCACAGAATGGAGGTGTGTGAAGTCAGATAATGGAGGTGTGTGAACTCAGAATGGAGGTGTGTGAAATCACAGAACGGAGATTTGTGAAGTCATAGAATGGAAGTGCGTGAAGTCATATAATGGATGTTCCTGAAGTAAGAATGAACGTGTGTGAAGTCATAGAATGTAGGTTTGTGAAGTCAAAATGGAGGTGTGTGAACTCATAGAATGGAGGTGTGTGAACTCATAGAATGGAGGTGTGTGAAGTCATGGAAAGGAGGTGTGTGAAGTCAAAGAATGGAGGTGTATGAAGTCATACAATAAAGGTGTGTGAAGTCACAGAATGGAGGTGTGTGAAATCACAGAATGGAGGTGTGTGAAGTCAAAAAGGTGGTGTGTAGAGTCACAAATGGAGGTGTGTGAACTCATAGAATGGAGGTGTGTGAAGTCAAAGAATGGAGGTGTGTGAAGTCATGGAATGGAGGTGTGTGAAGTCATGGAATGGAGATATGTGAAGTCACAGAATGGAGGTGTGTGAAGTCAGAATGGAGTTGTGTGAAGTCATAGAATGGAGGTGTGTGAAGTCAGAATGGAGGTGTGTGAAGTCATAGAATGGAGGTGTGTGAAGTCAGAATGGAGGTGTGTGAACTCATAGAAAGGAGGTGTGTGAAGTCACAATGGAGGTATGTGAAGTCATAGAATGGTGGTGTGTGAAGTCACAGAATGGAGTTGTGGAAGTCATAGAATGGAGGTGTGTGAAGTCAGAATGGATGTGTGTGAAGTCATAGAATGGAGGTGTGTGAAGTCATAATGGAGGTGTGTGAAGTCACAGAATTGAGGTGTGTGAAGTCACGAAATGGAGGTGTGTAAAGTCATAGAATGGAGGTGTGTGAAGTCATAGAATGGAGGTGTGTGAAGTCATAGAATGAATGTTTGTGAAGTAAGAATGAAGGTGTGTTAAGTCATAAAATGGAGATGTGTGAAGGCACAGAATGGAGGTGTGTGAAGTAATAGAATGGAGCTGTGTGAAGTCAGAATGGAGGTTTGTGATGTCATAGAGTGGAGGTGTGTGAACTCAAAATGGAGATGTGTGAAGTCAAAAAATGGAGTTGTGTGAAGTCAAAGAATGGAAGTGTGTGAAGTCATAGAATGGAGGTGTGTGAAGTCATAGAATGGAGGTGTGTGAAGTCACAGAATTGATGTCTGTGAAGTCAGAATGGAGGTGTGTGAAGTCAGAATGGAGGTTTGTGAAGTCATAGAATGGAGGTGTGTGAAGTCATAGAATGGAGGTGTGTGACGTCATAGAATGGAGGTGTGTGAAGTCACAATGCAGGTGTGTGAACTCATAGAATGGAGGTGTCTGAAGTCAGAATGGAAGTGTGTGAAGTCATAGAATGGAGGTGTGTGAAGTCAGAATTAAGGTGTGTGAAGTCATAGAATGGAGGTTTGTGAAGTCAGAATGGAGGTGTGTGAACTCATAGAATGGAGCTGTGTGAAGTCACAATGGAGGTGTGTGAAGTCATAGAATGGAGGTGTGTGAAGTCACAGAATGGAGGTGTGTGAAGACATAGAATGGAGCTGTGTGAAGTCAGATTGGAGTTGTGTGAAGTCACAGAATGGAGGTGTGTGAACTCAGAATGGAGGTGTGTGAAGTCACAGAATGAAGGTGTGTGAAGTCATAGAATGGAGGTGTGTGAAGTCATAGAATGGATGTGTGTGAAGTAACAATGAAGTTGTGTTAAGTCACAGAATTGAGGTGTGTGAAGTCACAGAATGGAGGTTTGTGAATTCATAGAATGGAGGTGTTTGAAGTCATAGAATGGAGGTGTGTGAAGTCATAGAATGGATGTTTGTGAAGTAACAATGAAGTTGTGTTAAGTCATAGAATGGAGGTGTGTGAAGGCACAGAATGGAGGTGTGTGAAGTCATAGAATGGAGCTGTTTGAGTCAGAATGGAGGTGTGTGAAGTCACAGAATGGAGGTGTGTGAAATCAGAATGGTGGTGTGTGAAGTCACAGAATGGAGGTGTGTTAAGTCCCAGAACGGAGGTGTTTGAACTCAGAATGGAGGTGTGTGAAATCACAGATTGGAGGTGTGTGAAGTCATAGAATGGAGGTGTGTGAAATCATAGAATGGAGGTGTGGGAAGGCATAGAGTGGAGCTGTGTGAAGTCAGATTGGAGGTGTGCGAAGTCACAGAATGGAGGTGTGTGAAGTCATTGAATGGAGCTGGGTGAAGTCAGAACGGAGGTGTGTGAAGTCACAGAATCTAGGTGTGTGAAATCATAGAATGCAGGTGTGTGAAGTCATAATGGAGGTGTGTGAAGTCACAGAATTGAGGTGTGTGAAGTCAAAGAATGGAGGTGTGTGAAGTCATAGAATGGAGGTATGTGAAGTCAGAACGGAGGTGTGTGAAGTCACAGAATGAAGGTGCGTTAAGTCATAGAATGGAGGTTTGTGAACTCAGAATGGAGTTGTGTGAAGTCACAGAATGGAGGTGTGTGAATTAATAGAATGGAGGTGTGAGAAATCATAGAAAGGAGGTGTGTGAAGTCACAGAATGGAGGTGTGTGAAGTCATAGAATGGAGGTGTGTGAAGTCATAGAATGGATGTTTCTGAAGTAGAATGAAGGTGTGTGAAGTCATAGAATGGAGGTGTGTGAAGTCAAAATTGGGGTATGTGAACTCATAAAATGGAGATGTGTGAAGTCATGGAATATAGGTGTGTGAAGTCTAAGAATATATGTGTGTGAAGTCAAACAATGGTGGTGTGTGAAGTCACAGAATGGAGGTGTATGAAGTCAAAGAATGGAAGTGTGTGAAGTCAAAATGGAGGTGTGTGAAGTCACAGAATGGAGGTGTGTGAAGTCACAGAATGAAGGTGTTTGAAGTCAAAATTGTGGTGTGTGAAGTCACAAATGGAGGTGTCTGAAGTCGGAATGCAGCTGTGTGAAGTCATAGAATGGAGGTGGGTGAAGTCAAAATGGAGGTGTGTGAACTCATAGAATGGAGTGTGTGAAGTCACAATGAGGCTGTGTGAAGTCATAGAAGGGGGTGTGTGAAGTCAAATTGGAGGTGTGTGAAATCAGAGAATGGAGGTGTGTCAACTCCGAAATGAGGTGTGTGAAGTCATAGAATGGAGGTGTGTGAATTAATAGAATGGAGGTGTGAGAAATCATAGAATGGAGGTGTGTGAAGTCACAGAATGGAGGTGTGTGAAGTCGGAATGGAGTTGTGTGAAGTCATAGAATGGAGAATGGAGGTGTGTGAAGTCACAAGGGAGGTGTGTGAAATCATAGAATGGAGGTGTGTGAAGTCATCGAATGGAGGTGTGTGAAGTCATGGAATGGATGTGTGTGAAGTCATGGAATGGAGGTGTGTGAAGTCACAGAATGGAGGTGTGTGAAGTCAGAATGGTGTTGTGTGAAGTCATGGAATGGAGGTGTGTGAAGTCACAAGGGAGGTGTGTGAAATCATAGAATGGATGTGTGTGAAGTCACAGTATGGAGGTGTGTGAAGTCATAGAATGGAGCTGTGTGAAGTCAGATTGGAGGTGTGTGAAGTCACAGAATGGAGGTGTGTGAACTCAGAATGGAGGTGTGTGAAATCACAGAATGGAGGTGTGAAGTCATAGAATGGAGGTGTGTGAAGTCATAGAATGGAGGTGTGTGAAGTCATAATGGAGGTGTGTGAACTCACAGAATTGAGGTGCGTGAAGTCACAGAATGGAGGTGTGTGAAGTCATAGAATGAAGGTGTGTGAAGTCATAGAATGGAGGTGTGTGATCATAGAATGGATGTTTGTGAAGTAAGAATGAAGGTGTGTTAAGTCATAGAATGGAGGTGTGTGAAGGCACAGAATGGAGGTGTGTGAAGTCATAGAATGAGGCTGTGTGAAGTCATAATGGAGGTGTGTGAAGTCATATAATGGAGGTGTGTGAAATCACAATGGAGGTGTGTGAAGTCAAAGAATGGAGGTGTGTGAATTCATAGAAAGGAATTGTGTGAAGTCATAGAATGGAGGTGTGTGAAGTCACAGAATTGAGGTGTGTGAACTCAGAATGGAGGTGTGTGAAGTCACAGAATGGAGGTTTGTAAAGTCATAGAATGGAGGTGTGTGAAGTCATAGAATGGATGTTTCTGACGTAGAATGAAGGTGTGTGAAGTCATAGAATGTAGGTGTGTGAAGTCAAAATGGAGGTGTGCGAACTCATAAAATGGAGATGCGTGAAGTCATGGAATGTAAGTGTGTGAATTCCAAAAATGGAGGTGTGTGACGTCAAACAATGGTGGTGTGTGAAGTCACAGAATGGAGGTGTGTGAAGTCAAAGAATGGAAGTGTGTGAAGTCAAAATTGAGGTGTGTGAAGTCACAGAATGGAGGTGTGTGAAGTCACAGAATGGAGGTGCGTGAAGTCATAGAATGGAGGTGTGTGAAGTCACAGAATGGAGATGTGTGTAGTCACAGAATGGAGGTGTGTGAAGTCACAGAATGGAGGTGTGTGAAGTCACAGAATGGAGGTGTGTGAACTGACAATGGAGGCGTGTAAAGTCCCAGAATGCAGGTGTGTGAAGTCAAACAATAAAGGTGTGTGAAGTCACAGAATGGAGGTCTGTGAAGTCATAGAATGGAGGTGTGTTAAGTCACAGAATGGAGGTGTGTGAAGTCAGATAATGGAGGTGTGTGAACTCAGAATGGAGGTGTGTGAAATCACAGAACGGAGATTTGTGAAGTCATAGAATGGAAGTGCGTGAAGTCATATAATGGATGTTCCTGAAGTAAGAATGAACGTGTGTGAAGTCATAGAATGTAGGTTTGTGAAGTCAAAATGGAGGTGTGTGAACTCATAGAATGGAGGTGTGTGAACTCATAGAATGGAGGTGTGTGAAGTCATGGAAAGGAGGTGTGTGAAGTCAAAGAATGGAGGTGTATGAAGTTATAAAATAAAGGTGTGTGAAGTCACAGAATGGAGGTGTGTGAAATCGAAGAATGGAGGTGTGTGAAGTCAAAAAGGTGGTGTGTAGAGTCACAAATGGAGGTGTGTGAACTCATAGAATGGAGGTGTGTGAAGTCAAAGAATGGAGGTGTGTGAAGTCACAAGGGAGGTGTGTGAAATCATAGAATGGATGTGTGTGAAGTCACAGTATGGAGGTGTGTGAAGTCATAGAATGGAGCTGTGTGAAGTCAGATTGGAGGTGTGTGAAGTCACAGAATGGAGGTGTGTTAACTCAGAATGGAGGTGTGTGAAATCACAGAATGGAGGTGTGAAGTCATAGAATGGAGGTGTGTGAAGTCATAGAATGGAGGTTTGTGAAGTCATAATGAAGGTGTGTGAACTCACAGAATTGAGGTGCGTGAAGTCACAGAATGGAGGTGTGTGAAGTCACAGAATTGAGGTGTGTGAACTCAGAATGTAGGTGTGTGAAGTCACAGAATGGAGGTTTGTAAAGTCATAGAATGGAGGTGTGTGAAGTCATAGAATGGATGTTTCTGACGTAGAATGAAGGTGTGTGAAGTCATAGAATGTAGGTGTGTGAAGTCAAAATGGAGGTGTGCGAACTCATAAAATGGAGATGCGTGAAGTCATGGAATGTAGGTGTGTGAATTCCAAAAATGGAGGTGTGTGAAGTCAAACAATGGTGGTGTGTGAAGTCACAGAATGGAGGTGTGTGAAGTCAAAGAATGGAAGTGTGTGAAGTCAAAATTGAGGTGTGTGAAGTCACAGAATGGAGGTGTGTGAAGTCACAGAATGGAGGTGTGTGAAGTCATAGAATGGAGGTGTGTGAAGTCACAGAATGGAGATGTGTGTAGTCACAGAATGGAGGTGTGTGAAGTCACAGAATGGAGGTGTGTGAAGTCACAGAATGGAGGTGTGTGAACCGACAATGGAGGCGTGTAAAGCCCCAGAATGCAGGTGTGTGAAGTCAAACAATAAAGGTGTGTGAAGTCACAGAATGGAGGTCTGTGAAGTCATAGAATGGAGGTGTGTTAAGTCACAGAATGGAGGTGTGTGAAGTCAGATAATGGAGGTGTGTGAACTCAGAATGGAGGTGTGTGAAATCACAGAACGGAGATTTGTGAAGTCATAGAATGGAAGTGCGTGAAGTCATATAATGGATGTTCCTGAAGTAACAATGAATATGTGTGAAGTCATAGAATGTAGGTTTGTGAAGTCAAAATGGAGGTGTGTGAACTCATAGAATGGAGGTGTGTGAACTCATAGAATGGAGGTGTGTGAAGTCATGGAAAGGAGGTGTGTGAAGTCAAAGAATGGAGGTGTATGAAGTCATACAATAAAGGTGTGTGAAGTCACAGAATGGAGGTGTGTGAAATCACAGAATGGAGGTGTGTGAAGTCAAAAAGGTGGTGTGTAGAGTCACAAATGGAGGTGTGTGAACTCATAGAATGGAGGTGTGTGAAGTCAAAGAATGGAGGTGTGTGAAGTCATGGAATGGAGGTGTGTGAAGTCATGGAATGGAGGTATGTGAAGTCACAGAATGGAGGTGTGTGAAGTCAGAATGGAGTTGTGTGAAATCATAGAATGGAGGTGTGTGAAGTCAGAATGGAGGTGTGTGAAGTCATAGAATGGAGGTGTGTGAAGTCAGAATGGAGGTGTGTGAACTCATAGAATGGAGGTGTGTGAAGTCACAATGGAGGTATGTGAAGTCATAGAATGGTGGTGTGTGAAGTCACAGAATGGAGTTGTGGAAGTCATAGAATGGAGGTGTGTGAAGTCAGAATGGATGTGTGTGAAGTCATAGAATGGAAGTGTGTGAAGTCATAAGGGAGGTGTGTGAAGTCACAGAATTGAGGTGTGTGACGTCACGGAATGGAGGTGTGTAAAGTCATAGAATGGAGGTGTGTGAAGTCATAGAATGGAGGTGTGTGAAGTCATAGAATGAATGTTTGTGAAGTAAGAATGAAGGTGTGTTAAGTCATAAAATGGAGATGTGTGAAGGCACAGAATGGAGGTGTGTGAAGTAATAGAATGGAGCTGTGTGAAGTCAGAATGGAGGTGTGTGATGTCATAGAGTGGAGGTGTGTGAACTCAAAATGGAGATGTGTGAAATCAAAAAATGGAGTTGTGTGAAGTCAAAGAATGGAAGTGTGTGAAGTCATAGAATGGAGGTGTGTGAAGTCATAGAATGGAGGTGTGTGAAGTCACAGAATTGATGTTTGTGAAGTCAGAATGGAGGTGTGTGAAGTCATAGAATGGAGGTGTGTGAAGTCATAGAATGGAGGTGTGTGAAGTCATAGAATGGAGGTGTGTGAAGTCACAATGCAGGTGTGTGAAATCATAGAATGCATGTGTGTGAAGTCACAGTATGGAGATGTGTGAAGTCATAGAATGGAGCTGTGTGAAGTCAGATTGGAGGTGTGTGAAGTCACAGAATGGAGGTGTGTGAACTCAGAATGGAGGTGTGTGAAATCACAGAATGGAGGTGTGAAGTCATAGAATGGAGGTGTGTGAAGTCATAGAATGGAGGTGTGTGAAGTCATAATGAAGGTGTGTGAACTCACAGAATTGAGGTGCGTGAAGTCAAAAAATGGAGGTGTGTGAAGTCACAGAATGTAGGTGTGTGAAGTCATAGAATGGAGGTGTGTGAAGTCACAGAATGGAGGTGTGTGAAGTCACAGAATGGAGGTGTGTGAAGTCAAAATGGAGGTGTGTGAACTCATAGAATGGAGGTTTATGAACTCATAGAATGGAGGTGTGTGAAGTCATGCAATGGAGGTGTATGAAGTCAAAGAATGGAGGTGTGTGAAGTCAAACAATAAAGGTGTGTGAAGTCACAGAAAGAAGGTGTGTGAAATCAAAGAATGTAGGTGTGTGAAGTCAAAAATGTGGTGGGTAGAGTCACAAATGGAGGTGTGTGAACTCATAGAATGGAGGTGTGTGAAGTCAAAGAATGGAGGTGTGTGAAGTCATGGAATGGAGGTGTGTGAAGTCACAGAATGGAGGTGTGTGAAGTCATAGAATGGAGGTGTGTGAAGTCATAGAATGGATGTTTCTGAATACGAATGAATGTGTGTGAAGTCATAGAATGGAGGTGTATGAAGTCAAAATGGAGGTGTGTGAACTCATAGAATGGAGGTCTGAGAACTCATAGAATGGAGTTGTGTGAAGTCATGGAATAAAGGTGTGTGAAGTCAAGAAATGCATTGTGTGAAGTCAAACAATAAAGGTGTGTGAAGTCACAGAATGGAGGTGTGTGAAAGCACAGAATGGATGTGTGTGAAGTCATGGAATGGAGGTGTGTGAAGTAACAGAATGGAGGTGTGTGAAGTCGGAATGGAGTTGTGTGAAGTCATAGAATGGAGGTGTGTGAAGTCACAAGGGAGGTGTGTGAAATGATAGAATGGAGGTGTGTGAAGTCATCGAATGGAGGTGTGTGAAGTCATGGAATGGATGTGTGTGAAGTCATGGAAAGGAGGTGTGTGAAGTCACAGAATGGAGGTGTGTGAAGTCAGAATGGTGTTGTGTGAAGTCATAGAATGGAGGTGTGTGAAGTCACAAGGGAGGTGTGTGAAATCATAGAATGGATGTGTGTGAAGTCACAGTATGGAGGTGTGTGAAGTCATAGAATGGAGCTGTGTGAAGTCAGATTGGAGGTGTGTGAAGTCACAGAATGGAGGTGTGTGAAGTCATAGAATGGAGGTGTGTGAAGTCATAATGGAGGTGTGTGAACTCACAGAATTGAGGTGCGTGAAGTCACAGAATGGAGGTGTGTGAAGTCATAGAATGGAGGTGTGTGAAGTCATAGAATGGAGGTGTGTGATCATAGAATGGATGTTTGTGAAGTAAGAATGAAGGTGTGTTAAGTCATAGAATGGAGGTGTGTGAAGGCACAGAATGGAGGTGTGTGAAGTCATAGAATGAGGCTGTGTGAAGTCATAATGGAGGTGTGTGAAGTCATAAAATGGAGGTGTGTGAAATCACAATGAAGGTGTGTGAAGTCAAAGAATGGAGGTGTGTGAATTCATAGAAAGGAATTGTGTGAAGTCATAGAATGGAGGTGTGTGAAGTCACAGAATTGTGTGTGTGAACTCAGAATGGAGGTGTGTGAAGTCACAGAATGGAGGTTTGTAAAGTCATAGAATGGAGGTGTGTGAAGTCATAGAATGGATGTTTCTGAAGTAGAATGAAGGTGTGTGAAGTCATAGAATGTAGGTGTGTGAAGTCAAAATGGAGGTGTGCGAACTCATAAAATGGAGATGCGTGAAGTCATGGAATGTAGGTGTGTGAATTCCAAAAATGGAGGTGTGTGAAGTCAAACAATCGTGGTGTGTGAAGTCACAGAATGGAGGTGTGTGAAGTCAAAGAATGGAAGTGTGTGAAGTCAAAATTGAGGTGTGTGAAGTCACAGAATGGAGGTGTGTGAAGTCACAGAATGGAGGTGTGTGAAGTCATAGAATGGAGGTGTGTGAAGTCACAGAATGGAGATGTGTGTAGTCACAGAATGGAGGTGTGTGAAGTCACAGAATGGAGGTGTGTGAAGTCACAGAATGGAGGTGTGTGAACTGACAATGGAGGCGTGTAAAGTCCCAGAATGCAGGTGTGTGAAGTCAAACAATAAATGGGTGTGAAGTCACAGAATGGAGGTCTGTGAAGTCATAGAATGGAGGTGTGTTAAGTCACAGAATGGAGGTGTGTGAAGTCAGATAATGGAGGTGTGTGAACTCAGAATGTAGGTGTGTGAAATCACAGAACGGAGATTTGTGAAGTCATAGAATGGAAGTGCGTGAAGTCATATAATGGATGTTCCTGAAGTAAGATTGAACGTGTGTGAAGTCATAGAATGTAGGTTTGTGAAGTCAAAATGGAGGTGTGTGAACTCATAGAATGGAGGTGTGTGAACTCATAGAATGGAGGTGTGTGAAGTCATGGAAAGGAGGTGTGTGAAGTCAAAGAATGGAGGTGTATGAAGTCATACAATAAAGGTGTGTGAAGTCACAGAATGGAGGTGTGTGAAATCACAGAATGGAGGTGTGTGAAGTCAAAAAGGTGGTGTGTAGAGTCACAAATGGAGGTGTGTGATCTCATAGAATGGAGGTGTGTGAAGTCAAAGAATGGAGGTGTGTGAAGTCATGGAATGGAGGTGTGTGAAGTCATGGAATGGAGATATGTGAAGTCACAGAATGGAGGTGTGTGAAGTCAGAATGGAGTTGTGTGAAGTCATAGAATGGAGGTGTGTGAAGTCAGAATGGAGGTGTGTGAAGTCATAGAATGGAGGTGTGTGAAGTCAGAATGGAGGTGTGTGAACTCATAGAAAGGAGGTGTGTGAAGTCACAATGGAGGTATGTGAAGTCATAGAATGGTGGTGTGTGAAGTCACAGAATGGAGTTGTGGAAGTCATAGAATGGAGGTGTGTGAAGTCAGAATGGATGTGTGTTAAGTCATAGAATGGAGGTGTGTGAAGTCATAATGGAGGTGTGTGAAGTCACAAAATTGAGGTGTGTGAAGTCACGGAATGGAGGTGTGTAAAGTCATAGAATGGAGGTGTGTGAAGTCATAGAATGGAGGTGTGTGAAGTCATAGAATGAATGTTTGTGAAGTAAGAATGAAGGTGTGTTAAGTCATAAAATGGAGATGTGTGAAGGCACAGAATGGAGGTGTGTGAAGTAATAGAATGGAGCTGTGTGAAGTCAGAATGGAGGTGTGTGATGTCATAGAGTGGAGGTGTGTGAACTCAAAATGGAGATGTGTGAAGTCAAAAAATGGAGTTGTGTGAAGTCAAAGAATGGTAGTGTGTGAAGTCATAGAATGGAGGTGTGTGAAGTCATAGAATGGAGGTGTGTGAAGTCACAGAATTGATGTTTGTGAAGTCAGAGTGGAGGTGTGTGAAGTCAGAATGGAGGTTTGTGAAGTCATAGAATGGAGGTGTGTGAAGTCATAGAATGGAGGTGTGTGACGTCATAGAATGGAGGTGTGTGAAGTCACAATGCAGGTGTGTGAACTCATAGAATGGAGGTGTCTGAAGTCAGAATGGAGGTGTGTGAAGTCATAGAATGGAGGTGTGTGAAGTCAGAATTAAGGTGTGTGAAGTCATAGAATGGAGGTTTGTGAAGTCAGAATGGAGGTGTGTGAAGTCATAGAATGGAGGTGTGTGAAGTCACAGAATGGAGGTGTGTGAAGACATAGAATGGAGCTGTGTGAAGTCAGATAGGAGTTGTGTGAAGTCACAGAATGGAGGTGTGTGAACTCAGAATGGAGGTGTGTGAAGTCACAGAATGAAGGTGTGTGAAGTCATAGAATGGAGGTGTGTGAAGTCATAGAATGGATGTGTGTGAAGTCATAATGGAGGTGTGTGAAGTCACAGAATAGAGGTGTGTGAAGTCACAGAATGGAGGTTTGTGAAGTCATAGAATGGAGGTGTGTGAAGTCATAGAATGGAGGTGTGTGAAGTCATAGAATGGATGTTTGTGAAGTAACAATGAAGGTGTGTTAAGTCATAGAATGGAGGTGTGTGAAGGCACACAATGGAGATGTGTGAAGTCATAGAATGGAGCTGTTTGAGTCAGAATGGAGGTGTGTGAAGTCACAGAATGGAGGTGTGTGAAATCACAGATTGGAGGTGTATTAAGTCCCAGAACGGAGGTGTTTGAACTCAGAATGGAGGTGTGTGAAATCACAGATTGGAGGTGTGTGAAGTCATAGAATGGAGGTGTGTGAAATCATAGAATGGAGGTGTGGGAAGGCATAGAGTGGAGCTGTGTGAAGTCAGATTGGAGGTGTGCGAAGTCAAAAAATGGAGGTGTGTGAAGTCATTGAATGGAGCTGGGTGAAGTCAGAATGGAGGTGTGTGAAGTTACAGAATTGAGGTGTGTGAACTCAGAACGGAGGTGTGTGAAGTCACAGAATCTAGGTGTGTGAAATCATAGAATGCAGGTGTGTGAAGTCATAATGGAGGTGTGTGAAGTCACAGAATTGAGGTGTGTGAAGTCAAAGAATGGAGGTGTGTGAAGTCATAGAATGGAGGTATGTGAAGTCAGAACGGAGGTGTGTGAAGTCACAGAATGAAGGTGCGTTAAGTCATAGAATGGAGGTTTGTGAACTCAGAATGGAGTTGTGTGAAGTCACAGAATGGAGGTGTGTGAATTAATAGAATGGAGGTGTGAGAAATCATAGAAAGGAGGTGTGTGAAGTCACAGAATGGAGGTGTGTGAAGTCATAGAATGGAGGTGTGTGAAGTCATAGAATGGATGTTTCTGAAGTAGAATGAAGGTGTGTGAAGTCATAGAATGGAGGTGTGTGAAGTCAAAATTGGGGTATGTGAACTCATAAAATGGAGATGTGTGAAGTCATGGAATATAGGTGTGTGAAGTCTAAGAATATATGTGTGTGAAGTCAAACAATGGTGGTGTGTGAAGTCACAGAATGGAGGTGTATGAAGTCAAAGAATGGAAGTGTGTGAAGTCAAAATGGAGGTGTGTGAAGTCACAGAATGGAGGTGTGTGAAGTCACAGAATGAAGGTGTTTGAAGTCAAAATTGTGGTGTGTGAAGTCACAAATGGAGGTGTCTGAAGTTGGAATGCAGCTGTGTGAAGTCATAGAATGGAGGTGGGTGAAGTCAAAATGGAGGTGTGTGAACTCATAGAATGGAGTGTGTGAAGTCACAATGAGGCTGTGTGAAGTCATAGAAGGGGGTGTGTGAAGTCAAATTGGAGGTGTGTGAAATCAGAGAATGGAGGTGTGTCAACTCCGAAATGAGGTGTGTGAAGTCATAGAATGGAGGTGTGTGAATTAATAGAATGGAGGTGTGAGAAATCATAGAATGGAGGTGTGTGAAGTCACAGAATGGAGGTGTGTGAAGTCGGAATGGAGTTGTGTGAAGTCATAGAATGGAGAATGGAGGTGTGTGAAGTCACAAGGGAGGTGTGTGAAATCATAGAATGGAGGTGTGTGAAGTCATCGAATGGAGGTGTGTGAAGTCATGGAATGGATGTGTGTGAAGTCATGGAATGGAGGTGTGTGAAGTCACAGAATGGAGGTGTGTGAAGTCAGAATGGTGTTGTGTGAAGTCATGGAATGGAGGTGTGTGAAGTCACAAGGGAGGTGTGTGAAATCATAGAATGGATGTGTGTGAAGTCACAGTATGGAGGTGTGTGAAGTCATAGAATGGAGCTGTGTGAAGTCAGATTGGAGGTGTGTGAAGTCACAGAATGGAGGTGTGTGAACTCAGAATGGAGGTGTGTGAAATCACAGAATGGAGGTGTGAAGTCATAGAATGGAGGTGTGTGAAGTCATAGAAGGGAGGTGTGTGAAGTCATAATGGAGGTGTGTGAACTCACAGAATTGAGGTGCGTGAAGTCACAGAATGGAGGTGTGTGAAGTCATAGAATGAAGGTGTGTGAAGTCATAGAATGGAGGTGTGTGATCATAGAATGGATGTTTGTGAAGTAAGAATGAAGGTGTGTTAAGTCATAGAATGGAGGTGTGTGAAGGCACAGAATGGAGGTGTGTGAAGTCATAGAATGAGGCTGTGTGAAGTCATAATGGAGGTGTGTGAAGTCATATAATGGAGGTGTGTGAAATCACAATGGAGGTGTGTGAAGTCAAAGAATGGAGGTGTGTGAATTCATAGAAAGGAATTGTGTGAAGTCATAGAATGGAGGTGTGTGAAGTCACAGAATTGAGGTGTGTGAACTCAGAATGGAGGTGTGTGAAGTCACAGAATGGAGGTTTGTAAAGTCATAGAATGGAGGTGTGTGAAGTCATAGAATGGATGTTTCTGACGTAGAATGAAGGTGTGTGAAGTCATAGAATGTAGGTGTGTGAAGTCAAAATGGAGGTGTGCGAACTCATAAATTGGAGATGCGTGAAGTCATGGAATGTAAGTGTGTGAATTCCAAAAATGGAGGTGTGTGACGTCAAACAATGGTGGTGTGTGAAGTCACAGAATGGAGGTGTGTGAAGTCAAAGAATGGAAGTGTGTGAAGTCAAAATTGAGGTGTGTGAAGTCACAGAATGGAGGTGTGTGAAGTCACAGAATGGAGGTGCGTGAAGTCATAGAATGGAGGTGTGTGAAGTCACAGAATGGAGATGTGTGTAGTCACAGAATGGAGGTGTGTGAAGTCACAGAATGGAGGTGTGTGAAGTCACAGAATGGAGGTGTGTGAACTGACAATGGAGGCGTGTAAAGTCCCAGAATGCAGGTGTGTGAAGTCAAACAATAAAGGTGTGTGAAGTCACAGAATGGAGGTCTGTGAAGTCATAGAATGGAGGTGTGTTAAGTCACAGAATGGAGGTGTGTGAAGTCAGATAATGGAGGTGTGTGAACTCAGAATGGAGGTGTGTGAAATCACAGAACGGAGATTTGTGAAGTCATAGAATGGAAGTGCGTGAAGTCATATAATGGATGTTCCTGAAGTAAGAATGAACGTGTGTGAAGTCATAGAATGTAGGTTTGTGAAGTCAAAATGGAGGTGTGTGAACTCATAGAATGGAGGTGTGTGAACTCATAGAATGGAGGTGTGTGAAGTCATGGAAAGGAGGTGTGTGAAGTCAAAGAATGGAGGTGTATGAAGTCATACAATAAAGGTGTGTGAAGTCACAGAATGGAGGTGTGTGAAATCACAGAATGGAGGTGTGTGAAGTCAAAAAGGTGGTGTGTAGAGTCACAAATGGAGGTGTGTGAACTCATAGAATGGAGGTGTGTGAAGTCAAAGAATGGAGGTGTGTGAAGTCATGGAATGGAGGTGTGTGAAGTCATGGAATGGAGATATGTGAAGTCACAGAATGGAGGTGTGTGAAGTCAGAATGGAGTTGTGTGAAGTCATAGAATGGAGGTGTGTGAAGTCAGAATGGAGGTGTGTGAAGTCATAGAATGGAGGTGTGTGAAGTCAGAATGGAGGTGTGTGAACTCATAGAAAGGAGGTGTGTGAAGTCACAATGGAGGTATGTGAAGTCATAGAATGGTGGTGTGTGAAGTCACAGAATGGAGTTGTGGAAGTCATAGAATGGAGGTGTGTGAAGTCATAATGGAGGTGTGTGAAGTCACAGAATTGAGGTGTGTGAAGTCACGAAATGGAGGTGTGTAAAGTCATAGAATGGAGGTGTGTGAAGTCATAGAATGGAGGTGTGTGAAGTCATAGAATGAATGTTTGTGAAGTAAGAATGAAGGTGTTTTAAGTCATAAAATGGAGATGTGTGAAGGCACAGAATGGAGGTGTGTGAAGTAATAGAATGGAGCTGTGTGAAGTCAGAATGGAGGTTTGTGATGTCATAGAGTGGAGGTGTGTGAACTCAAAATGGAGATGTGTGAAGTCAAAAAATGGAGTTGTGTGAAGTCAAAGAATGGAAGTGTGTGAAGTCATAGAATGGAGGTGTGTGAAGTCATAGAATGGAGGTGTGTGAAGTCACAGAATTGATGTCTGTGAAGTCAGAATGGAGGTGTGTGAAGTCAGAATGGAGGTTTGTGAAGTCATAGAATGGAGGTGTGTGAAGTCATAGAATGGAGGTGTGTGACGTCATAGAATGGAGGTGTGTGAAGTCACAATGCAGGTGTGTGAACTCATAGAATGGAGGTGTCTGAAGTCAGAATGGAAGTGTGTGAAGTCATAGAATGGAGGTGTGTGAAGTCAGAATTAAGGTGTGTGAAGTCATAGAATGGAGGTTTGTGAAGTCAGAATGGAGGTGTGTGAACTCATAGAATGGAGCTGTGTGAAGTCACAATGGAGGTGTGTGAAGTCATAGAATGGAGGTGTGTGAAGTCACAGAATGGAGGTGTGTGAAGACATAGAATGGAGCTGTGTGAAGTCAGATTGGAGTTGTGTGAAGTCACAGAATGGAGGTGTGTGAACTCAGAATGGAGGTGTGTGAAGTCACAGAATGAAGGTGTGTGAAGTCATAGAATGGAGGTGTGTGAAGTCATAGAATGGATGTGTGTGAAGTAACAATGAAGTTGTGTTAAGTCACAGAATTGAGGTGTGTGAAGTCACAGAATGGAGGTTTGTGAATTCATAGAATGGAGGTGTTTGAAGTCATAGAATGGAGGTGTGTGAAGTCATAGAATGGATGTTTGTGAAGTAACAATGAAGTTGTGTTAAGTCATAGAATGGAGGTGTGTGAAGGCACAGAATGGAGGTGTGTGAAGTCATAGAATGGAGCTGTTTGAGTCAGAATGGAGGTGTGTGAAGTCACAGAATGGAGGTGTGTGAAATCAGAATGGTGGTGTGTGAAGTCACAGAATGGAGGTGTGTTAAGTCCCAGAACGGAGGTGTTTGAACTCAGAATGGAGGTGTGTGAAATCACAGATTGGAGGTGTGTGAAGTCATAGAATGGAGGTGTGTGAAATCATAGAATGGAGGTGTGGGAAGGCATAGAGTGGAGCTGTGTGAAGTCAGATTGGAGGTGTGCGAAGTCACAGAATGGAGGTGTGTGAAGTCATTGAATGGAGCTGGTTGAAGTCAGAACGGAGGTGTGTGAAGTCACAGAATCTAGGTGTGTGAAATCATAGAATGCAGGTGTGTGAAGTCATAATGGAGGTGTGTGAAGTCACAGAATTGAGGTGTGTGAAGTCAAAGAATGGAGGTGTGTGAAGTCATAGAATGGAGGTATGTGAAGTCAGAACGGAGGTGTGTGAAGTCACAGAATGAAGGTGCGTTAAGTCATAGAATGGAGGTTTGTGAACTCAGAATGGAGTTGTGTGAAGTCACAGAATGGAGGTGTGTGAATTAATAGAATGGAGGTGTGAGAAATCATAGAAAGGAGGTGTGTGAAGTCACAGAATGGAGGTGTGTGAAGTCATAGAATGGAGGTGTGTGAAGTCATAGAATGGATGTTTCTGAAGTAGAATGAAGGTGTGTGAAGTCATAGAATGGAGGTGTGTGAAGTCAAAATTGGGGTATGTGAACTCATAAAATGGAGATGTGTGAAGTCATGGAATATAGGTGTGTGAAGTCTAAGAATATATGTGTGTGAAGTCAAACAATGGTGGTGTGTGAAGTCACAGAATGGAGGTGTATGAAGTCAAAGAATGGAAGTGTGTGAAGTCAAAATGGAGGTGTGTGAAGTCACAGAATGGAGGTGTGTGAAGTCACAGAATGAAGGTGTTTGAAGTCAAAATTGTGGTGTGTGAAGTCACAAATGGAGGTGTCTGAAGTCGGAATGCAGCTGTGTGAAGTCATAGAATGGAGGTGGGTGAAGTCAAAATGGAGGTGTGTGAACTCATAGAATGGAGTGTGTGAAGTCACAATGAGGCTGTGTGAAGTCATAGAAGGGGGTGTGTGAAGTCAAATTGGAGGTGTGTGAAATCAGAGAATGGAGGTGTGTCAACTCCGAAATGAGGTGTGTGAAGTCATAGAATGGAGGTGTGTGAATTAATAGAATGGAGGTGTGAGAAATCATAGAATGGAGGTGTGTGAAGTCACAGAATGGAGGTGTGTGAAGTCGGAATGGAGTTGTGTGAAGTCATAGAATGGAGAATGGAGGTGTGTGAAGTCACAAGGGAGGTGTGTGAAATCATAGAATGGAGGTGTGTGAAGTCATCGAATGGAGGTGTGTGAAGTCATGGAATGGATGTGTGTGAAGTCATGGAATGGAGGTGTGTGAAGTCACAGAATGGAGGTGTGTGAAGTCAGAATGGTGTTGTGTGAAGTCATGGAATGGAGGTGTGTGAAGTCACAAGGGAGGTGTGTGAAATCATAGAATGGATGTGTGTGAAGTCACAGTATGGAGGTGTGTGAAGTCATAGAATGGAGCTGTGTGAAGTCAGATTGGAGGTGTGTGAAGTCACAGAATGGAGGTGTGTGAACTCAGAATGGAGGTGTGTGAAATCACAGAATGGAGGTGTGAAGTCATAGAATGGAGGTGTGTGAAGTCATAGAATGGAGGTGTGTGAAGTCATAATGGAGGTGTGTGAACTCACAGAATTGAGGTGCGTGAAGTCACAGAATGGAGGTGTGTGAAGTCATAGAATGAAGGTGTGTGAAGTCATAGAATGGAGGTGTGTGATCATAGAATGGATGTTTGTGAAGTAAGAATGAAGGTGTGTTAAGTCATAGAATGGAGGTGTGTGAAGGCACAGAATGGAGGTGTGTGAAGTCATAGAATGAGGCTGTGTGAAGTCATAATGGAGGTGTGTGAAGTCATATAATGGAGGTGTGTGAAATCACAATGGAGGTGTGTGAAGTCAAAGAATGGAGGTGTGTGAATTCATAGAAAGGAATTGTGTGAAGTCATAGAATGGAGGTGTGTGAAGTCACAGAATTGAGGTGTGTGAACTCAGAATGGAGGTGTGTGAAGTCACAGAATGGAGGTTTGTAAAGTCATAGAATGGAGGTGTGTGAAGTCATAGAATGGATGTTTCTGACGTAGAATGAAGGTGTGTGAAGTCATAGAATGTAGGTGTGTGAAGTCAAAATGGAGGTGTGCGAACTCATAAAATGGAGATGCGTGAAGTCATGGAATGTAAGTGTGTGAATTCCAAAAATGGAGGTGTGTGACGTCAAACAATGGTGGTGTGTGAAGTCACAGAATGGAGGTGTGTGAAGTCAAAGAATGGAAGTGTGTGAAGTCAAAATTGAGGTGTGTGAAGTCACAGAATGGAGGTGTGTGAAGTCACAGAATGGAGGTGCGTGAAGTCATAGAATGGAGGTGTGTGAAGTCACAGAATGGAGATGTGTGTAGTCACAGAATGGAGGTGTGTGAAGTCACAGAATGGAGGTGTGTGAAGTCACAGAATGGAGGTGTGTGAACTGACAATGGAGGCGTGTAAAGTCCCAGAATGCAGGTGTGTGAAGTCAAACAATAAAGGTGTGTGAAGTCACAGAATGGAGGTCTGTGAAGTCATAGAATGGAGGTGTGTTAAGTCACAGAATGGAGGTGTGTGAAGTCAGATAATGGAGGTGTGTGAACTCAGAATGGAGGTGTGTGAAATCACAGAACGGAGATTTGTGAAGTCATAGAATGGAAGTGCGTGAAGTCATATAATGGATGTTCCTGAAGTAAGAATGAACGTGTGTGAAGTCATAGAATGTAGGTTTGTGAAGTCAAAATGGAGGTGTGTGAACTCATAGAATGGAGGTGTGTGAACTCATAGAATGGAGGTGTGTGAAGTCATGGAAAGGAGGTGTGTGAAGTCAAAGAATGGAGGTGTATGAAGTCATACAATAAAGGTGTGTGAAGTCACAGAATGGAGGTGTGTGAAATCACAGAATGGAGGTGTGTGAAGTCAAAAAGGTGGTGTGTAGAGTCACAAATGGAGGTGTGTGAACTCATAGAATGGAGGTGTGTGAAGTCAAAGAATGGAGGTGTGTGAAGTCATGGAATGGAGGTGTGTGAAGTCATGGAATGGAGATATGTGAAGTCACAGAATGGAGGTGTGTGAAGTCAGAATGGAGTTGTGTGAAGTCATAGAATGGAGGTGTGTGAAGTCAGAATGGAGGTGTGTGAAGTCATAGAATGGAGGTGTGTGAAGTCAGAATGGAGGTGTGTGAACTCATAGAAAGGAGGTGTGTGAAGTCACAATGGAGGTATGTGAAGTCATAGAATGGTGGTGTGTGAAGTCACAGAATGGAGTTGTGGAAGTCATAGAATGGAGGTGTGTGAAGTCAGAATGGATGTGTGTGAAGTCATAGAATGGAGGTGTGTGAAGTCATAATGGAGGTGTGTGAAGTCACAGAATTGAGGTGTGTGAAGTCACGAAATGGAGGTGTGTAAAGTCATAGAATGGAGGTGTGTGAAGTCATAGAATGGAGGTGTGTGAAGTCATAGAATGAATGTTTGTGAAGTAAGAATGAAGATGTGTTAAGTCATAAAATGGAGATGTGTGAAGGCACAGAATGGAGGTGTGTGAAGTAATAGAATGGAGCTGTGTAAAGTCAGAATGGAGGTTTGTGATGTCATAGAGTGGAGGTGTGTGAACTCAAAATGGAGATGTGTGAAGTCAAAAAATGGAGTTGTGTGAAGTCAAAGAATGGAAGTGTGTGAAGTCATAGAATGGAGGTGTGTGAAGTCATAGAATGGAGGTGTGTGAAGTCACAGAATTGATGTCTGTGAAGTCAGAATGGAGGTGTGTGAAGTCAGAATGGAGGTTTGTGAAGTCATAGAATGGAGGTGTGTGAAGTCATAGAATGGAGGTGTGTGACGTCATAGAATGGAGGTGTGTGAAGTCACAATGCAGGTGTGTGAACTCATAGAATGGAGGTGTCTGAAGTCAGAATGGAAGTGTGTGAAGTCATAGAATGGAGGTGTGTGAAGTCAGAATTAAGGTGTGTGAAGTCATAGAATGGAGGTTTGTGAAGTCAGAATGGAGGTGTGTGAACTCATAGAATGGAGCTGTGTGAAGTCACAATGGAGGTGTGTGAAGTCATAGAATGGAGGTGTGTGAAGTCACAGAATGGAGGTGTGTGAAGACATAGAATGGAGCTGTGTGAAGTCAGATTGGAGTTGTGTGAAGTCACAGAATGGAGGTGTGTGAACTCAGAATGGAGGTGTGTGAAGTCACAGAATGAAGGTGTGTGAAGTCATAGAATGGAGGTGTGTGAAGTCATAGAATGGATGTGTGTGAAGTCATAATGGAGGTGTGTGAAGTCACAGAATTGAGGTGTGTGAAGTCACAGAATGGAGGTTTGTGAATTCATAGAATGGAGGTGTTTGAAGTCATAGATGGGGGTGTGTGAAGTCAAATTGAGGTGTGTGAAATCACAGAATGGAGGTGTGTCAACTCCGAAATGAGGTGTGTGAAGTCATAGAATGGAGGTGTGTGAATTAATAGAATGGAGGTGTGAGAAATCATAGAATGGAGGTGTGTGAAGTCATAGAATGGAGGTGTGTGAAGTCGGAATGGAGTTGTGTGAAGTCATAGAATGGAGGTGTGTGAAGTCACAAGGGAGGTGTGTGAACTCATAGAATGGAGGTGTGTGAAGTCATCGAATGGAGGTGTGTGAAGTCATGGAATGGATGTGTGTGAAGTCATGGAATGGAGGTGTATGAAGTCACAGAATGGAGGTGTGTGAAGTCAGAATGGTGTTGTGTGAAGTTATAGAATGGAGGTGTGTGAAGTCACAAGGGAGGTGTGTGAAATCATAGAATGGATGTGTGTGAAGTCACAGTATGGAGGTGTGTGAAGTCATAGAATGGAGCTGTGTGAAGTCAGATTGGAGGTGTGTGAAGTCACAGAATGGAGGTGTGTGAACTCAGAATGGAGGTGTGTGAAATCACAGAATGGAGGTGTGAAGTCATAGAATGGAGGTGTGTGAAGTCATAGAATGGAGGTGTGTGAAGTCATAATGGAGGTGTGTGAACTCACAGAATTGAGGTGCGTGAAGTCACAGAATGGAGGTGTGTGAAGTCATAGAATGGAGGTGTGTGAAGTCATAGAATGGAGGTGTGTGATCATAGAATGGATGTTTGTGAAGTAAGAATGAAGGTGTGTTAAGTCATAGAATGGAGGTGTGTGAAGGCACAGAATGGAGGTGTGTGAAGTCATAGAATGAGGCTGTGTGAAGTCATAATGGAGGTGTGTGAAGTCATATAATGGAGGTGTGTGAAATCACAATGGAGGTGTGTGAAGTCAAAGAATGGAGGTGTGTGAATTCATAGAAAGGAATTGTGTGAAGTCATAGAATGGAGGTGTGTGAAGTCACAGAATTGAGGTGTGTGAACTCAGAATGGAGGTGTGTGAAGTCACAGAATGGAGGTCTGTAAAGTCATAGAATGGAGGTGTGTGAAGTCATAGAATGGATGTTTCTGAAGTAGAATGAAGGTGTGTGAAGTCATAGAATGTAGGTGTGTGAAGTCAAAATGGAGGTGTGCGAACTCATAAAATGGAGATGCGTGAAGTCATGGAATGTAAGTGTGTGAATTCCAAAAATGGAGGTGTGTGACGTCAAACAATGGTGGTGTGTGAAGTCACAGAATGGAGGTGTGTGAAGTCAAAGAATGGAAGTGTGTGAAGTCAAAATTGAGGTGTGTGAAGTCACAGAATGGAGGTGTGTGAAGTCACAGAATGGAGGTGTGTGAAGTCATAGAATGGAGGTGTGTGAAGTCACAGAATGGAGATGTGTGTAGTCACAGAATGGAGGTGTGTGAATTCACAGAATGGAGGTGTGTGAAGTCACAGAATGGAGGTGTGTGAACTGACAATGGAGGCGTGTAAAGTCCCAGAATGCAGGTGTGGGAAGTCAAACAATAAAGGTGTGTGAAGTCACAGAATGGAGGTCTGTGAAGTCATAGAATGGAGGTGTGTTAAGTCACAGAATGGAGGTGTGTGAAGTCAGATAATGGAGGTGTGTGAACTCAGAATGGAGGTGTGTGAAATCACAGAACGGAGATTTGTGAAGTCATAGAATGGAAGTGCGTGAAGTCATATAATGGATGTTCCTAAAGTAAGAATGAACGTGTGTGAAGTCATAGAATGTAGGTTTGTGAAGTCAAAATGGAGGTGTGTGAACTCATAGAATGGAGGTGTGTGAACTCATAGAATGGAGGTGTGTGAAGTCATGGAAAGGAGGTGTGTGAAGTCAAAGAATGGAGGTGTATGAAGTCATACAATAAAGGTGTGTGAAGTCACAGAATGGAGGTGTGTGAAATCACAGAATGGAGGTGTGTGAAGTCAAAAAGGTGGTGTGTAGAGTCACAAATGGAGGTGTGTGAACTCATAGAATGGAGGTGTGTGAAGTCACAGAATGGAGGTGTGTGAAGTCATCGAATGGAGGTGTGTGATGTCATGGAATGGAGGTGTGTGAAGTCACAGAATGGAGGTGTGTGAAGTCAGAATGGAGTTGTGTGAAGTCATAGAATGGAGGTGTGTGAAGTCAGAATGGAGGTGTGTGAAGTCATAGAATGGAGGTGTGTGAAGTCAGAATGGAGGTGTGTGAACTCATAGAAAGGAGGTGTGTGAAGTCACAATGGAGGTATGTGAAGTCATAGAATGGTGGTGTGTGAAGTCACAGAATGGAGTTGTGGAAGTCATAGAATGGAGGTGTGTGAAGTCAGAATGGAGGTGTGTGAAGTCATAGAATGGAGGTGTGTGAAGTCATAATGGAGGTGTGTGAAGTCACAGAATTGAGGTGTGTGAAGTCACGGAATGGAGGTGTGTAAAGTCATAGAATGGAGGTGTGTGAAGTCATAGAATGGATGTGTGTGAAGTCATAATGGAGGTGTGTGAAGTCACAGAATTGAGGTGTGTGAAGTCACAGAATGGAGGTTTATGAAGTCATAGAATGGAGGTGTGTGAAGTCATAGAATGGAGGTGTGTGAAGTCATAGAATGGATGTTTGAGAAGTAACAATGAAGGTGTGTTAAGTCATAGAATGGAGGTGTGTGAAGGCACAGAATGAAGGTGTGTGAAGTCATAGAATGGAGCTGTTTGAGTCAGAATGGAGGTGTGTGAAGTCACAGAATGGAGGTGTGTGAAATCAGAATGGTGGTGTGTGAAGTCACAGAATGGAGGTGTGTTAAGTCCCAGAACGGAGGTGTTTGAACTCAGAATGGAGGTGTGTGAAATCACAGATTGGAGGTGTGTAAAGTCATAGAATGGAGGTGTGTGAAATCATAGAATGGAGGTGTGGGAAGGCATAGAGTGGAGCTGTGTGAAGTCAGATTGGAGGTGTGCGAAGTCACAGAAAGGAGGTGTGTGAAGTCATTGAATGGAGCTGGGTTAAGTCAGAATGGAGGTGTGTGAAGTTACAGAATTGAGGTGTGTGAACTCAGAACGGAGGTGTGTGAAGTCACAGAATCTAGGTGTGTGAAATCATAGAATGCAGGTGTGTGAAGTCATAATGGAGGTGTGTGAAGTCATAGAATGGAGTTGTGTGAAGTCATAGAATGGATGTTTCTGAAGTAGAATGAAGGTGTGTGAAATCACAGAATGGAGGTGTGTCAACTCAGAAATGAGGTGTGAGAAGTCATAGAATGGAGGTGTGTGAATTCATAGAATGGAAGTGTGTGAAATCATAGAATGGAGGTGTGTTAAGTCAAAGAATTGAGGTTTGTGAAGTCAGAATGGAGGTGTGTGAAGTCAGGATGGAGGTGGGTGAAGTCACAGAATGGAGGTGTGGGAACTCAGAATGGAAGTCTGTGGTCACAGAACGGAGGTTTGTGAAGTCATAGAATGTAGGTGCGTGAAGTCATAGAATGGATGTTTCTGAAGTGAGAATGAAGGTGTATGAAGTCAAAGAATGAAGGTGTGTGAAGTCAAAATTGCGGTGTGTGAACTCATGGAATGGAGGTGTGTGAACTCATAGAATGGAGGTGTGTGAAGTCATGGAATGGAGATGTGTGAAGTCAACGAATGGAGGTGTGTGAAGTCAAACAATAAATGTGTGTGAAGTCACAGAATGGAGGTGTGGGAACTCATAGAATGGAGGTGCATGAAGTCAAAGAATGGAGGTGTGTGAAGTCATCGAATGGAGGTGTGTGAAGTCATGGAATGGAGGTGTGTGAAGTCAGATGCAGTTGTGTGAAGTCATAGAAGGGAGGTGTGTGAAGTCAGAATGCAGGTGTGTGAGGTCATAGAATGGAGGTGTGTGAAGTCAGAATGGAGGTGTGTGAACTCATAGAAAGGAGGTGTGTGAAGTCAGAATGGAAGTGTGTGAAGTCATAGAATGGTGGTGTGTGAAGTCACAGAATGGAGGTGTGGAAGTCATAGAAAGGAGGTGTGTGAAGTCAGAATGGAGGTGTGTGAAGTCAGAACGGTGGTGTGTGAAGTCACAGAATGGAGGTGTGGAAGTCATAGAATGCAGGTGTGTGAAGTCAGAATGGAGGTGTGTGAAGTCATAGAAAGAAGGTGTGTGAAGTTATAATGTAGGTGTGTGAAGTCACAGAATTGAGGTGTGTGAAGTCACAGAATGGAGGTGTGTGAAGTCATAGAATGGAGGTGTGTGAAGTCACAGAATGAAGGTGCGTTAAGTCACAGAATGGAGGTTTGTGAACTCAGAATGTAGGTGAGTGAAGTCACAGAATGGATGTGAGGGAAGTCATAGAATGGAGTTTTGTGAAGTCACAGAATGGAGGTGTGTGAATTAATAGAATGGAGGTGTGAGAAATCATAGAATGGAGGTGTGTGAAGTCACAGAATGGAGGTGTGTGAAGTCACAGAATGGAGATGTGTGAACTCACAATGGAGGTGTGTGAAGTCAAAGAATGGAGGTGTGTGAAGTCATAGAATGGAATTGTGTGAAGTCATAGAATTGAGGTGTGTGAACTCATAGAATGGAGGTGTGCGAAGTCACGGAATACAGGTGTGTGAACTCAGAATGGAGGTGTGTGAAGTCACAGAATGGAGGTTTGTGAAGTCATAGAATGGAGGTGTGTGAAGTCAGAATGGAGGTGTGTCAACTCATAGAATGGAGTGTGTGAAGTCACAATGGGGATGTGTGAAGTCTTAGAATGGGGGTTTGTGAAGTCAAATTGGAGGTGTGTGAAATCACAGAATGGAGGTGTGTCAACTCAGAAATGAGGGGTGTGGTCACAGAACGGAGGTTGGTGAAGTCATGGAATGGAGGTGCGTGAAGTCATAGAATGGATGTTTCTGAAGTGAGAATGAAGGTGTATGAAGTCAAAGAATAGAGGTGTGTGAAGTCAAAATGGAGGTGTGTGAACTCATAGAATGGAGGTGTGTGAACTCATAGAATGGAGGTGTGTGAAGTCAGAATGGAGGTGTGTGAAGTCATAGAATGGAGGTTTGTGAAGTCAGAATGGAGGTGTGTGAACTCATAGAATGGAGGTGTGTGAAGTGACAATGGAGGTATGTGAAGTCATAGAATGGTGGTGTGTGAAGTCACAGATTGGAGGTGTGGAAGTCATAGAAAGGAGGTGTGTGAAGTCAGAATGGAGGTGTGTGAAGTCATAGAATGGTGGTGTGTGAAGTCACAGTATGGAGGTGTGGAAGTCATAGAATGGAGGTGTGTGAAGTCAGAATGGAGGTGTGTGAAGTCATAGAAAGGAGGTGTGTGAAGTTATAATGTAGGTGTGTGAAGTCACAGAATTGAGGTGTGTGAAGTCACAGAATGGAGGTGTGTGAAGTCATAGAATGGAGGTGTGTGAAGTCATAGAATGGAGGTGTGTGAAGTCACAGAATTGATGTCTGTGAAGTCAGAATGGAGGTGTGTGAAGTCAGAATGGAGGTTTGTGAAGTCATAGAATGGAGGTGTGTGAAGTCATAGAATGGAGGTGTGTGACGTCATAGAATGGAGGTGTGTGAAGTCACAATGCAGGTGTGTGAACTCATAGAATGGAGGTGTCTGAAGTCAGAATGGAAGTGTGTGAAGTCATAGAATGGAGGTGTGTGAAGTCAGAATTAAGGTGTGTGAAGTCATAGAATGGAGGTTTGTGAAGTCAGAATGGAGGTGTGTGAACTCATAGAATGGAGCTGTGTGAAGTCACAATGGAGGTGTGTGAAGTCATAGAATGGAGGTGTGTGAAGTCACAGAATGGAGGTGTGTGAAGACATAGAATGGAGCTGTGTGAAGTCAGATTGGAGTTGTGTGAAGTCACAGAATGGAGGTGTGTGAACTCAGAATGGAGGTGTGTGAAGTCACAGAATGAAGGTGTGTGAAGTCATAGAATGGAGGTGTGTGAATTCATAGAATGGATGTGTGTGAAGTCATAATGGAGGTGTGTGAAGTCACAGAATTGAGTTGTGTGAAGTCACAGAATGGAGGTTTGTGAATTCATAGAATGGAGGTGTTTGAAGTCATAGAATGGAGGTGTGTGAAGTCATAGAATGGATGTTTGTGAAGTAACAATGAAGTTGTGTTAAGTCATAGAATGGAGGTGTGTGAAGGCACAGAATGGAGGTGTGTGAAGTCATAGAATGGAGCTGTTTGAGTCAGAATGGAGGTGTGTGAAGTCACAGAATGGAGGTGTGTGAAATCAGAATGGTGGTGTGTGAAGTCACAGAATGGAGGTGTGTTAAGTCCCAGAACGGAGGTGTTTGAACTCAGAATGGAGGTGTGTGAAATCACAGATTGGAGGTGTGTGAAGTCATAGAATGGAGGTGTGTGAAATCATAGAATGGAGGTGTGGGAAGGCATAGAGTGGAGCTGTGTGAAGTCAGATTGGAGGTGTGCGAAGTCACAGAATGGAGGTGTGTGAAGTCATTGAATGGAGCTGGGTGAAGTCAGAATGGAGGTGTGTGAAGTTACAGAATTGAGGTGTGTGAACTCAGAACGGAGGTGTGTGAAGTCACAGAATCTAGGTGTGTGAAATCATAGAATGCAGGTGTGTGAAGTCATAATGGAGGTGTGTGAAGTCACAGAATTGAGGTGTGTGAAGTCATACAATGGAGGTATGTGAAGTCAGAACGGAGGTGTGTGAAGTCACAGAATGGAGGTGCGTTAAGTCACAGAATGGAGGTTTGTGAACTCAGAATGGAGTTGTGTGAAGTCACAGAATGGAGGTGTGTGAATTAGTAGAATGGAGGTGTGAGAAATCATAGAATGGAGGTGTGTGAAGTCACAGAATGGAGGTGTGTGAAGTCATAGAATGGAGGTGTGTGAAGTCATAGAATGGATGTTTCTGAAGTAGAATGAAGGTGTGTGAAGTCATAGAATGGAGGTGTGTGAAGTCAAAATTGGGGTATGTGAACTCATAAAATGGAAATGTGTGAAGTCATGGAATGGAGGTGTGTGAAGTCCAAGAATATAGTTGTGTGAAGTCAAACAATGGTGGTGTGTGAAGTCACAGAATGGAGGTGTGTTAAGTCAAAGAATGGAAGTGTGTGAAGTCAAAATGGAGGTGTGTGAAGTCACAGAATGGAGGTGTGTGAAGTCACAGAATGAAGGTGTTTGAAGTCAAAATTGTGTTGTGTGAATTCACAAATGGAGGTGTCTGAAGTCGGAATGCAGCTGTGTGAAGTCATAGAATGGAGGTGTGTGAAGTCAAAATGGAGGTGTGTGAACTCATAGAATGGAGTGTGTGAAGTCACAATGAGGCTGTGTGAAGTCATAGATGGGGGTGTGTGAAGTCAAATTGAGGTGTGTGAAATCACAGAATGGAGGTGTGTCAACTCCGAAATGAGGTGTGTGAAGTCATAGAATGGAGGTGTGTGAATTAATAGAATGGAGGTGTGAGAAATCATAGAATGGAGGTGTGTGAAGTCATAAAATGGAGGTGTGTGAAGTCGGAATGGAGTTGTGTGAAGTCATAGAATGGAGGTGTGTGAAGTCACAAGGGAGGTGTGTGAAATCATAGAATGGAGGTGTGTGAAGTCATCGAATGGAGGTGTGTGAAGTCATGGAATGGATGTGTGTGAAGTCATGGAATGGAGGTGTGTGAAGTCACAGAATGGAGGTGTGTGAAGTCAGAATGGTGTTGTGTGAAGTTATAGAATGGAGGTGTGTGAAGTCACAAGGGAGGTGTGTGAAATCATAGAATGGATGTGTGTGAAGTCACAGTATGGAGGTGTGTGAAGTCATAGAATGGAGCTGTGTGAAGTCAGATTGGAGGTGTGTGAAGTCACAGAATGGAGGTGTGTGAACTCAGAATGGAGGTGTGTGAAATCACAGAATGGAGGTGTGAAGTCATAGAATGGAGGTGTGTGAAGTCATAGAATGGAGGTGTGTGAAGTCATAATGGAGGTGTGTGAACTCACAGAATTGAGGTGCGTGAAGTCACAGAATGGAGGTGTGTGAAGTCATAGAATGGAGGTGTGTGAAGTCATAGAATGGAGGTGTGTGATCATAGAATGGATGTTTGTGAAGTAAGAATGAAGGTGTGTTAAGTCATAGAATGGAGGTGTGTGAAGGCACAGAATGGAGGTGTGTGAAGTCATAGAATGAGGCTGTGTGAAGTCATAATGGAGGTGTGTGAAGTCATATAATGGAGGTGTGTGAAATCACAATGGAGGTGTGTGAAGTCAAAGAATGGAGGTGTGTGAATTCATAGAAAGGAATTGTGTGAAGTCATAGAATGGAGGTGTGTGAAGTCACAGAATTGAGGTGTGTGAACTCAGAATGGAGGTGTGTGAAGTCACAGAATGGAGGTCTGTAAAGTCATAGAATGGAGGTGTGTGAAGTCATAGAATGGATGTTTCTGAAGTAGAATGAAGGTGTGTGAAGTCATAGAATGTAGGTGTGTGAAGTCAAAATGGAGGTGTGCGAACTCATAAAATGGAGATGCGTGAAGTCATGGAATGTAAGTGTGTGAATTCCAAAAATGGAGGTGTGTGACGTCAAACAATGGTGGTGTGTGAAGTCACAGAATGGAGGTGTGTGAAGTCAAAGAATGGAAGTGTGTGAAGTCAAAATTGAGGTGTGTGAAGTCACAGAATGGAGGTGTGTGAAGTCACAGAATGGAGGTGTGTGAAGTCATAGAATGGAGGTGTGTGAAGTCACAGAATGGAGATGTGTGTAGTCACAGAATGGAGGTGTGTGAATTCACAGAATGGAGGTGTGTGAAGTCACAGAATGGAGGTGTGTGAACTGACAATGGAGGCGTGTAAAGTCCCAGAATGCAGGTGTGTGAAGTCAAACAATAAAGGTGTGTGAAGTCACAGAATGGAGGTCTGTGAAGTCATAGAATGGAGGTGTGTTAAGTCACAGAATGGAGGTGTGTGAAGTCAGATAATGGAGGTGTGTGAACTCAGAATGGAGGTGTGTGAAATCACAGAACGGAGATTTGTGAAGTCATAGAATGGAAGTGCGTGAAGTCATATAATGGATGTTCCTAAAGTAAGAATGAACGTGTGTGAAGTCATAGAATGTAGGTTTGTGAAGTCAAAATGGAGGTGTGTGAACTCATAGAATGGAGGTGTGTGAACTCATAGAATGGAGGTGTGTGAAGTCATGGAAAGGAGGTGTGTGAAGTCAAAGAATGGAGGTGTATGAAGTCATACAATAAAGGTGTGTGAAGTCACAGAATGGAGGTGTGTGAAATCACAGAATGGAGGTGTGTGAAGTCAAAAAGGTGGTGTGTAGAGTCACAAATGGAGGTGTGTGAACTCATAGAATGGAGGTGTGTGAAGTCACAGAATGGAGGTGTGTGAAGTCATCGAATGGAGGTGTGTGATGTCATGGAATGGAGGTGTGTGAAGTCACAGAATGGAGGTGTGTGAAGTCAGAATGGAGTTGTGTGAAGTCATAGAATGGAGGTGTGTGAAGTCAGAATGGAGGTGTGTGAAGTCATAGAATGGAGGTGTGTGAAGTCAGAATGGAGGTGTGTGAACTCATAGAAAGGAGGTGTGTGAAGTCACAATGGAGGTATGTGAAGTCATAGAATGGTGGTGTGTGAAGTCACAGAATGGAGTTGTGGAAGTCATAGAATGGAGGTGTGTGAAGTCAGAATGGAGGTGTGTGAAGTCATAGAATGGAGGTGTGTGAAGTCATAATGGAGGTGTGTGAAGTCACAGAATTGAGGTGTGTGAAGTCACGGAATGGAGGTGTGTAAAGTCATAGAATGGAGGTGTGTGAAGTCATAGAATGGATGTGTGTGAAGTCATAATGGAGGTGTGTGAAGTCACAGAATTGAGGTGTGTGAAGTCACAGAATGGAGGTTTATGAAGTCATAGAATGGAGGTGTGTGAAGTCATAGAATGGAGGTGTGTGAAGTCATAGAATGGATGTTTGAGAAGTAACAATGAAGGTGTGTTAAGTCATAGAATGGAGGTGTGTGAAGGCACAGAATGAAGGTGTGTGAAGTCATAGAATGGAGCTGTTTGAGTCAGAATGGAGGTGTGTGAAGTCACAGAATGGAGGTGTGTGAAATCAGAATGGTGGTGTGTGAAGTCACAGAATGGAGGTGTGTTAAGTCCCAGAACGGAGGTGTTTGAACTCAGAATGGAGGTGTGTGAAATCACAGATTGGAGGTGTGTAAAGTCATAGAATGGAGGTGTGTGAAATCATAGAATGGAGGTGTGGGAAGGCATAGAGTGGAGCTGTGTGAAGTCAGATTGGAGGTGTGCGAAGTCACAGAAAGGAGGTGTGTGAAGTCATTGAATGGAGCTGGGTTAAGTCAGAATGGAGGTGTGTGAAGTTACAGAATTGAGGTGTGTGAACTCAGAACGGAGGTGTGTGAAGTCACAGAATCTAGGTGTGTGAAATCATAGAATGCAGGTGTGTGAAGTCATAATGGAGGTGTGTGAAGTCATAGAATGGAGTTGTGTGAAGTCATAGAATGGATGTTTCTGAAGTAGAATGAAGGTGTGTGAAATCACAGAATGGAGGTGTGTCAACTCAGAAATGAGGTGTGAGAAGTCATAGAATGGAGGTGTGTGAATTCATAGAATGGAAGTGTGTGAAATCATAGAATGGAGGTGTGTTAAGTCAAAGAATTGAGGTTTGTGAAGTCAGAATGGAGGTGTGTGAAGTCAGGATGGAGGTGGGTGAAGTCACAGAATGGAGGTGTGGGAACTCAGAATGGAAGTCTGTGGTCACAGAACGGAGGTTTGTGAAGTCATAGAATGTAGGTGCGTGAAGTCATAGAATGGATGTTTCTGAAGTGAGAATGAAGGTGTATGAAGTCAAAGAATGAAGGTGTGTGAAGTCAAAATTGCGGTGTGTGAACTCATGGAATGGAGGTGTGTGAACTCATAGAATGGAGGTGTGTGAAGTCATGGAATGGAGATGTGTGAAGTCAACGAATGGAGGTGTGTGAAGTCAAACAATAAATGTGTGTGAAGTCACAGAATGGAGGTGTGGGAACTCATAGAATGGAGGTGCATGAAGTCAAAGAATGGAGGTGTGTGAAGTCATCGAATGGAGGTGTGTGAAGTCATGGAATGGAGGTGTGTGAAGTCAGATGCAGTTGTGTGAAGTCATAGAAGGGAGGTGTGTGAAGTCAGAATGCAGGTGTGTGAGGTCATAGAATGGAGGTGTGTGAAGTCAGAATGGAGGTGTGTGAACTCATAGAAAGGAGGTGTGTGAAGTCAGAATGGAAGTGTGTGAAGTCATAGAATGGTGGTGTGTGAAGTCACAGAATGGAGGTGTGGAAGTCATAGAAAGGAGGTGTGTGAAGTCATAGAATGGAGGTGTGTGAAGTCAGAACGGTGGTGTGTGAAGTCACAGAATGGAGGTGTGGAAGTCATAGAATGCAGGTGTGTGAAGTCAGAATGGAGGTGTGTGAAGTCATAGAAAGAAGGTGTGTGAAGTTATAATGTAGGTGTGTGAAGTCACAGAATTGAGGTGTGTGAAGTCACAGAATGGAGGTGTGTGAAGTCATAGAATGGAGGTGTGTGAAGTCACAGAATGAAGGTGCGTTAAGTCACAGAATGGAGGTTTGTGAACTCAGAATGTAGGTGAGTGAAGTCACAGAATGGATGTGAGGGAAGTCATAGAATGGAGTTTTGTGAAGTCACAGAATGGAGGTGTGTGAATTAATAGAATGGAGGTGTGAGAAATCATAGAATGGAGGTGTGTGAAGTCACAGAATGGAGGTGTGTGAAGTCACAGAATGGAGATGTGTGAACTCACAATGGAGGTGTGTGAAGTCAAAGAATGGAGGTGTGTGAAGTCATAGAATGGAATTGTGTGAAGTCATAGAATTGAGGTGTGTGAACTCATAGAATGGAGGTGTGTGAAGTCACGGAATACAGGTGTGTGAACTCAGAATGGAGGTGTGTGAAGTCACAGAATGGAGGTTTGTGAAGTCATAGAATGGAGGTGTGTGAAGTCAGAATGGAGGTGTGTCAACTCATAGAATGGAGTGTGTGAAGTCACAATGGGGATGTGTGAAGTCTTAGAATGGGGGTTTGTGAAGTCAAATTGGAGGTGTGTGAAATCACAGAATGGAGGTGTGTCAACTCAGAAATGAGGGGTGTGGTCACAGAACGGAGGTTGGTGAAGTCATGGAATGGAGGTGCGTGAAGTCATAGAATGGATGTTTCTGAAGTGAGAATGAAGGTGTATGAAGTCAAAGAATAGAGGTGTGTGAAGTCAAAATGGAGGTGTGTGAACTCATAGAATGGAGGTGTGTGAACTCATAGAATGGAGGTGTGTGAAGTCAGAATGGAGGTGTGTGAAGTCATAGAATGGAGGTTTGTGAAGTCAGAATGGAGGTGTGTGAACTCATAGAATGGAGGTGTGTGAAGTGACAATGGAGGTATGTGAAGTCATAGAATGGTGGTGTGTGAAGTCACAGATTGGAGGTGTGGAAGTCATAGAAAGGAGGTGTGTGAAGTCAGAATGGAGGTGTGTGAAGTCATAGAATGGTGGTGTGTGAAGTCACAGTATGGAGGTGTGGAAGTCATAGAATGGAGGTGTGTGAAGTCAGAATGGAGGTGTGTGAAGTCATAGAAAGGAGGTGTGTGAAGTTATAATGTAGGTGTGTGAAGTCACAGAATTGAGGTGTGTGAAGTCACAGAATGGAGGTGTGTGAAGTCATAGAATGGAGGTGTGTGAAGTCATAGAATGGAGGTGTGTGAAGTCACAGAATTGATGTCTGTGAAGTCAGAATGGAGGTGTGTGAAGTCAGAATGGAGGTTTGTGAAGTCATAGAATGGAGGTGTGTGAAGTCATAGAATGGAGGTGTGTGACGTCATAGAATGGAGGTGTGTGAAGTCACAATGCAGGTGTGTGAACTCATAGAATGGAGGTGTCTGAAGTCAGAATGGAAGTGTGTGAAGTCATAGAATGGAGGTGTGTGAAGTCAGAATTAAGGTGTGTGAAGTCATAGAATGGAGGTTTGTGAAGTCAGAATGGAGGTGTGTGAACTCATAGAATGGAGCTGTGTGAAGTCACAATGGAGGTGTGTGAAGTCATAGAATGGAGGTGTGTGAAGTCACAGAATGGAGGTGTGTGAAGACATAGAATGGAGCTGTGTGAAGTCAGATTGGAGTTGTGTGAAGTCACAGAATGGAGGTGTGTGAACTCAGAATGGAGGTGTGTGAAGTCACAGAATGAAGGTGTGTGAAGTCATAGAATGGAGGTGTGTGAAGTCATAGAATGGATGTGTGTGAAGTCATAATGGAGGTGTGTGAAGTCACAGAATTGAGGTGTGTGAAGTCACAGAATGGAGGTTTGTGAATTCATAGAATGGAGGTGTTTGAAGTCATAGAATGGAGGTGTGTGAAGTCATAGAATGGATGTTTGTGAAGTAACAATGAAGTTGTGTTAAGTCATAGAATGGAGGTGTGTGAAGGCACAGAATGGAGGTGTGTGAAGTCATAGAATGGAGCTGTTTGAGTCAGAATGGAGGTGTGTGAAGTCACAGAATGGAGGTGTGTGAAATCAGAATGGTGGTGTGTGAAGTCACAGAATGGAGGTGTGTTAAGTCCCAGAACGGAGGTGTTTGAACTCAGAATGGAGGTGTGTGAAATCACAGATTGGAGGTGTGTGAAGTCATAGAATGGAGGTGTGTGAAATCATAGAATGGAGGTGTGGGAAGGCATAGAGTGGAGCTGTGTGAAGTCAGATTGGAGGTGTGCGAAGTCACAGAATGGAGGTGTGTGAAGTCATTGAATGGAGCTGGGTGAAGTCAGAATGGAGGTGTGTGAAGTTACAGAATTGAGGTGTGTGAACTCAGAACGGAGGTGTGTGAAGTCACAGAATCTAGGTGTGTGAAATCATAGAATGCAGGTGTGTGAAGTCATAATGGAGGTGTGTGAAGTCACAGAATTGAGGTGTGTGAAGTCACAGAATGGAGGTGTGTGAAGTCATAGAATGGAGGTATGTGAAGTCAGAACGGAGGTGTGTGAAGTCACAGAATGGAGGTGCGTTAAGTCACAGAATGGAGGTTTGTGAACTCAGAATGGAGTTGTGTGAAGTCACAGAATGGAGGTGTGTGAATTAGTAGAATGGAGGTGTGAGAAATCATAGAATGGAGGTGTGTGAAGTCACAGAATGGAGGTGTGTGAAGTCATAGAATGGAGGTGTGTGAAGTCATAGAATGGATGTTTCTGAAGTAGAATGAAGGTGTGTGAAGTCATAGAATGGAGGTGTGTGAAGTCAAAATTGGGGTATGTGAACTCATAAAATGGAAATGTGTGAAGTCATGGAATGGAGGTGTGTGAAGTCCAAGAATATAGTTGTGTGAAGTCAAACAATGGTGGTGTGTGAAGTCACAGAATGGAGGTGTGTTAAGTCAAAGAATGGAAGTGTGTGAAGTCAAAATGGAGGTGTGTGAAGTCACAGAATGGAGGTGTGTGAAGTCACAGAATGAAGGTGTTTGAAGTCAAAATTGTGTTGTGTGAATTCACAAATGGAGGTGTCTGAAGTCGGAATGCAGCTGTGTGAAGTCATAGAATGGAGGTGTGTGAAGTCAAAATGGAGGTGTGTGAACTCATAGAATGGAGTGTGTGAAGTCACAATGAGGCTGTGTGTAGTCATAGATGGGGGTGTGTGAAGTCAAATTGAGGTGTGTGAAATCACAGAATGGAGGTGTGTCAACTCCGAAATGAGGTGTGTGAAGTCATAGAATGGAGGTGTGTGAATTAATAGAATGGAGGTGTGAGAAATCATAGAATGGAGGTGTGTGAAGTCATAGAAAGGAGGTGTGTGAAGTTATAATGTAGGTGTGTGAAGTCACAGAATTGAGGTGTGTGAAGTCACAGAATGGAGGTGTGTGAAGTCATAGAATGGAGGTGTGTGAAGTCATAGAATGGAGGTGTGTGAAGTCACAGAATGAAGGTGCGTTAAGTCACAGAATGGAGGTTTGTGAACTCAGAATGTAGGTCTGTGAAGTCACAGAATGGAGGTGAGGGAAGTCATAGAATGGAGTTGTGTGAAGTCACAGAATGGAGGTGTGTGAATTAATAGAAAGGAGTTGTGAGAAATCATGGAATGGAGTTGTGTGAAGTCACAGATTGTAGGTGTGTGAACTCACAATGGAGGTGTGTGAAGTCAAAGAATGGAGGTGTGTGAAGTCATAGAATGGAATTGTGTGAAGTCATAGAATGGAGGTGTGTGAAGTGAGAATTGAGGTGTGTGAAGTCACGGAATACAGGTGTGTGAACTCAGAATGGAGGTGTGTGAAGTCACAGAATGGAGGTTTGTGAAGTCATAGAATGAAGGTATATGAAGTCATACAATGGATGTTTCTGAAGTAGAATGAAGGTGTGTGAAGTCGTAGAATGAAGGTGTGTGAAGTCATAGAATGGAGGTTTGTGAAGGCAAAATGGAGGTGTGTGAACTCATAAAATGGAGATGTGTGAAGTCATGGAATAGAGGTGTGTGAAGTCCAAGAATATAGGTGTGTGAATTCAAACAATGGTGGTGTGTGAAGTCACAGAATGGAGGTGTGTTAAGTCAAAGAATGGAAGTGTGTGAAGTCAAAATGGAGGTGTGTGAAGTCACAGAATGGAGGTGTGTGAAGTCACAGAATGAAGGTGTTTGAAGTCAAAATTGTGGTGTGTGAAGTCACAAATGGAGGTGTCTGAAGTCGGAATGCAGCTGTGTGAAGTCATAGAATGGAGGTGTGTGAAGTCAGAATGGAGGTGGGTCAACTCATAGAATGGAGTGTGTGAAGTCACAATGGGGATGTGTGAAGTCTTAGAATGGGGGTTTGTGAAGTCAAATTGGAGGTGTGTGAAATCACAGAATGGAGGTGTGTCAACTCAGAAATGAGTTGTGTGGTCACAGAACGGTGGTTGGTGAAGTCATAGAAAGGAGGTGCGTGAAGTCATAGAATGGATGTTTCTGAAGTGAGAATGAAGGTGTATGAAGTCAAAGAATAGAGGTGTATGAAGTCAAAATGGAGGTGTGTGAACTCATAGAATGGAGGTGTGTGAACTCATAGAATGGAGGTGTGTAAACTCATAGAATGGAGGTGTGTGAAGTCATGGAATGCAGGTGTGTGAAGTCAAAGAATGGAGGTGTGTGAAGTCAAACAATATAGGTGTGTGAAGTCACAGAATGGAGGTGTGTGAACTCATAGAATGGAGGTGCATGAAGTCAAAGAATGGAGATGTGTGAATTCATCGAATGGAGGTGTGTGAAGTCATGGAATGGAGGTGTGTGAAGTCAGAATGGAGGTGTGTGAAGTCATCGAATGGAGGTGTGTGAAGTCAGAATGGAGGTGTGTGAACTCATAGAATGGAGGTGTGTGAAGTCACAATGGAGGTATGTGAAGTCATAGAATGTTGGTGTGTGAAGTCACAGAATGGAGGTGTGGAAGTCATAGAAAGGAGGTGTGTGAAGTCAGGATGGAGGTGTGTGAAGTCATAGAATGGAGGTGTGTGAAGTCACAATGGAGGTGTGTGAAGTCACAGAATTGAGGTGTGTGAAGTCACAGAATGGAGGTGTGTGGAGTCATAGAATGGAGGTGTGTGAAGTCATAGAATGGAGGTGTGTGAAGTCATAGAAAGGATGTTTGTGAAGTAAGAATGAAGGTGTGTTAAGTCATAAAATGGAGATGTGTGAAGGCACAGAATGGAGATGTGTGAAGTCATAGAATGGAGCTGTGTGAAGTCAGAATGGAGGTGTGTGAAGTCATAGAATGGAGGTGTGTGAACTCACAATGGAGATGTGTGAAGTCAAAAAATGGAGGTGTGTGAAGTCAAAGAATGGAAGTGTGTGAAGTCATAGAATGGAGGTGTGTGTAGTCATAGAATGGAGGTGTGTGAAGTCACAGAATTGATGTTTGTGAAGTCAGAATGGAGGTGTGTGAAGTCAGAATGGAGGTTTGTGAAGTCATAGAATGGAGGTGTGTGAAGTCATAGAATGGAGGAGTGTGAAGTCATAGAATGGAGGTGGGTGAAATCACAGAATTGATGTTTGTGAAGTCAGAATGTAGGTGTATGAACTCACAATAGAGGTGTGTGAAGTCAAAGAATGGAGGTGTGTGAAGTCACAGAATTGATGTTGGTGAAGTCAGAATGGAGGTGTGTGAAGTCAGAATGGAGGTGTGTGAAGTCATAAAATGGAGGTGTGTGAAGTCACAATGCAGGTGTGTGAACTCATAGAATGGAGGTGTGTGAAGTCATAGAATGGAGGTGTGTGATGTCATAGAATGGAGGTTTGTGAAGTCATACAATGAGGTGTATGAAGTCATAGAATGGAAGTTTCTGAAGTAAGAATGTAGGTGTGTGAAGTCATAGAATGTAGGTGTGTGAAGTCAAAATGGTGGTGTGTGAACTTATAGAATGGATGTGTGCGAACTGATAGAGTGGAGGTGTGTGAAATCATGGAATGGAGGTGTGTGAAGTCAAGAATGGAGGTGTGTGAAGTCAAACAATGGAGGTGTGCGAAGTCACAGAATGGAGGTTTGTGAAGTCACAGAATGGAAGTGTGTGAAGTCAAAATGGAGGTGTGTGAAGTCACAGAATGGGAGGTGTGTGAAGTCACAGAATGGAGGTGTGGAAGTCAAAATGGTGGTGTGTAACGTCACAAATGAAGGTGTGTGAAGTCACAGAATGTAGGTGTGTGAACTCAAAATGGAGGTGTGTGAAGTCAAAGAATGGAGGTGTGCGAAGTCAAAGTATGGAGGTGTGTGAAGTCATAGAATGGAGGTAAGTGAAGTCATAGAATGGAGGTGTGTGAAGTCATAGAATGAAGGTGTGTGAAGTCATGGAATGAAGGTGTGTTAAGTCACAGAACGGAGGTGTGTGAACTCAGAATGGAGGTGTGGGAAGTCATAGAATGGAGTTGTGTGAAGTCACAGAATGGAGATGTGTGAATTCATAGAATATAGGTGTGTGAAGTCATAGAATGGAGGTGTGTGAAGTCACAGAATGGAGGTGTGTGAAGTCACAGAAGGGAAGTGTGTGAAGTCACAGAATGGAGGTGTGTGAACTCACAATGGAGGTGCGTGAAGTTAAAGAATGGAGGTGTGTGAAGTCATAGAATGGAAGTGTGTGAAGTCATAGAATGGAGGTGGTGTGAAGCCAGAATTGAGGTGTGTGAAGTCACAGAATTGAGTGTGTGAACTCAGAATGGAGGTGTGTGAAGTCACAGAATAGAGGTTTGTGAAATCAAAGAATGGAGGTGTGTGAACTCACAATGGAGGTGTGTGAAGTCAAAATGGAGGTGTGCGAACTCATAAAATGGAGATGTGTGAAGTCATGGAATGTAGGTGTGTGAAGTCCAAAAATGGAGGTGTGTGAAGTCAAACAATGGTGGTGTGTGAAGTCACAGAATGGAGGTGTGTGAAGTCAAAGAATGGACGTGTGTGAAGTCAAACTGGAGGCGTGTGAAGTCACAGAATGAAGGTGTGTGAAGTCACAGAATGGAGGTGTGTGAAGTCATAGAATGGAGGTGTGTGAAATCAAAATGGAGGTGTGTGAAGTCATAGAATGGAGGTGTGTGAAGTCACAGAACGGAGGTGTGTTGAAGTCACAGAATGGAGGTGTGTGAAGTCACAGAATGGAGGTGTGTGAAGTCAAAATGGAGGTGTGTGAAATCATAGAATGGACGTGTGTGAACTCGTAGAATGGAGGTGTGTGAAGTCATGGAATGTAGGTGTGTGAAGTCCAAAAATGGAGTGTGTGAAGTCAAATAATGGTGGTGTGTGAAGTCACAGAATGGAGGTGTGTGAAGTCAAAGAATGGAAGTGTGTGAAGTCAAACTGGAGGCGTGTGTAGTCACAGAATGAAGGTGTGTGAAGTCACAGAATGGAGGTGTGTGAAGTCATAGAATGGAGGTGTTTGAAGTCATAGAATGGAGGTGTGTGAAGTCAAAATGGAGTGTGTGAAGTCATAGAATGGAGGTGTGTGAAGTCAAAGAACGGAGGTGTGTGAAGTCACAGAATGGAGGTGTGTGAAGTCACAGAATGGAGGTGTGTGAGGTCAAAATGGAGGTGTGTGAAATCATAGAATGGACGTGTGTGAACTCGTAGAATGGAGGTGTGTGAAGTCATGGGAATGGAGTGTGTGAATTCAAAGAATGGAGGTGTGTGAAGTCAAACAAAAATGGTGTGTGAAGTCACAGAATGGAGGTGTGTGAAATCACAGAATGGAGGTGTGTGAAGTCAAAAAGGTGTTGTATAGAATCACAAATGGAGATGTGTGAACTCATAGAATGGAGGTGTGTGAAGTCAAAGAATGGAGGTGTGTGAAGTCATGGAATGGAGGTGTGTGAAGGCACAGAATGGAGGTGTGTGAAGTCATAGAATGGAGGTGTGTTAAGTCATAGAATGGATGTTTCTGAAGTAAGAATGAAGGTGTGTGAAGTCATAGAATGGAGGTGTGTGAAGTAAAAATGGAGGTTTGTGAACTCATAGAATGGAGGTCTGAGAACTCATAGAATGGAGGTGTGTGAAGTCATGGAATAAAGGTGTGTGAAATCAAAGAATGCAGGTGTGTGAAGTCAAACAATAAAGGTGTGTGAAGTCACAGAATGGAGGTGTGTGAAATCACAGAATGGAGGTGTGTGAAGTAAAAAAGGTGGTGTGTAGAGTCACAAATGGAGGTGTGTGAACTCATAGAATGGAGGTGTGTCAAGTCAAAGAATGGAGGTGTGTGAAGTCATCGAATGGAGGTGTGTGAAGTCATGGAATGGAGGTGTGTGACGTCACAGAATGGAGGTGTGTGAAGTCAGAATGGAGATGTGTGAAGTCATAGAATGGAGGTGTGTAAAGTCAGAATGGAGGTGTGTGAAGTCATAGATGGAGGTGTGTGAGGTCAGAATGGAAGTGTGTGAACTCATAGATTGGCGGTGTGTGAAGTCACAATGGAGGTATGTGAAATCACACAATGGAGGTGTGTGAAGTCACAGTATGGAGGTGTGTGAAGTCATAGAATGAAGCTGTGTGAAGTGTGAAATGAGCTGTGTGAAGTCACAGAATGGAGGTGTGTGACTCAGAATGGAAGTGTGTGAAGTCACAGAATGGAGGTTTGAAGTCGTAGAATGGAGGTGTGTGAAGTCACAGAATGGAGGTTTGTGAAGTCATAATGGAGGTGTGTGAAGTCACAGAATTGAGGTGTGTGAAGTCACAGAATGGAGGTGTGTGAAGTCAAAATGGAGGTGTGTGAACTCATAGAATGGAGGTGAGTGAACTCATAGAATGGAGGTGTGTGAAGTCATGGAATGGAGGTGTGTGAAGTCACAGAATGGAAGTGTGTGAAGTCACAGAATGGAGGTGTGTGAATTCACAATGGGGGTGTGTGAAGTCAAAGAATGGAGGTGTGTGAAGTCATAGAATGGAAGTGTGTGAAGTCATAGAATGGAGGTGTGTGAAGCCAGAATTGAGGTGTGTGAAGTCACAGAATTGAGGTGTGTGAACTCAGAATGGAGGTGTGTGAAGTCACAGAATGGTGGTTTGTGAAATCAAAGAATGGAGGTGTGTAAACTCACAATGGAGGTGTGTGAAGTCAAAATGGAGTTGTGCGAACTCATAAAATGGAGATGTGTGAAGTTATGGAATGTAGGTGTGTGAAGTCCAAAAATGGAGGTGTGTGAAGTCAAACAATGGTGGTGTGTGAAGTCACAGAATGGAGGTGTGTGAAGTCAAAGAATGGAAGTGTGTGAAGTCAAACTGGAGGCGTGTGAAGTCACAGAATGAAGGTGTGTGAAGTCACAGAATGGAGGTGTTTGAAGTCATAGAATGGAGGTGTGTGAAGTCATAGAATGGAGGTGTGTGAAGTCAAAATGGAGGTGTGTGAAGTCATAGAATGGAGGTGTGTGAAGTCACAGAACGGAGGTGTGTGAAGTCACAGAATGGAGGTGTGTGAAGTCACAGAATGGAGGTGTGTGAAGTCAAAATGGAGGTGTGTGAATTCATAGAATGGACGTGTGTGAACTCGTAGAATGGAGGTGTGTGAAGTCATGGTATGGAGGTGTGTGAATTCAAAGAATGGAGGTGTGTGAAGTCAAACAAAAATGGTGTGTGAAGTCACAGAATGGAGGTGTGTCAAATCACAGAATGGAGGTGTGTGAAGTCAAAAAGGTGGTGTGTAGAGTCACAAATGGAGGTGTGTGAACTCATAGAATGGAGGTGTGTGAAGTCAAAGAATGGAGGTGTGTGAAGTCATGGAATGGAGGTGTGTGAAGGCACAGAATGGAGGTGTGTGAAGTCATAGAATGGAGGTGTGTTAAGTCATAGAATGGATGTTTCTGAAGTAAGAATGAAGGTGTGTGAAGTCATAGAATGGAGGTGTGTGAAGTAAAAATGGAGGTCTGTGAACTCATAGAATGGAGGTCTGAGAACGCATAGAATGGAGGTGTGTGAAGTCATGGAATAAAGGTGTGTGAAGTCAAAGAATGCAGGTGTGTGAAGTCAAACAATAAAGGTGTGTGAAGTCACAGAATGGAGGTGTGTGAAATCACAGAATGGAGGTGTGTGAAGTCAAAAAGGTGGTGTGTAGAGTCACAAATGGAGGTGTGTGAACTCATAGAATGGAGGTGTGTGAAGTCAAAGAATGGAGGTGTGTGAAGTCATCGAATGGAGGTATGTGAAGTCATGGAATGGAGGTGTGTGACGTCACAGAATGGAGGTGTGTGAAGTCAGAATGGAGATGTGTGAAGTCATAGAATGGAGGTGTGTGAAGTCAGAATGGAGGTGTGTGAAGTCATAGAATGGAGGTGTATGAAGTCAAAATGGAGGTGTGTGAACTCATAGATTGGCGGTGTGTGAAGTCACAATGGAGGTATGTGAAATCATAGAATGGAGGTGTGTGAAGTCACAGTATGGAGGTGTGTGAAGTCATAGAATGAAGCTGTGTGAAGTGTGAAATGAGCTGTGTGAAGTCACAGAATGGAGGTGTGTGAACTCAGAATGGAGGTCCTTGACGTCACAGAATGGAGGTGTGAAGTCATAGAATGGAGGTGTGTGAAGTCACAGAATGGAGGTGTGTGAAGTCATAATGGAGGTGTGTGAAGTCACAGAATTGAGGTGTGTGAAGTCACAGAATGGAGGTGTGTGAAGTCATAGAATGGAGGTGTGTGAAGTCATAGAATGGTGGTGTGTGATCATAGAATGGATGTTTGTGAAGTAAGAATGAAGGTGTGTTAAGTCATAGAATGGAGGTGTGTGAAGGCACAGAAGGGAGGTGTGTGAAGTCATAGAATGGAGCTGTGTGAAGTCATAATGGAGGTGTGTGAAGTCAAAGAAGGGAGGTGTGTGAAGTCATAGAAAGGAATTGTGTGAAGTCATAGAATGGAGGTGTGTGAAGCCAGAATTGAGGTGTGTGAAGTCACAGAATTGAGGTGTGTGAACTCAGAATGGAGGTGTGTGAAGACACAGAATGGAGGTTTGTGAAGTCATAGAATGGAGGTGTGTGAAGTCAAAATGGAGGTGTGCGAACTCATAAAATGGAGATGTGTGAAGTCATGGAATGGAGGTGTGTGAAGTCCAAGAATATAGGTATGTGAATTCAAACAATGGTGGTGTGTGAAGTCACAGAATGGAGGTGTGTTAAGTCAAAGAATGGAAGTGTGTGAAGTCAAAATGGAGGTGTGTGAAGTCACAGAATGGAGGTGTGTGAAGTCACAGAATGAAGGTGTTTGAAGTCAAAATTGTGGTGTGTGAAGTCACAAATGGAGGTGTCTGAAGTCGGAATGCAGCTGTGTGAAATCATAGAGTGGAGGTGTGTGAAGTCAGAATGGAGGTGTGTGAACTCATAGAATGGAGTGTGTGAAGTCACAATGGGGCTGTGTGAAGTCTTAGAATGGGGGTTTGTGAAGTCAAATTGGAGGTGTGTGAAATCACAGAATGGAGGTGTGTCAACTCACAAATGAGGTGTGTGGTCACAGAACGGAGGTTTGTGAAGTCACAGAATGGAGGTGCGTGAAGTCATAGAATGGATGTTTCTGAAGTGAGAATGAAGGTGTATGAAGTCAAAGAATGGAGGTGTGTGAAGTCAAAATGGAGGTGTGTGAACTCATAGAATGGAGGTGAGTGAACTCATAGAATGGAGGTGTGTGAAGTCATGGAATGGAGGTGTGTGAAGTCAAAGAATGGAGGTGTGTGAAGTCAAACAATATAGGTGTGTGAAGTCACAGAATGGAGGTGTGTGAACTCATAGAATGGAGGTGCATGAAGTCAAAGAATGGAGGTGTGTGAATTCATCGAATGGAGGTGTGTGAAGTCATGGAATGGAGGTGTGTGAAGTCAGAATGGAGGTGTGTGAAGTCATAGAAGGGAGGTGTGTGAAGTCAGAATTGAGGTGTGTGAACTCATAGAATGGAGGTGTGTGAAGTCACAATGGAGGTATGTGAAGTCACAGAATGGTGGTGTGTGAAGTCACAGAATGGAGGTGTGGAAGTCATAGAAAGGAGGTGTGTGAAATCAGAATGGAGGTGTGTGAAGTCATAGAATGGAGGTGTGTGAAGTCAGAATGTAGGTGTGTGAACTCAAAATGGAGGTGTGTGAAGTCAAAGAATGGAGGTGTGTAAAGTCAAAGAATGGAGGTGTGTGAAGTCATAGAATGGAGGTGTGTGAAGTCATAGAATGGAGGTGTGTGAAGTCATAGAATGAAGGTGTGTGAAGTCACGGAATGAAGGTGTGTTAAGTCACAGAACGGAGGTGTGTGAACTCAGAATGGAGGTTTGTGAATTACCAGAATGGAGGTGTGGGAAGTCATAGAATGGAGTGGTGTGAAGTCACAGAATGGAGATGTGTGAATTCATAGAATATAGGTGTGTGAAGTCATAGAATGGAGGTGTGTGAAGTCACAGAATGGAGGTGTGTGAAGTCACAGAATGGAAGTGTGTGAAGTCACAGAATGGAGGTGTGTAAACTCACAATGGAGGTGTGTGAAGTCAAAGAATGGAGGTGTGTGAAGTCATAGAATGGAAGTGTGTGAAGTCATAGAATGGAGGTGTGTGAAGCCAGAAGTGAGGTGTGTGAAGTCACAGAATTGAGGTGTGTGAACTCAGAATGGAGGTGTGTGAAGTCACAGAATGGAGGTTTGTGAAATCAAAGAATGGAGGTGTGTAAACTCACAATGGAGGTGTGTGAAGTCAAAATGGAGTTGTGCGAACTCATAAAATGGAGATGTGTGAAGTTATGGAATGTAGGTGTGTGAAGTCCAAAAATGGAGGTGTGTGAAGTCAAACAATGGTGGTGTGTGAAGTCACAGAATGGAGGTGTGTGAAGTCAAAGAATGGAAGTGTGTGAAATCAAACTGGAGGCGTGTGAAGTCACAGAATGAAGGTGTGTGAAGTCACAGAATGGAGGTGTTTGAAGTCATAGAATGGAGGTGTGTGAAGTCATAGAATGGAGGTGTGTGAAGTCACAATGGAGGTGTGTGAAGTCATAGAATGGAGGTGTGTGAAGTCACAGAACGGAGGTGTGTGAAGTCACAGAATGGAGGTGTGTGAAGTCACAGAATGGAGGTGTGTGAAGTCAAAATGGAGGTGTGTGAAATCATAGAATGGACGTGTGTGAACTCGTAGAATGGAGGTGTGTGAAGTCATGGTATGGAGGTGTGTGAATTCAAAGAATGGAGGTGTGTGAAGTCAAACAAAAATGGTGTGTGAAGTCCCAGAATGGAGGTGTGTCAAATCACAGAATGGAGGTGTGTGAAGTCAAAAAGGTGGTGTGTAGAGTCACAAATGGAGGTGTGTGAACTCATAGAATGGAGGTGTGTGAAGTCAAAGAATGGAGGTGTGTGAAGTCATGGAATGGAGGTGTGTGAAGGCACAAAATGGAGGTGTGTGAAGTCATAGAATGGAGGTGTGTTAAGTCATAGAATGGATGTTTCTGAAGTAAGAATGAAGGTGTGTGAAGTCATAGAATGGAGGTGTGTGAAGTAAAAATGGAGGTCTGTGAACTCATAGAATGGAGGTCTGAGAACGCATAGAATGGAGGTGTGTGAAGTCATGGAATAAAGGTGTGTGAAGTCAAAGAATGCAGGTGTGTGAAGTCAAACAATAAAGGTGTGTGAAGTCACAGAATGGAGGTGTGTGAAATCACAGAATGGAGGTGTGTGAAGTCAAAAAGGTGGTGTGTAGAGTCACAAATGGAGGTGTGTGAACTCATAGAATGGAGGTGTGTGAAGTCAAAGAATGGAGGTGTGTGAAGTCATCGAATGGAGGTATGTGAAGTCATGGAATGGAGGTGTGTGACGTCACAGAATGGAGGTGTATGAAGTCAGAATGGAGATGTGTGAAGTCATAGAATGGAGGTGTGTGAAGTCAGAATGGAGGTGTGTGAAGTCATAGAATGGAGGTGTGTGAAGTCAAAATGGAGGTGTGTGAACTCATAGATTGGCGGTGTGTGAAGTCACAATGGAGGTATGTGAAATCATAGAATGGAGGTGTGTGAAGTCACAGTATGGAGGTGTGTGAAGTCATAGAATGAAGCTGTGTGAAGTGTGAAATGAGCTGTGTGAAGTCACAGAATGGAGGTGTGTGAACTCAGAATGGAGGTCCTTGACGTCACAGAATGGAGGTGTGAAGTCATAGAATGGAGGTGTGTGAAGTCACAGAATGGAGGTGTGTGAAGTCATAATGGAGGTGTGTGAAGTCACAGAATTGAGGTGTGTGAAGTCACAGAATGGAGGTGTGTGAAGTCATAGAATGGAGGTGTGTGAAGTCATAGAATGGTGGTGTGTGATCATAGAATGGATGTTTGTGAAGTAAGAATGAAGGTGTGTTAAGTCATAGAATGGAGGTGTGTGAAGGCACAGAAGGGAGGTGTGTGAAGTCATAGAATGGAGCTGTGTGAAGTCATAATGGAGGTGTGTGATGTCAAAGAATGGAGGTGTGTGAAGTCATAGAAAGGAATTGTGTGAAGTCATAGAATGGAGGTGTGTGAAGCCAGAATTGAGGTGTGTGAAGTCACAGAACTGAGGTGTGTGAACTCAGAATGGAGGTGTGTGAAGACACAGAATGGAGGTTTGTGAAGTCATAGAATGGAGGTGTGTGAAGTCAAAATGGAGGTGTGCGAACTCATAAAATGGAGATGTGTGAAGTCATGGAATGGAGGTGTGTGAAGTCCAAGAATATAGGTATGTGAATTCAAACAATGGTGGTGTGTGAAGTCACAGAATGGAGGTGTGTTAAGTCAAAGAATGGAAGTGTGTGAAGTCAAAATGGAGGTGTGTGAAGTCACAGAATGGAGGTGTGTGAAGTCACAGAATGAAAGTGTTTGAAGTCAAAATTGTGGTGTGTGAAGTCACAAATGGAGGTGTCTGAAGTCGGAATGCAGCTGTGTGAAATCATAGAGTGGAGGTGTGTGAAGTCAGAATGGAGGTGTGTGAACTCATAGAATGGAGTGTGTGAAGTCACAATGGGGCTGTGTGAAGTCTTAGAATGGGGGTTTGTGAAGTCAAATTGGAGGTGTGTGAAATCACAGAATGGAGGTGTGTCAACTCACAAATGAGGTGTGTGGTCACAGAACGGAGGTTTGTGAAGTCATAGAATGGAGGTGCGTGAAGTCATAGAATGGATGTTTCTGAAGTCAGAATGAAGGTGTATGAAGTCAAAGAATGGAGGTGTGTGAAGTCAAAATGGAGGTGTGTGAACTCATAGAATGGAGGTGTGTGAACTCATAGAATGGAGGTGTGTGAAGTCATGGAATTGAGGTGTGTGAAGTCAAAGAATGGAGGTGTGTGAAGTCAAACAATATAGGTGTGTGAAGTCACAGAATGGAGGTGTGTGAACTCATAGAATGGAGGTGCATGAAGTCAAAGAATGGAGGTGTGTGAATTCATCGAATGGAGGTGTGTGAAGTCATGGAATGGAGGTGTGTGAAGTCAGAATGGAGGTGTGTGAAGTCATAGAATGGAGGTGTGTGAAGTCAGAATGGAGTTGTGTGAACTCATAGAATGGAGGTGTGTGAAGTCACAAGGGAGTTATGTGAAGTCATAGAATGGTGGTGTGTGAAGTCACAGAATGGAGGTGTGGAAGTCATAGAAAGGAGGTGTGTGAAATCAGAATGGAGGTGTGTGAAGTCATAGAATGGAGGTGTGTGAAGTCAGAATGTAGGTGTGTGAAGTCACAGAATTGAGGTGTGTGAAGTCACACAATGGAGGTGTGTGAAGTCATAGAATGGAGGTGTGTGAAGTCATAGAATGGAGGTGTGTGAATTCATAGAATGGATGTTTGTGAAGTTAGAATGAAGGTGTGTTAAGTCATAAAATGGAGATGTGTGAAGGCACAGAATGGAGGTGTGTGAAGTCATAGAATGGAGCTGTGTGAAGTCAGAATGGAGGTGTGTGAAGTCATAGAATGGAGGTGTGTGAACTCACAATGGAGATGTGTGAAGTCAAAAAATGGAGGTGTGTGAAGTCAAAGAATGGAAGTGTGTGAAGTCATAGAATGGAGGTGTGTGAAGTCATAGAATGGAGGTGTGTGAAGTCACAGAATTGTTGTTTGTGAAGTCAGAATGGAGGTGTGTGAAGTCAGAATGGAGGTTTTTGAAGTCATAGAATGGAGGTGTGTGAAGTCATAGAATGGAGGTGTGTGAAGTCATAGAATGGAGGTGTGTGAAATCACAGAATTGATGTTTGTGAAGTCAGAATGTAGGTGTGTGAACTCACAATGGAGGTGTGTGAAGTCAAAGAATGGAGGTGTGTGAAGTCACAGAATTGATGTTTGTGAAGTCAGAATGGAGGTGTGTGAAGTCAGAATGGACGTGTGTGAAGTCATAGAATGGAGGTGTGTGAAGTCACAATGCAGGTGTGTGAACTCATAGAATGGAGGTGTGTGAAGTCACTGAATGGAGGTGTGTGAAGTCATAGAATGGAGGTCTGTGAAGTCATAGAATGGAGGTTTGTGAAGTCATACAATGGAGGTGTGTGAAGTCATAGAATGGAAGTTTCTGAAGTAAGAATGTAGGTGTGTGAAGTCATAGAATGGAGGTGTGTGAAGTCAAAATGGTGGTGTGTGAACTCATAGAATGGATGTGTGTGAACTGATAGAGTGGAGGTGTGTGAAGTCATGGAATGGAGGTGTGTGAAGTCAAAGAATGGAGGTGTGTGAAGTCAAACAATGGAGGTGTGCGAAGTCACAGAATGGAGGATTGTGAAGTCACAGAATGGAAGTGTGTGAAGTCAAAATGGAGGTGTGTGAAGTCACAGAATGGAGGTGTGTGAAGTCACAGAATGGAGGTGTGTGAAGTCAAAATGGTGGTGTGTAACGTCACAAATGGAGGTGTGTGAAGTCACAGAATGTAGGTGTGTGAACTCAAAATGGAGGTGTGTGAAGTCAAAGAATGGAGGTGTGCGAAGTCAAAGAATGGAGGTGTGTGAAGTCATAGAATGGAGGTGTGTGAAGTCATAGAATGGAGGTGTGTGAAGTCACGGAATGAAGGTGAGTTAAGTCACAGAACGGAGGTGTGTGAACTCAGAATGGAGGTGTGTGAATTACCAGAATGGAGGTGTGGGAAGTCATAGAATGGAGTTGTGTGAAGTCACAGAATGGAGATGTGTGAATTCATAGAATATAGGTGTGTGAAGTCATAGAATGGAGGTGTGTGAAGTCACAGAATGTAGGTGTGTGAAGTCACAGAATGGAAGTGTGTGAAGTCACAGAATGGAGGTGTGTGAACTCACAATGGAGGTGTGTGAAGTCAAAGAATGGAGGTGTGTGAAGTCATAGAATGGAAGTGTGTGAAGCCAGAATTGAGGTGTGTGAAGTCACAGTATTGAGGTGTGTGAACTCAGAATGGAGGTGTTTGAAGTCACAGAATGGAGGTTTGTGAAATCAAAGAATGGAGGTGTGTGAACTCACAATGGAGGTGTGTGAAGTCAAAATGGAGGTGTGCAAACTCATAAAATGGAGATGTGTGAAGTCATGGAATATAGGTGTGTGAAGTCCAAAAATGGAGGTGTGTGAAGTCAAACAATGGTGGTGTGTGAAGTCACAGAATGGAGGTGTGTGAAGTCAAAGAATGGAAGTGTGTGAAGTCAAACTGGAGGTGTGTGAAGTCACAGAATGAAATTGTGTTAAGTCACAGAATGGAGGTGTGTGAAGTCATAGAATGGAGGTGTGTGAAGTCATAGAATGGAGGTGTGTGAAGTCAAAATGGAGGTGTGTGAAGTCATAGAATGGAGGTGTGTGAAGTCACAGAATGGAGGTTTGTGAAGTCACAGAATGGAGGTGTGTGAAGTCACAGAATGGAGGTGTGTAAAGTCAAAATGGAGGTGTGTGAAATCATAGAATGGACGTGTGTGAACTCGTAGAATGGAGATGTGTGAAGTCATGGAATGGAGGTGTGTGAATTCAAAGAATGGAGGCGTGTGAAGTCAAACAAAAATGGTGTGTGAAGTCACAGAATGGAGGTGTGTGAAATCACAGAATGGAGGTGTGTGAAGTCAAAAAGGTGGTGTGTAGATTCACAAATGGAGTTGTGTGAACTCATAGAATGGAGGTGTGTGAAGTCAGAATGGAGGTGTGTGAACTCATAGAATGGCGGTGTGTGAAGTCACAATGGAGGAATGTGAAATCATAGAATGGAGGTGTGTGAAGTCACAGTATGGAGGTGTGTGAAGTCATAGAATGAAGCTGTGTGAAGTGTGAAATGAGCTGTGTGAAGTCACAGAATGGAGGTGTGTGAACTCAGAATGGAGGTGTGTGAAGTCACAGAATGGAGGTGTGAAGTCATAGAATGGAGGTGTTTGAAGTCACAGAATGGAGGTGTGTGAAGTCATAATGGAGGTGTGTGAAGTCATAGAATGGAGGTGTGTGATCATAGAATGGATGTTTGTGAAGTAAGAATGAAGGTGTGTTAAGTCATAGAATGGAGGTGTGTGAAGGCACAGAACGGAGGTGTGTGAAGTCATAGAATGGAGCTGTGTGAAGTCATAATGGAGGTGTGTGAAGTCATAGAATGGAGGTGTGTGAACTCACAATGGAGGTGTGTGAAGTCAAAGAATGGAGGTGTGTGAAGTCATAGAAAGGAATTTTGTGAAGTCATAGAATGGAGGTGTGTGAAGCCAGAATTGAGGTGTGTGAAGTCACAGAATTGAGGTGTGTGAACTCAGATTTGAGGTGTGTGAAGACACAGAATGGAGGTTTGTGAAGTCATAGAATGGAGGTGTGTGAAGTCATAGAATGGATGTTTCTGAAGTAGAATGAAGGTGTGTGAAGTCACAGAATGGAGGTGTGTGAAGTCAAAATGGAGGTGTGCGAACTCATAAAATGGAGATGTGTGAAGTCATGGAATGGAGGTGTGTGAAGTCCAAGTATATAGGTGTGTGAATTCAAACAGTGGTGGTGTGTGAAGTCACAGAATGGAGGTGTGTTAAGTCAAAGAATGGAAGTGTGTGAAGTCAAAATGGAGGTGTGTGAAGTCACAGAATGGAGGTGTGTGAAGTCACAGAATGAAGGTGTTTGAAGTCAAAATTGTGGTGTGTGAAGTCACAAATGGAGGTGTCTGAAGACAGAATGGAGTTGTGTGAAGTTATAGAGTGGAGGTGTGTGAAGTCAGAATGGAGGTGTGTCAACTCATAGAATGGAGTGTGTGAAGTCACAATGGGGCTGTGTGAAGTCTTAGAATGGGGGTTTGTGAAGTCAAATTGGAGGTGTGTGAAATCACAGAATGGAGGTGTGTCAACTCAGAAATGAGGTGTGTGGTCACAGAATGGAGGTTTGTGAAGTCATAGAATGGAGGTGCGTGAAGTCAGAGAATGGATGTTTCTGAAGTGACATTGAAGGTGTATTAAGTCAAAGAATGGAGGTGTGTGAAGTCAAAATGGAGGTGTGTGAACTCATAGAATGGAGGTGTGTGAACTCATAGAATGGAGGTGTGTGAAGTCATGGAATGGAGGTGTGTGAAGTCAAAGAATGGAGGTGTGTGAAGTCAAACAATATAGGTGTGTGAAGTCACAGAATGGAGGTGTGTGAACTCATAGAATGGAGGTGCATGAATCAAAGAATGGAGGTGTGTGAATTCATCGAATGGAGGTGTGTGAAGTCATGGAATGGAGGTGTGTGAAGTCAGAATGGAGGTGTGTGAAGTCATAGAATGGAGGTGTGTGAAGTCAGAATGGAGTTGTGTGAACTCATAGAATGGAGGTGTGTGAAGTCACAGAATGGAGGTGTGGAAGTCATAGAAAGGAGGTGTGTGAAATCAGAATGGAGGTGTGTGAAGTCTTAGAATGGAGGTGTGTGAAGTCAAAGAATGGAAGTGTGTGAAGTCAAACTGGAGGTGTGTGAAGTCACAGAATGAAGGTGTGTAAGTCACAGAATCCAGGTGTGTGAAGTCATAGAATGGAGGTGTGTGAAGTCATAGAATGGAGGTGTGTGAAGTCAAAATGGAGGTGTGTGAAGTCATAGAATGGAGGTGTGTGAAGTCACAGAATGGAGGTGTGTGAAGTCACAGAATGGAGGTGTGTGAAGTCAAAATGGAGGTGTGTGAAATCATAGAATGGACGTGTGTGAACTCGTAGAATGGAGGTGTATGAAGTCATGGAATGGAGGTGTGTGAATTCAAAGAATGGATCTGTGTGAAGTCAAACAAAAATGGTATGTGAAGTCACAGAATGGAGGTGTGTGAAATCACAGAATGGAGGTGTGTAAAGTCAAAAAGGTGGTGTGTAGAGTCACAAATGGAGGTGTGTGAACTCATAGAAAGGAGGTGTGTGAAGTCAAAGAATGGAGGTGTGTGAAGTCAGGGAATGGAGGTGTGTGAAGTCACAGAATGGAGGTGTGTGAAGTCATAGAATGGAGGTGTGTGAAGTCATAGAATGGATGTTTCTGAAGTAAGAATGAAGGTGTGTGAAGTCATAGAATGGAGGTGTGTGAAGTCAAAATGGAGGTGTGTGAACTCATAGAATGGAGGTCTGAGAACTCATAGAATGGAGGTGTGTGAAGTCACAGAATGGACGTGTGTGAAGTCATCGAATGGAGGTGTGTGAAGTCATGGAATGGAGGTGTGTGACGTCACAGAATGGAGGTGTGTGAAGTCAGAATGGAGATGTGTGTAGTCATAGAATGGAGGTGTGTGAAGTCAGAATGGAGTTGTGTGAAGTCATAGAATGGCGGTGTGTGAAGTCACAATGGAGGTATGTGAAATCATAGAGTGGAGGTGTGTGAAGTCACAGTATGGAGGTGTGTGAAGTCATAGAGTGAAGCTTTTTGAAGTGTGAAATGAGCTGTGTGAAGTCACAGAATGGAGGTGTGTGAACTCAGAATGGAGGTGTGTGAAGTCACAGAATGGAGGTGTGAAGTCATAGAATGGAGGTGTGTGAAGTCACAGAATGGAGGTGTGTGAAGTCATAATGGAGGTGTGTGAAGTCACAGAATTGAGGTGTGTGAAGTTACAGAATGGAGGTGTGTGAAGTCATAGAATGGAGGTGTGTGAAGTCATAGAATGGAGGTGTGTGTTCATAAAATGGATGTTTGTGAAGTAAGAATGAAGGTGTGTTAAGTCATAGAATGGAGGTGTGTGAAGGCACAGAAGGGAGGTGTGTGAAGTCATAGAATGGAGCTGTGTGAAGTCATAATGGAGGTGTGAGAAGTCATAGAATGGAGGTGTGTGAACTCACAATGGAGGTGTGTGAAGTCAAAGAATGGAGGTGTGTGAAGTCATAGAAAGGAATTGTGTGAAGTCATAGAATGGAGGTGTGTGAAGCCAGAATTGAGGTGTGTGAAGACACAAAATTGAGGTGTGTGAACTCAGAATGGAGGTGTGTGAAGACACAGAATGGAGGTTTGTGAAGTCATAGAATGGAGGTGTGTGAAGTCATAGAATGGATATTTCTGAAGTAGAATGAAGGTGTGTGAAGTCACAGAATGGAGGTGTGTGAAGTCAAAATGGAGGTGTGCGAACTCATAAAATGGAGATGTGTGAAGTCATGGAATGGAGGTGTGTGAAGTCCAAAAATGGAGGTGTGTGAAGTCAAACAATGGTGGTGTCACAGAACGGAGGTGTTTGAACTCAGAATGGAGGTGTGTGAAGTCACAGAATGGAGGTCTGTGAAGTCACAGAATGGAGGTGTGTGAAGTCACAGAATGGAGATGTGTGAAGTCACAGAATGGCGGTGTTTGAAGTCACAGATTGGAGTTGTGTGAAGTCACAGAATGGAGGTGTGTGAACTCACAATGGAGGTGTGTGAAGTCCCAGAATGGAGGTGTGTGAAGTCAAACAATAAAGGTGTTTAAAGTCACAGAATGGAGGTCTGTGAAGTCATAGAATGGAGATGTGTTAAGTCACAGAATGGAGGTGTGTGAACTCAGAGTATGGAGGTGTGTGAACTCAGAATGGATGTGTGTGAAGTCACAGAACGGAGATTTGTGAAGTCATAGAATGCAAGTGCGTGAAGTCATAGAATGGATGTTTCTGAAGTAAGAATGAAGGTGTGTGAAGTCATAGAATAGAGGTGGGTGAAGTCAGAATGGAGGTGTTTGAAGTCATAGATGGAGTTGTGTGAAGTCATAGTATGGAGGTTTTTGAAATCATAGAATGGAGTTTTGTGAAGTCACAGAATGGAGCAGTGTGAATTCAGAATGGAAGTGTGTGAAGTCACAGTATGGAAGTGTGTGAAGTCAGATTGGAGGTGTGAAGTCATAGAATGGAGGTGGGTGAAATCATAGAAAGGAGGTGTGTGAAGTCATAGAATGGAGGAGTGTGAAGTCATAGAGTGGAGGTAAGTGAAGTCACAGATTCGAGGTCTGTGAAGTCATAGAATGGAGGTGTGTGAAGTCAGAATGGAGGTGTGTGAAGTCATAGAATGGAGTTCTGTGAACTCATAGACTGGAGTTCTGTGATGTCACAATGGAAGTGTGTGTAGTCATAGAAAGGAGGTGTGGGAAGTCATAGAATGGAGGAGTGTGAAGTCATAGAGTGCAGGTGAGTGAGGTCACAGATTCGAAGACTGTGAAGTCATAGAATGGAAGTGTGTGATGTCAGAATGGAGGTGTGTGAAGTCATAGAATGGAGGTGTGTGAAGTCACAGAATGGAGGTGTGTGAACTCAGAATGGAGGTGTGTGAAGTCACAGAATGGAGGTGTGTGAAGTCATAGCATGGAGGTGTGTGAAGTCATATAATGGAGGTGTGTGAAGTCACAGAATGGAGGTGTGTGAACTCAGAATGGAGGTGTGTGAAGTCACAGAATGGAGGTGTGTGAAGTCATAGCATGGAGGTGGGTGAATTCATATAATGGAGGTGTGTGAAGTCACAGAATGGAGGTGGGTGAAGTCACAGAATGGAGGTGTGTGAAGTCAGATTGGAGGTGTGAAGTCATAGAATGGAGGTCGGTGAAGTCATAGAAAGGAGGTGTGTGAAGTCATAGAATGGAGGAGTGTGAAGTCATAGAGTGGAGGTAAGTGAAGTCACAGATTCGAGGTCTGTGAAGTCATAGAATGGAGGTGTGTGAAGTCAGAATGGAGGTGTGTGAAGTCATAGAATGGAGGTGTGTGAACTCATAGAATGGAGTTGTGTGATGTCACAATGGATGTGTGCGAAATCATAGAAAGGAGGTGTGGGAAGTCATAGAATGGAGGAGTGTGAAGTCATAGAGTGCAGGTTTGTGAGGTCACAGATTCGAGGTCTGTGAAGTCATATAATGGAGGTGTGTGTTGTCAGAATGGAGGTGTGCGAAGTCATAGAATAGAGTTGTGTGAAGTCAGAATGGAGGTGTGTGAAGTAATACATGGAGTTGTGTGAAGTCATAGTATGGAGGTGTGTGAAATCATAGAATGGAGTTTTGTGAAGTCACAGAATGGAGCTGTGTGAATTCAGAATGGAGGTGTGTGAAGTCATAGAATGGAGGTGTGTGAAATCAGAGAATGGACGTTTGTGAAGTCACAGAATGGAGGTTTGTGAAGTCACAGAATGGAGGTGTGTGAAGTCACAGAATGGAGGTATGTGAAGTCAGATTGGAGGTGTGAAGTCATAGAATGGAGGTGGGTGAAATCATGGAAAGGAGATGTGTGAAGTCATAGAATGGAGGAGTGTGAAGTCATAGAGTGGAGGTAAGTGAAGTCACAGATTCGAGGTCTCTGAAGTCATAGAATGCAGGTGTATGAAGTCAGAATGGAGGTGTGTGAAGTCATAGAATGGAGGTGTGGGAACTCATAGAATGGAGTTGTGTGATGTCACAATGGAAGTGTGTGAAGTCATAGAAAGGAGGTGTGGGAAGTCATAGAATGGAGGAGTGTGAAGTCATAGAGTGCAGGTGAGTGAGGTCCCAGATTCGAGGTCTGTGAAGTCATAAAATGGAGGTGTGTGATGTCAGAATGGAGGTGTGCGAAGTCATAGAATACAGGTATGTGAAGACAGAATGGAGGTGTGTGAAGTAAGACATGGAGTTGTGTGAAGTCATAGTATGGAGGTGTGTGAAATCATAGAATGGAGGTGTGTGAAGTCACAGAATGGAGCTGTGTGAATTCAGAATGGAGGTGTGTGAAGTCATAGAATGGAGCTCTGTGAAATCAGAGAATGGACGTTTGTGAAGTCACAGAATGGAGTTGTGTGAAGTCACAGAATGGAGGTTTGTGAAGTCATAGAATGGTGGTATGTGAAGTCAAATTGGAGGGGTGTGAAGTCGGAGAATGCAGGTGTGTGAAGTCACAGAATGGAGGTGAGTGAAGTCACAGAACGGAGATTTGTGAAGTCCTAGAATGGAGGTGCGTGAAGTCATAGAATGGATGTTTCTGAAGTAAGAATGAAGGTGTGTGAAGTCATAGAATGGAGGTGTGTGAAGTCAAAATGGAGGTGTGTGAACTCATAGAATGGAGGTGTGTGAAGTCATGGAATGGAGGTGTGTGAAGTCAAAGAATGGAGGTGTGTGAAGTCAAACAATAAAGGTGTGTGAAGTCACAGAATAGAGGTGTGTGAAATCACAGAATTGAGGTTTGTGAAGTCAAAAAGGGGGTGTGTAGAGTCACAAATGGAGGTGTGTGAACTCATACAATGGAGGTGTGTGAAGTCAAAGAATGGAGGGGTGTGAAGTCATCGAATGGAAGTGTGGGAAGTCATGGAATGGAGGTGTGTGAAGCCACAGAATGGAGGTGTGTGAAGTGAGAATGGAGTTGTGTGAAGTCATAGAATGGAGGTGTGTGAAGTCAGAATGGAGGTTTGTGAAGTCATACAATGGAGGTGTGTGAAGTCAGAATGGAGGTGTGTGAACTGATAGAATGGAGGTGTGTGAAGTCAGAATGGAGGTGTGTGAAGTCATAGAATGGAGGTGTGTGAACTCAGAATGGAGGTGTGTGAAGTCACAGAATGGAGGTGTGTGAAGTCATAGAATGGAGGTGTGTGAAGTCAGAATGGAGGTGTGTGAAGTCATAGAATGGAGGTGTGTGAAGTCAGAATGGAGTTGTGTGAAGTCATTGAATGGAGGTGTGTCAAGTCAGAATGGAGGTGTGTGAAGTCATAGAATGGAGGTGTGTGAAGTCATAGAATGGAGGTGTGTGAAGTCATACAATGGAGGTTTGTGAAGTCATAGAATGGAGGTGGCTGAATTCATACAATGGATGTTCCTGAAGTAAGAATGTAGGTGTGTGATGTCATAGAATGGAGGTGTGTGAAGTCAAGATGGTGGTGTGTGAACTCATAGAATGGATGTGTGTGAACTGATAGAGTAGAGGTGTGTGAAGTCATGGAATGGAGGTGTGTGAAGTCAAAGAATGGAGGTGTGTGAAGTCAAAAAATGGAGGTGTGCGAAGTCACAGAATGGAGGTGTGTGAAGTCACAGAATGGAAGTGTGTGAAGTCAAAATGGAGGTTTGTGAAGTCACAGAATGGAGGTGTGTCAAGTTACAGAATGGAGGTTTGTGAAGTCAAAATGGTGGTGTGTAACGTCACAAATGGAGGTGTGTGAAGTCACAGAATGTAGGTGTGTGAACTCAAAATGGAGGTGTGTGAAGTCAAAGAATGGAGGTGTGCGAAGTCAAAGAATATAGGTGTGTGAAGTCATATAATGGAGGTGTGTGGAGTCATAGAATGGAGGTGTGTGAAATCATAGAATGAAGGTGTGTGAAGTCACGGAATGAAGGTGTGTTAAGTCACAAAACGGAGGTGTGTGAACTCAGAATGGAGGTGTGTGAAGTTCCAGAATGGAGGTGTGGGAAGTCATAGAATGGAGTTGTGTGAAGTCACAGAATGGAGGTGTGTGAATTCATAGAATGGAGGTGTGTGAAGTCATAGAATGGAGGTGTGTGAACTCACAATGGAGGTGTGTGAAGTCCCAGAATGGAGGTGTGTGAAGTCACAAAATGGAGGTGTATGAAGTCATAGAATGTAGTTGTGTGAAGTCACAGAATGGAGGTGTGTGAAGTCACACAATGGAGGTGTGTGAAGTCACACAATGAAGGTGTGTGAACTCACAATGGAGGTGTGTGAAGTCACAGAATGGAGGTGTGTGAAGTCACAGAATGGAGGTCTGTGAAGTCATAGAATGGTGGTGTGTTAAGTCACAGAATGGAGGTGTGTGAACTCAGAGAATGGAGGTGTGTGAACTCAAAATGGAGGTGTGTGAAGTCACAGAACGGAGATTTGTTTAGTCATAGAATGGATGTTTCTGAAGTAAGAATGAAGGTGTGTGAAGTCATAGAATGGAGGTGTGTGAAGTCATAGAATGGATGTGTGTTTAGTCAGAATGGAGATGTGTGAAGTCAACGAATGGAGTTGTGTGAACTCAGAATGGAGGTGTGTGAAGTCAAAATGGAGGTGTGTGAACTCATAGAGTGGAGGTGTGTGAACTCATAGAATGGAGGTGTGTGAAGTCAAGGAATGGAGGTGTGTGAAGTCAAAGAATGGAGGTGTGTGAAGTCAAACAATAAAGGTGTGTGAAGGCACAGAATGGAGGTGTGTGAAATCACAGAATGGAGGTGTGTGAAGTCAAAAAGGTGGTGTGTAGAGTCACAAATGGAGGTGTGTGAACTCATAGAATGGAGGTGTGTGAAGTCAAAGAATGGAGGTGTGTGAAGTCATGGAATGGAAGTGTGGGAAGTCATGGAATGGAGGTGTGTGAAGTCACAGAATGGAGGTGTGTGAAGTCAGAATGGAGTTGTGTGAAGTCATAGAATGGAGGTGTGTGAAGTCAGAATGAAGGTGTGTGAAGTCATAAAATGGAGGTGTGTGAAGTCAGAATGGAGGTGTGTGAACTCATAGAATGGAGTTGTGTGAAGTCACAATAGAGGTGTGTGAAGTCATAGAATGGATGTGTGTGAAGTCACAGAATGGAGGTGTGTGAAGTCATAGAATGGAGCTGTGTGAAGTCAGATTGGATGTGTGTGAAGTCACAGAATGGAGGTCTATGAACTCAGAATGGAGGTGTGTGAAGTCACAGAATGGAGGTGTGTGAAGTCATAGAATGGAGGTGTGTGAAGTCATAGAATGGAGGTGTGTGAAGTCATAGAATTGAGGTGTGTGAACTCACAATGGAAGTGTGTGAAGTCAAAATGGTGGTGTGTGAACTCATAGAATGGAGGTTTGTGAACTCATAGAATGGAGGTGTGTGAAGTCATGCAATGGAGGTGTGTGAAGTCAAAGAATGGAGGTGTGTGAAGTCAAACAATAAAGGTGTGTGAAGTCACATAATGGAGGTGTGTGAAATCACAGAATGGAGGTGTGTGAAGTCATAGAATGGATGTTTCTGAATAAGAATGAATGTCTGTGAAGTCATAGAATATAGGTGTATGAAGTCAAAATAGAGGTGTGTGAACTCATAGAATGGAGGTCTGAGAACTCATAGAATGGAGGTGTGTGAAGTCATGGTATAAAGATGTGTGAAGTCAAAGAATGCAGTGTATGAAGTCAAACAATAAAGGTGTGTGAAGTCACAGAATGCAGGTGTGTGAAATCACAGAATGGAGGTGTGTGAAGTCATGGAATGTAGGTGTGTGAAGTCATAGAATGGAGGTGTGTGAAGTCAGAATGGGGTTGTGTTAAGTCATAAAATGGAGGTGTGTGAAGTCACAAGGGAGGTGTGTAAAATCATAGAATGGAGGTGTGTGAAGTCATAGAATGGAGGTGTGTGAAGTCACAAGGGAGGTGTGTGAAATCATAGAATGGAGGTGTGTGAAGTCACAGTATGGAGGTGTGTGAAGTCATAGAATGGAGCTGTGTGAAGTCAGATTGGAGGTGTGTGAAGTCACAGAATGGAGGTGTGTGAACTCAGAATGGAGGTGTGTGAAATCACAGAATGAAGGTGTGTTAAGTCATAGAATGGAGGTGTGTGAAGGCACAGAATGGAGATGTGTGAAGTCATAGAATGAGGCTGTGTGAAGTCATAATGGGGGTGTGTGAAGTCATAGAATGGAGGTGTGTGAAATCACAATGGAGGTGTGTGAAGTCATAATGGAGGTGTGTGAAGTCACAGAATTGAGGTGTGTGAACTCACAGAATAGAGGTGTGTGAAGTCATAGAATGGAGGTGTGTGAAGTCATGGAATGGAGGTGTGTGCTCATAGAATGGATGTTTGTGAAGTAAGAATGAAGGTGTGTTAAGTCATAGAATGGAGGTGTGTGAAGGCACAGAATGGAGGTGTGTGAAGTCATAGAATGAGGCTGTGTGAAGTCATAATGGAGGTGTGTGAAGGCATAGAATGGAGGTGTGTGAAATCACAATGGAGGTGTGTGAAGTCCAAGAATGGAGGTGTGTGAAGTCATAGAAAGGAATCGTGTGAAGTCATAGAATGGAGGTGTGTGAAGCCAGAATTGAGGTGTGTGAAGTCACAGAATTGAGGTGTGTGAACTCAGAATGGAGGTGTGTGAAGTCACAGAATGGAGGTTTGTAAAGTCATAGAATGGAGGTGTGTGAAGTCATAGAATGGATGTTTCTGAAGTAGAATGAAGGTGTGTGAAGTCACAGAATGTAGGTGTGTGAAGTCAAAATGGAGGTGTGAGAACTCATAAAATGGAGATGCGTGAAGTCATGGAATGGAGGTGTGTGAAGTCCAAAAATGGAGGTGTGGGAAGTCAAACAATGGTGGTGTGTGAAGTCATAGAGTGGAGGTATGTGAAGTCAAAGAATGGAAGTGTGTGAAGTCAAAATTGAGGCGTGTGAAGTCACAGAATGGAGGTGTGTGAAGTCACAGAATGGAGGTGTGTGAAGTCATAGAATGGAGGTGTGTGAAGTCACATAATGGAGATGTGTGTAGTCACAGAAAGGAGGTGTATGAAGTCACAGAATGGAGGTGTGTGAACTCAGAGAATGGAGGTGTGTGAACTCAGAATGGAGGTGTGTGAAGTCACAGAACGGAGATTTGTGAAGTCCTAGAATGGAGGTGCGTGAAGTCATAGAATGGATGTTTCTGAAGTAAGAATGAAGGTGTGTGAAGTCATAGAATGGAGGTGTGTGAAGTCAAAATGGAGGTGTGTGAACTCATAGAATGGAGGTGTGTGAAGTCATGGAATGGAGGTGTGTGAAGTCAAAGAATGGAGGTGTGTGAAGTCAAACAATAAAGGTGGGTGAAGTCACAGAATAGAGGTGTGTGAAATCACAGAATTGAGGTTTGTGAAGTCAAAAAGGGGGTGTGTAGCGTCACAAATGGAGGTGTGTGAACTCATACAATGGAGGTGTGTGAAGTCAAAGAATGGAGGGGTGTGAAGTCATCGAATGGAAGTGTGGGAAGTCATGGAATGGAGGTGTGTGAAGCCACAGAACGGAGGTGTGTGAAGTGAGAATGGAGTTGTGTGAAGTCATAGAATGGAGGTGTGTGAAGTCAGAATGGAGGTTTGTGAAGTCATACAATGGAGGTGTGTGAAGTCAGAATGGAGGTGTGTGAACTCATAGAATGGAGGTGTGTGAAGTCAGAATGGAGGTGTGTGAAGTCATAGAATGGAGGTGTGTGAACTCAGAATGGAGGTGTGTGAAGTCACAGAATGGAGGTGTGTGAAGTCATAGAATGGAGGTGTGTGAAGTTAGAATGGAGGTGTGTGAAGTCATAGAATGGAGGTGTGTGAAGTCAGAATGGAGTTGTGTGAAGTCATTGAATGGAGGTGTGTCAAGTCAGAATGGAGGTGTGTGAAGTCATAGAATGGAGGTGTGTGAAGTCATAGAATGGAGGTGTGTGAAGTCATACAATGGAGGTTTGTGAAGTCATAGAATGGAGGTGGCTGAATTCATACAATGGATGTTCCTGAAGTAAGAATGTAGATGTGTGATGTCATAGAATGGAGGTGTGTGAAGTCAAGATGGTGGTGTGTGAACTCATAGAATGCATGTGTGTGAACTGATAGAGTAGAGGTGTGTGAAGTCATGGAATGGAGGTGTGTGAAGTCAAAGAATGGAGGTGTGTGAAGTCAAAAAATGGAGGTGTGCGAAGTCACAGAATGGAGGTGTGTGAAGTCACAGAATGGAAGTGTGTGAAGTCAAAATGGAGGTTTGTGAAGTCACAGAATGGAGGTGTGTCAAGTCACAGAATGGAGGTTTGTGAAGTCAAAATGGTGGTGTGTAACGTCACAAATGGAGGTGTGTGAAGTCACAGAATGTAGGTGTGTGAACTCAAAATGGAGGTGTGTGAAGTCAAAGAATGGAGGTGTGCGAAGTCAAAGAATATAGGTGTGTGAAGTCATATAATGGAGGTGTGTGGAGTCATAGAATGGAGGTGTGTGAAATCATAGAATGAAGGTGTGTGAAGTCACGGAATGAAGGTGTGTTAAGTCACAGAACGGAGGTGTGTGAACTCAGAATGGAGGTGTGTGAAGTTCCAGAATGGAGGTGTGGGAAGTCATAGAATGGAGTTGTGTGAAGTCACAGAATGGAGGTGTGTGAATTCATAGAATGGAGGTGTGTGAAGTCATAGAATGGAGGTGTGTGAACTCACAATGGAGGTGTGTGAAGTCAAAGAATGGAGGTGTGTGAAGTCATAGAATGGAAGTGTGTGAAATCATAGAATGGAGGTGTGTGAAGCCAATATTGAGGTGTGTGAAGTCACAGAATTGAGGTGTGTGAACTCAGAATGGAGGTGTGTGAAGTCACAGAATGGAGGTTTGTGAAATCATAGAATGAAGGTGTGTGAAGTCATAGAATGGAGGTGTGTGAAGTCAAAATGGAGGTGTGCGAACTCATAAAATGGAGATGTCTGAAGTCATGGAATGGAGTTGTGTGAAGTCCAAAAATAGAGGTGTGTGAAGTCAAACAATGTTAATGTGTGTGAAGTCACAGAATGGAGGTGAGTGAATTCAAAGAATGGAAGTGTGTGAAGTCAAACTGGAGGTGTGTGGAGTAACAGAATGGAGGTGTGTGAAGTCACAGAATGGAGGTGTGTGAAGTCATAGAATGGAGGTGTGTGAAGTCACAGAATGGAGATGTGTGAAGTCACAGAATGGAGGTGTGTGAAGTCAAAATGGAGGTGTGTGAACTCATAGAATGGAGGTTTGTGAACTCATAGAATGGAGGTGTGTGAAGTCATGCAATGGAGGTGTGTGAAGTCAAAGAATGGAGGTGTGTGAAGTCAAACAATAAAGGTGTGTGAAGTCACAGAATGGAGGTGTGTGAAAGCACAGAATGGAGGTGTGTGAAGTCAAAAATGTGGTGTGTAGAGTCACAAATGGAGGTGTGTGAACTAATAGAATGGAGGTGTGTGAAGTCAAAGAATGGAGGTGTGTGAAGTCATGAAATGGAGGTGTGTGAAGTCACAGAATGGAGGTGTGTGAAGTCATAGAATGGAGGTGTGTGAAGTCATAGAATGGATGTTTCTGAATAAGAATGAATGTCTGTGAAGTCATAGAATGGAGGTGTATGAAGTCAAAATGGAGGTGTGTGAACTCATAGAATGGAGGTCTGAGAACTCATAGAATGGAGGTGTGTGAAGTCATGGTATAAAGATGTGTGAAGTCAAAGAATGCATTGTGTGAAGTCAAACAATAAAGGTGTGTGAAGTCACAGAATGGAGGTGTGTGAAATCGCAGAATGGAGGTGTGTGAAGTCATGGAATGTAGGTGTGTGAAGTCACAGAATGGAGGTGTGTGAAGTCAGAATGGAGTTGTGTGAAGTCATAAAATGGAGGTGTGTGAAGTCGCAAGGGAGGTGTGTGAAATCATAGAATGGAGGTGTGTGAAGTCATAGAATGGAGGTGTGTGAAGTCACAGTATGGAGGTGTGTGAAGTCAAAGAATGGAGCTGTGTGAAGTCAGATTGGAGGTGTGTGAAGTCAGAGAATGGAGGTGTGTGAACTAAGAATGGAGGAGTGTGAAATCACAGAATGGAGGTGTGTGAAGTCATAGAATGGAGTTGTGTGATCATAGAATGGATGTTTGTGAAGTAAGAATGAAGGTGTGTTAAGTCATAGAATAGAGGTGTGTGAAGGCACAGAATGGAGGTGTGTGAAGTCATAGAATGAGGCTGTGTGAAGTCATAATGGAGGTGTGTGAAGTCATAGAATGGAGGTGTGTGAAATCACAATGGAGGTGTGTGAAGTCATAATGGAGGTGTGTGAAGTCACAGAATTGAGGTGTGTGAACTCACAGAATAGAGGTGTGTGAAGTCATAGAATGGAGGCGTGTGAAGTCATAGAATGGAGGTGTGTGATCATAGAATGGATGTTTGTGAAGTGAGAATGAAGGTGTGTTAAGTCATAGAATGGAGGTGTGTGAAGGCACAGAATGGAGGTGTGTGAAGTCATAGAATGAGGCTGTGTGAAGTCATAATGGAGGTGTGTGAAGTCATAGAATGGAGGTGTGTGAAATCACAATGGAGGTGTGTGAAGTCCAAGAATCGAGGTGTGTGAAGTCATAGAAAGGAATCGTGTGAAGTCATAGAATGGAGGTGTGTGAAGCCAGAATTGAGGTGTGTGAAGTCACAGAATTGAGGTGTGTGAACTCAGAATGGAGGTGTGTGAAGTCACAGAATGGAGGTTTGTAAAGTCATAGAATGGAGGAGTGTGAAGTCATAGAATGGATGTTTCTGAAGTAGAATGAAGGTGTGTGAATTCACAGAATGTAGGTGTGTGAAGTCAAAATGGAGGTGTGCGAACTCATAAAATGGAGATGCGTGAAGTCATGGAATGGAGGTGTGTGAAGTCCAAAAATGGAGGTGTGGGAAGTCAAACAATGGTGGTGTGTGAAGTCACAGAATGGAGGTGTGTGAAGTCAAAGAATGGAAGTGTGTGAAGTCAAAATTGAGGCGTGTGAAGTCACAGAATGGAGGTGTGTGAAGTCACAGAATGGAGGTGTGTGAAGTCATAGAATGGAGGTGTGTGAAGTCACATAATGGAGATGTGTGTAGTCACAGAAAGGAGGTGTATGAAGTCACAGAATGGAGGTGTGTGAACTCAGAGAATGGAGGTGTGTGAAGTCAAAGAATGGAGGGGTGTGAAGCCATCGAATGGAAGTGTGGGAAGTCATGGAATGGAGGTGTGTGAAGTCATAGAATGGAGGTGTGTGAAGTCAAAATGGAGGTGTGTGAACTCATAGAATGGAGGTGTGTGAAGTCATGGAATGGAGGTGTGTGAAGTCAAAGAATGGAGGTGTGTGAAATCAAACAATACAGGTGTGTGAAGTCACAGAATGGAGGTGTGTGAAATCACAGAATTGAGATTTGTGAAGTCAAAAAGGGGGTGTGTAGAATCACAAATGGAGGTGTGTGAACTCATACAATGGAGGTGTGTGAAGTCAAAGAATGGAGGGGTGTGAAGTCATCGAATGGAAGTGTGGGAAGTCATGGAATGGAGGTGTGTGAAGCCACAGAATGGAGGTGTGTGAAGTCAGAATGGAGTTGTGTGAAGTCATAGAATGTAGGTGTGTGAAGTCAGAATGGAGGTGTGTGAAGTCATACAATGGAGGTGTGTGAAGTCAGAATGGAAGTGTGTGAACTCATAGAATGGAGGTGTGTGAAGTCAGAATGGAGGTGTGTGAAGTCATAGAATGGAGGTGTGTGAACTCAGCATGGAGGTGTGTGAAGTCACAGAATGGAGGTGTGTGAAGTCATAGAATGGAGGTGTTTGAAGTCAGAATGGAGGTGTGTGAAGTCATAGAATGGAGGTGTGTGAAGTCAGAATGGAGTTGTGTGAAGTCATTGAATGGAGGTGTGTGAAGTCAGAATGGAGGTGTGTGAAGTCATAGAATGGAGGTGTGTGAAGTCATAGAATGGAGGTGTGTGAAGTCATAGAATGGAGGTTTGTGAAGTCATAGAATGGAGGTGGGTGAATTCATACAATGGATGTTCCTGAAGTAAGAATGTAGGTGTGTGATGTCATAGAATGGAGGTTTGTGAAGTCAAAATGGTGGTGTGTGAACTCATAGAATGGATGTGTGTGAAATGATAGAGTAGAGCTGTGTGAAGTCATGGAATGGAGGTGTGTGAAGTCAAAGAATGGAAGTGTGTGAAGTTAAAATTGAGGCGTGTGAAGTCACAGAATGGAGGTGTGTGAAGTCACAGAATGGAGGTGTGTGAAGTCATAGAATGGAGGTGTGTGAAGTCACATAATGGAGATGTGTGTAGTCACAGAAAGGAGGTGTATGAAGTCACAGAATGGAGGTGTGTGAACTCAGAGAATGGAGGTGTGTGAACTCAGAATGGAGGTGTGTGAAGTCACAGAACGGAGATTTGTGAAGTCCTAGAATGGAGGTGCGTGAAGTCATAGAATGGATGTTTCTGAAGTAAGAATGAAGGTGTGTGAAGTCATAGAATGGAGGTGTGTGAAGTCAAAATGGAGGTGTGTGAACTCATAGAATGGAGGTGTGTGAAGTCATGGAATGGAGGTGTGTGAAGTCAAAGAATGGAGGTGTGTGAAGTCAAACAATAAAGGTGTGTGAAGTCACAGAATAGAGGTGTGTGAAATCACAGAATTGAGGTTTGTGAAGTCAAAAAGGGGGTGTGTAGAGTCACAAATGGAGGTGTGTGAACTCATACAATGGAGGTGTGTGAAGTCAAAGAATGGAGGGGTGTGAAGTCATCGAATGGAAGTGTGGGAAGTCATGGAATGGAGGTGTGTGAAGCCACAGAATGGAGGTGTGTGAAGTGAGAATGGAGTTGTGTGAAGTCATAGAATGGAGGTGTGTGAAGTCAGAATGGAGGTTTGTGAAGTCATACAATGGAGGTGTGTGAAGTCAGAATGGAGGTGTGTGAACTCATAGAATGGAGGTGTGTGAAGTCAGAATGGAGGTGTGTGAAGTCATAGAATGGAGGTGTGTGAACTCAGAATGGAGGTGTGTGAAGTCACAGAATGGAGGTGTGTGAAGTCATAGAATGGAGGTGTGTGAAGTCAGAATGGAGGTGTGTGAAGTCATAGAATGGAGGTGTGTGAAGTCAGAATGGAGTTGTGTGAAGTCATTGAATGGAGGTGTGTCAAGTCAGAATGGAGGTGTGTGAAGTCATAGAATGGAGGTGTGTGAAGTCATAGAATGGAGGTGTGTGAAGTCGTACAATGGAGGTTTGTGAAGTCATAGAATGGAGGTGGCTGAATTCATACAATGGATGTTCCTGAAGTAAGAATGTAGGTGTGTGATGTCATAGAATGGAGGTGTGTGAAGTCAAGATGGTGGTGTGTGAACTCATAGAATGCATGTGTGTGAACTGATAGAGTAGAGGTGTGTGAAGTCATGGAATGGAGGTGTGTGAAGTCAAAGAATGGAGGTGTGTGAAGTCAAAAAATGGAGGTGTGCGAAGTCACAGAATGGAGGTGTGTGAAGTCACAGAATGGAAGTGTGTGAAGTCAAAATGGAGGTTTGTGAAGTCACAGAATGGAGGTGTGTCAAGTCACAGAATGGAGGTTTGTGAAGTCAAAATGGTGGTGTGTAACGTCACAAATGGAGGTGTGTGAAGTCACAGAATGTAGGTGTGTGAACTCAAAATGGAGGTGTGTGAAGTCAAAGAATGGAGGTGTGCGAAGTCAAAGAATATAGGTGTGTGAAGTCATATAATGGAGGTGTGTGGAGTCATAGAATGGAGGTGTGTGAAATCATAGAATGAAGGTGTGTGAAGTCACGGAATGAAGGTGTGTTAAGTCACAGAACGGAGGTGTGTGAACTCAGAATGGAGGTGTGTGAAGTTCCAGAATGGAGGTGTGGGAAGTCATAGAATGGAGTTGTGTGAAGTCACAGAATGGAGGTGTGTGAATTCATAGAATGGAGGTGTGTGAAGTCATAGAATGGAGGTGTGTGAACTCACAATGGAGGTGTGTGAAGTCAAAGAATGGAGGTGTGTGAAGTCATAGAATGGAAGTGTGTGAAATCATAGAATGGAGGTGTGTGAAGCCAGAATTGAGGTGTGTGAAGTCACAGAATTGAGGTGTGTGAACTCAGAATGGAGGTGTGTGAAGTCACAGAATGGAGGTTTGTGAAATCATAGAATGAAGGTGTGTGAAGTCATAGAATGGAGGTGTGTGAAGTCAAAATGGAGGTGTGCGAACTCATAAAATGGAGATGTCTGAAGTCATGGAATGGAGTTGTGTGAAGTCCAAAAATAGAGGTGTGTGAAGTCAAACAATGTTAATGTGTGTGAAGTCACAGAATGGAGGTGAGTGAATTCAAAGAATGGAAGTGTGTGAAGTCAAACTGGAGGTGTGTGAAGTAACAGAATGGAGGTGTGTGAAGTCACAGAATGGAGGTGTGTGAAGTCATAGAATGGAGGTGTGTGAAGTCACAGAATGGAGGTGTGTGAAGTCACAGAATGGAGGTGTGTGAAGTCAAAATGGAGGTGTGTGAACTCATAGAATGGAGGTTTGTGAACTCATAGAATGGAGGTGTGTGAAGTCATGCAATGGAGGTGTGTGAAGTCAAAGAATGGAGGTGTGTGAAGTCAAACAATAAAGGTGTGTGAAGTCACAGAATGGAGGTGTGTGAAAGCACAGAATGGAGGTGTGTGAAGTCAAAAATGTGGTGTGTAGAGTCACAAATGGAGGTGTGTGAACTAATAGAATGGAGGTGTGTGAAGTCAAAGAATGGAGGTGTGTGAAGTCATGAAATGGAGGTGTGTGAAGTCACAGAATGGAGGTGTGTGAAGTCATAGAATGGAGGTGTGTGAAGTCATAGAATGGATGTTTCTGAATAAGAATGAATGTCTGTGAAGTCATAGAATGGAGGTGTATGAAGTCAAAATGGAGGTGTGTGAACTCATAGAATGGAGGTCTGAGAACTCATAGAATGGAGGTGTGTGAAGTCATGGTATAAAGATGTGTGAAGTCAAAGAATGCATTGTGTGAAGTCAAACAATAAAGGTGTGTGAAGTCACAGAATGGAGGTGTGTGAAATCACAGAATGGAGGTGTGTGAAGTCATGGAATGTAGGTGTGTGAAGTCACAGAATGGAGGTGTGTGAAGTCAGAATGGAGTTGTGTGAAGTCATAAAATGGAGGTGTGTGAAGTCGCAAGGGAGGTGTGTGAAATCATAGAATGGAGGTGTGTGAAGTCATAGAATGGAGGTGTGTGAAGTCACAGTATGGAGGTGTGTGAAGTCATAGAATGGAGCTGTGTGAAGTCAGATTGGAGGTGTGTGAAGTCAGAGAATGGAGGTGTGTGAACTAAGAATGGAGGAGTGTGAAATCACAGAATGGAGGTGTGTGAAGTCATAGAATGGAGTTGTGTGATCATAGAATGGATGTTTGTGAAGTAAGAATGAAGGTGTGTTAAGTCATAGAATGGAGGTGTGTGAAGGCACAGAATGGAGGTGTGTGAAGTCATAGAATGAGGCTGTGTGAAGTCATAATGGAGGTGTGTGAAGTCATAGAATGGAGGTGTGTGAAATCACAATGGAGGTGTGAAGTCATAATGGAGGTGTGTGAAGTCACAGAATTGAGGTGTGTGAACTCACAGAATAGAGGTGTGTGAAGTCATAGAATGGAGGTGTGTGAAGTCATAGAATGGAGGTGTGTGATCATAGAATGGATGTTTGTGAAGTGAGAATGAAGGTGTGTTAAGTCATAGAATGGAGGTGTGTGAAGGCACAGAATGGAGGTGTGTGAAGTCATAGAATGAGGCTGTGTGAAGTCATAATGGAGGTGTGTGAAGTCATAGAATGGAGGTGTGTGAAATCACAATGGAGGTGTGTGAATTCCTAGAATCGAGGTGTGTGAAGTCATAGAAAGGAATCGTGTGAAGTCATAGAATGGAGGTGTGTGAAGCCAGAATTGAGGTGTGTGAAGTCACAGAATTGAGGTGTGTGAACTCAGAATGGAGGTGTGTGAAGTCACAGAATGGAGGTTTGTAAAGTCATAGAATGGAGGTGTGTGAAGTCATAGAATGGATGTTTCTGAAGTAGAATGAAGGTGTGTGAATTCACAGAATGTAGGTGTGTGAAGTCAAAATGGAGGTGTGCGAACTCATAAAATGGAGATGCGTGAAGTCATGGAATGGAGGTGTGTGAAGTCCAAAAATGGAGGTGTGGGAAGTCAAACAATGGTGGTGTGTGAAGTCACAGAATGGAGGTGTGTGAAGTCAAAGAATGGAAGTGTGTGAAGTCAAAATTGAGGCGTGTGAAGTCACAGAATGGAGGTGTGTGAAGTCACAGAATGGAGGTGTGTGAAGTCATAGAATGGAGGTGTGTGAAGTCACATAATGGAGATGTGTGTAGTCACAGAAAGGAGGTGTATGAAGTCACAGAATGGAGGTGTGTGAACTCAGAGAATGGAGGTGTGTGAAGTCAAAGAATGGAGGGGTGTGAAGTCATCGAATGGAAGTGTGGGAAGTCATGGAATGGAGGTGTGTGAAGTCATAGAATGGAGGTGTGTGAAGTCAAAATGGAGGTGTGTGAACTCATAGAATGGAGGTGTGTGAAGTCATGGAATGGAGGTGTGTGAAGTCAAAGAATGGAGGTGTGTGAAATCAAACAATACAGGTGTGTGAAGTCACAGAATGGAGGTATGTGAAATCACAGAATTGAGGTTTGTGAAGTCAAAAAGGGGGTGTGTAGAATCACAAATGGAGGTGTGTGAACTCATACAATGGAGGTGTGTGAAGTCAAAGAATGGAGGGGTGTGAAGTCATCGAATGGAAGTGTGGGAAGTCATGGAATGGAGGTGTGTGAAGCCACAGAATGGAGGTGTGTGAAGTCAGAATGGAGTTGTGTGAAGTCATAGAATGTAGGTGTGTGAAGTCAGAATGGAGGTGTGTGAAGTCATACAATGGAGGTGTGTGAAGTCAGAATGGAAGTGTGTGAACTCATAGAATGGAGGTGTGTGAAGTCAGAATGGAGGTGTGTGAAGTCATAGAATGGAGGTGTGTGAACTCAGAATGGAGGTGTGTGAAGTCACAGAATGGAGGTGTGTGAAGTCATAGAATGGAGGTGTTTGAAGTCAGAATGGAGGTGTGTGAAGTCATAGAATGGAGGTGTGTGAAGTCAGAATGGAGTTGTGTGAAGTCATTGAATGGAGGTGTGTGAAGTCATAGAATGGAGGTGTGTGAAGTCATATAATGGAGGTTTGTGAAGTCATAGAATGGAGGTGGGTGAATTCATACAATGGATGTTCCTGAAGTAAGAATGTAGGTGTGTGATGTCATAGAATGGAGGTTTGTGAAGTCAAAATGGTGGTGTGTGAACTCATAGAATGGATGTGTGTGAAATGATAGAGTAGAGGTGTGTGAAGTCATGGAATGGAGGTGTGTGAAGTCAAAGAATGGAGGTGTGTGAAGTCAACCAATGGAGGTGTGCGAAGTCACAGAATGGAGGTGTGTGAAGTCACAGAATGGAAGTGTGTGAAGTCAAAATGGAGGTGTGTGAAGTCACAGAATGGAGGTGTGTCAAGTCACAGAATGGAGGTTTGTGAAGTCAAAATGGTGGTGGGTAACGTCACAAATGGAGGTGTGTGAAGTCACAGAATGTAGGTGTGTGAACTCAAAATGGTGGTGTGTGAAGTCAAAGAATGGAGGTGTGCGAAGTCAAAGAATATAGGTGTGTGAAGTCATATAATGGAGGTGTGTGGAGTCATAGAATGAAGGTGTTGAAATCATAGAATGAAGGTGTGTGAAGTCACGGAATGAAGGTGTGTTAAGTCACAGAACGGAGGTGTGTGAACTCAGAATGGAGGTGTGTGAAGTTCCAGAATGGAGGTGTGGGAAGTCAAGATGGTGGTGTGTGAACTCATAGAATGGATGTGTGAGAACTGATAGAGTAGAGGTGTGTGAAGTCATGGAATGGAGGTGTGTGAAGTCAAAGAATGGAGGTGTGTGAAGTCAAACAATGGAGGTGTGCGAAGTCACAGAATGGAGGTGTGTGAAGTCACAGAATGGAAGTGTGTGAAGTCAAAATGGAGGTTTGTGAAGTCACAGAATGGAGGTGTGTCAAGTCACAGAATGGAGGTTTGTGAAGTCAAAATGGTGGTGTGTAACGTCACAAATGGAGGTGTGTGAAGTCACAGAATGTAGGTGTGTGAACTCAAAATGGAGGTGTGTGAAGTCAAAGAATGGAGTTGTGCGAAGTCAAAGAATATAGGTGTGTGAAGTCATATAATGGAGGTGTGTGGAGTCATAGAATGGAGGTGTGTGAAGTCACGGAATGAAGGTGTGTTAAGTCACAGAACGGAGGTGTGTCAACTCAGAATGGAGGTGTGTGAAGTTCCAGAATGGAGGTATGGGAAGTCATAGAATGGAGTTGTGTGAAGTCACAGAATGGAGGTGTGTGAATTCATAGAATGGAGGTGTGTGAAGTCATAAAATGGAGGTGTGTGAACTCACAATGGAGGTGTGTGAAGTCAAAGAATGGAGGTGTGTGAAGTCATAGAATGGAAGTGTGTGAAATCATAGAATGGAGGTGTGTGAAGCCAGAATTGAGGTGTGTGAAGTCACAGAATTGAGGTGTGTGAACTCAGAATGGAGGTGTGTGAAGTCACAGAATGGAGGTTTGTGAAATCATAGAATGAAGGTGTGTGAAGTCATAGAATGGAGGTGTGTGAAGTCAAAATGGAGGTGTGCGAACTCATAAAATGGAGATGTCTGAAGTCATGGAATGGAGTTGTGTGAAGTCCAAAAATAGAGGTGTGTGAGGTCAAACAATGTTAATGTGTGTGAAGTCACAGAATGGAGGTGTGTGAATTCAAAGAATGGAAGTGTATGAAGTCAAAATGGAGGTGAGTGAAGTAACAGAATGGAGGTGTGTGAAGTCACAGAATGTAGGTGTGTGAAGTCATAGAATGGAGGTGTGTGAAGTCACAGAATGGAGGTGTGTGAAGTCACAGAATGGAGGTGTGTGAAGTCAAAATGGAGGTGTGTGAACTCATAGAATGGAGGTTTGTGAACTCATAGAATGGAGGTGTGTGAAGTCATGCAATGGAGGTGTGTGAAGTCAAAGAATGGAGGTGTGTGAAGTCAAACAATAAAGGTGTGTGAAGTCACAGAATGGAGGTGTGTGAAGGCACAGAATGGAGGTGTGTGAAGTCAAAAATGTGGTGTGTAGAGTCACAAATGGAGGTGTGTGAACTCATAGAATGGAGGTGTGAAGTCAAAGAATGGAGGTGTGTGAAGTCATGGAATGGAGGTGTGTGAAGTCACAGAATGGAGGTGTGTGAAGTCATAGAATGGAGGTGTGTGAAGTCATAGAATGGATGTTTCTGAATAAGAATGAATGTCTGTGAAGTCATAGAATGGAGGTGTATGAAGTCAAAATGGAGGTGTGTGAACTCATAGAATGGAGGTCTGAGAACTCATAGAATGGAGGTGTGTGAAGTCATGGTATAAAGATGTGTGAAGTCAAAGAATGCATTGTGTGAAGTCAAACAATAAAGGTGTGTGAAGTCACAGTATGGAGGTGTGTGAAATCACAGAATGGAGGTGTGTGAAGTCATGGAATGTAGGTGTGTGAAGTCACAGAATGGAGGTGTGTGAAGTCAGAATGGAGTTGTGTGAAGTCATAAAATGGAGGTGTGTGAAGTCACAAGGGAGGTGTGTGAAATCATAGAATGGAGGTGTGTGAAGTCATAGAATGGAGGTGTGTGAAGTCACAGTATGGAGGTGTGTGAAGTCATAGAATGGAGCTGTGTGAAGTCAGATTGGAGGTGTGTGAAGTCAGAGAATGGAGGTGTGTGAACTCACAGAATAGAGGTGTGTGAAGTCATAGAATGGAGGTGTGTGAAGTCATACAATGGAGGTGTGTGATCATAGAATGGATGTTTGTGAAGTAAGAATGAAGGTGTGTTAAGTCATAGAATGGAGGTGTGTGAAGGCACAGAATGGAGGTGTGTGAAGTCATAGAATGAGGCTGTGTGAAGTCATAATGGAGGTGTGTGAAGTCATAGAATGGAGGTGTGTCAAATCACAATGGAGGTGTGTGAAGTCCAAGAATCGAGGTGTGTGAAGTCATAGAAAGGAATCGTGTGAAGTCATAGAATGGAGGTGTGTGAAGCCAGAATTGAGGTGTGTGAAGTCACAGAATTGAGGTGTGTGAACTCAGAATGGAGGTGTGTGAAGTCACAGAATGGAGCTTTGTAAAGTCATAGAATGGAGGTGTGTGAAGTCATAGAATGGATGTTTCTGAAGTAGAATGAAGGTGTGTGAATTCACAGAATGTAGGTGTGTGAAGTCAAAATGGAGGTGTGCGAACTCATAAAATGGAGATGCGTGAAGTCATGGAATGGAGGTGTGTGAAGTCCAAAAATGAAGGTGTGGGAAGTCAAACAATGGTGGTGTGTGAAGTCACAGAATGGAGGTGTGTGAAGTCAAAGAATGGAAGTGTGTGAAGTCAAAATTGAGGCGTGTGAAGTCACAGAATGGAGGTGTGTGAAGTCACAGAATGGAGGTGTGTGAAGTCATAGAATGGAGGTGTGTGAAGTCACATAATGGAGATGTGTGTAGTCACAGAAAGGAGGTGTATGAAGTCACAGAATGGAGGTGTGTGAACTCAGAGAATGGAGGTGTGTGAACTCAGAATGGAGGTGTGTGAAGTCACAGAACGGAGATTTGTGAAGTCATAGAATGGAGGTGCGTGAAGTCATAGAATGGATGTTTCTGAAGTAAGAATGAAGGTGTGTGAAGTCATAGAATGGAGGTGTGTGAAGTCAAAATGGAGGTGTGTGAACTCATAGAATGGAGGTGTGTGAACTCATGGAATGGAGGTGTGTGAAGTCAAAGAATGGAGGTGTGTGAAGTCAAACAATAAAGGTGTGTGAAGTCACAGAAGGGAGGTGTGTGAAATCACAGACTTGAGGTGTGTGAAGTCAAAAAGGGGGTGTGTAGAATCACAAATGGAGGTGTGTGAACTCATACAATGGAGGTGTGTGAAGTCAAAGAATGGAGGGGTGTGAAGTCATCGAATGGAAGTTTGGGAAGTCATGGAATGGAGGTGTGTGAAGCCACAGAATGGAGGTGTGTGAAGTCAGAATGGAGTTGTGTGAAGTCATAGAATGTAGGTGTGTGAAGTCAGAATGGAGGTGTGTGAAGTCATACAATGGAGGTGTGTGAAGTCAGAATGGAGGTGTGTGAACTCATAGAATGGAGGTGTGTGAAGTCAGAATGGAGGTGTGTGAAGTCATAGAATGGAGGTGTGTGAAGTCAGAATGGAGGTGTGTGAAGTCATCGAATGGAGGTGTGTGAAGTCATAGAACGGAGGTGTGTGAAGTCATACAATGGAGGTTTGTGAAGTCATAGAATGAAGGTGGGTGAATTCATACAATGCATGTTCCTGAAGTAAGAATGTAGGTGTGTGATGTCATAGAATGGAGGTTTGTGAAGTCAAAATGGTGGTGTGTGAACTCATAGAATGGATGTGTGTGAACTGATAGAGTAGAGGTGTGTGAAGTCATGGAGTGGAGGTGTGTGAAGTCAAAGAATGGAGGTGTGTGAAGTCAAACAATGGAGGTGTGCGAAGTCACAGAATGGAGGTGTGTGAAGTCACAGAATGGAAGTGTGTGAAGTCAAAATGGAGGTGTGTGAAGTCACAGAATGGAGGTGTGCCAAGTCACACAATGGAGGTTTGTGAAGTCAAAATGGTGGTGTGTAACGTCACAAATGGAGGTGTGTGAAGTCACAGAATGTAGGTGTGTGAACTCAAAATGGTGGTGTGTGAAGTCAAAGAATGGAGGTGTGCGAAGTCAAAGAATATAGGTGTGTGAAGTCATATAATGGAGGTGTGTGGAGTCATAGAATGGAGGTGTGTGAAATCATAGAATGAAGGTGTGTGAAGTCACGGAATGAAGGTGTGTTAAGTCACAGAACGGAGGTGTGTGAACTCAGAATGGAGGTGTGTGAAGTTCCAGAATGGAGGTGTGGGAAGTCATAGAATGGAGTTGTGTGAAGTCAGAATGGAGGTGTGTGAAGTCAAAGAATGGAGGTGTGTGAAGTCACAGAATGGAGATGTGTGGAAATCACAGAATGGAGGTTTGTGAAGTCAAAAATGTGGTCTGTAGAGTCACAAATGGAGGTGTGTGAACTCATAGAATGGAGGTGTGTGAAGTCAAAGAATGGAGGTGTGTGAAGTCATCGAATGGAAGTGTGGGAAGTCATGGAATGGAGGTGTGTGAAGCCACAGAATGGAGGTGTGTGAAGTCAGAATGGAGTTGTGTGAAGTCATAGAATGGAGGTGTGTGAAGTCAGAATGGAGGTGTGTGAAGTCATACAATGGAGGTGTGTGAAGTCAGAATGGAGGTGTGTGAACTCATAGAATGGAGGTGTGTGAAGTCACAATGGAGGTGTGTGAAGTCATAGAATGGAGGTGTGTGAACTCAGAATGGAGGTGTGTGAAGTCACAGAATGGAGGTGTGTGAAGTCATAGAATGGAGGTGTGTGAAGTCAGAATGGAGGTGTGTGAAGTCATAGAATGGAGGTGTGTGAACTCATAGAATGGAGGTGTGTGAAGGCATCGAATGGATGTGTGTGAAGTCATGGAATGGAGGTGTGTGAAGTCAGAATGGAGGTGTGTGAAGTCATAGAATGGAGGTGTGTGAAGTCATAAGGTAGGTGTGTGAAGTCACAGAATTGAGGTGTGTGAAGTCACAGAATGGAGGTGTGTAAAGTCATAGAATGGAGGAGTGTGAAGTCAAACAATAAAGGTGTGTGAAGTCACAGAATGAAGGTGTGTGAAATCACAGAATGGAGGTGTGTTAAGTCAAAAAGGTGGTGTGTAGAGTCACAAATGGAGGTGTGTGAACTCATAGAATGGAGGTGTGTGAAGGCATCGAATGGATGTGTGTGAAGTCATGGAATGGAGGTGTGTGAAGTCACAGAATGGAGGTGTGTGAAGTCAGAAAGGAGGTGTGTGAAGTTATAGAATGGAGGTGTGTGAAGTCAGAATGGAGGTGTGTGAACTCATTGAATGGACGTGTGTGAAGTCACAATGGAGGTATGTGAAGTCATAGAATGGTGGTGTGTGAAGTCACAGAATGGAGGTGTGGAAGTCATAGAATGGAGGTGTGTGAAGTCAGAATGGAGGTGATTGAAGTCATAGAATGGAGGTGTGTGAAGTCATAATGTAGGTGTGTGAAGTCAGAGAATTGAGGTGTGTGAAGTCACCGAATGGAGTTGTGTAAAGTCATAGAATGGAGGTGTGTGAAGTCATAGAATGGAGGTGTGTGAAGTCATAATGGAGTTGTGTGAAGTCATTGAATGGAGGTGTGTGAAGTCATAGAATGGAGGTGTGTGAAGTCATATAATGGAGGTTTGTGAAGTCATAGAATGGAGGTGGGTGAATTCATACAATGGATGTTCCTGAAGTAAGAATGTAGGTGTGTGATGTCATAGAATGGAGGTTTGTGAAGTCAAAATGGTGGTGTGTGAACTCATAGAATGGATGTGTGTGAAATGATAGAGTAGAGGTGTGTGAAGTCATGGAATGGAGGTGTGTGAAGTCAAAGAATGGAGGTGTGTGAAGTCAACCAATGGAGGTGTGCGAAGTCACAGAATGGAGGTGTGTGAAGTCACAGAATGGAAGTGTGTGAAGTCAAAATGGAGGTGTGTGAAGTCACAGAATGGAGGTGTGTCAAGTCACAGAATGGAGGTTTGTGAAGTCAAAATGGTGGTGGGTAACGTCACAAATGGAGGTGTGTGAAGTCACAGAATGTAGGTGTGTGAACTCAAAATGGTGGTGTGTGAAGTCAAAGAATGGAGGTGTGCGAAGTCAAAGAATATAGGTGTGTGAAGTCATATAATGGAGGTGTGTGGAGTCATAGAATGAAGGTGTTGAAATCATAGAATGAAGGTGTGTGAAGTCACGGAATGAAGGTGTGTTAAGTCACAGAACGGAGGTGTGTGAACTCAGAATGGAGGTGTGTGAAGTTCCAGAATGGAGGTGTGGGAAGTCAAGATGGTGGTGTGTGAACTCATAGAATGGATGTGTGAGAACTGATAGAGTAGAGGTGTGTGAAGTCATGGAATGGAGGTGTGTGAAGTCAAAGAATGGAGGTGTGTGAAGTCAAACAATGGAGGTGTGCGAAGTCACAGAATGGAGGTGTGTGAAGTCACAGAATGGAAGTGTGTGAAGTCAAAATGGAGGTTTGTGAAGTCACAGAATGGAGGTGTGTCAAGTCACAGAATGGAGGTTTGTGAAGTCAAAATGGTGGTGTGTAACGTCACAAATGGAGGTGTGTGAAGTCACAGAATGTAGGTGTGTGAACTCAAAATGGAGGTGTGTGAAGTCAAAGAATGGAGTTGTGCGAAGTCAAAGAATATAGGTGTGTGAAGTCATATAATGGAGGTGTGTGGAGTCATAGAATGGAGGTGTGTGAAGTCACGGAATGAAGGTGTGTTAAGTCACAGAACGGAGGTGTGTCAACTCAGAATGGAGGTGTGTGAAGTTCCAGAATGGAGGTATGGGAAGTCATAGAATGGAGTTGTGTGAAGTCACAGAATGGAGGTGTGTGAATTCATAGAATGGAGGTGTGTGAAGTCATAAAATGGAGGTGTGTGAACTCACAATGGAGGTGTGTGAAGTCAAAGAATGGAGGTGTGTGAAGTCATAGAATGGAAGTGTGTGAAATCATAGAATGGAGGTGTGTGAAGCCAGAATTGAGGTGTGTGAAGTCACAGAATTGAGGTGTGTAAACTCAGAATGGAGGTGTGTGAAGTCACAGAATGGAGGTTTGTGAAATCATAGAATGAAGGTGTGTGAAGTCATAGAATGGAGGTGTGTGAAGTCAAAATGGAGGTGTGCGAACTCATAAAATGGAGATGTCTGAAGTCATGGAATGGAGTTGTGTGAAGTCCAAAAATAGAGGTGTGTGAGGTCAAACAATGTTAATGTGTGTGAAGTCACAGAATGGAGGTGTGTGAATTCAAAGAATGGAAGTGTATGAAGTCAAAATGGAGGTGAGTGAAGTAACAGAATGGAGGTGTGTGAAGTCACAGAATGTAGGTGTGTGAAGTCATAGAATGGAGGTGTGTGAAGTCACAGAATGGAGGTGTGTGAAGTCACAGAATGGAGGTGTGTGAAGTCAAAATGGAGGTGTGTGAACTCATAGAATGGAGGTTTGTGAACTCATAGAATGGAGGTGTGTGAAGTCATGCAATGGAGGTGTGTGAAGTCAAAGAATGGAGGTGTGTGAAGTCAAACAATAAAGGTGTGTGAAGTCACAGAATGGAGGTGTGTGAAGGCACAGAATGGAGGTGTGTGAAGTCAAAAATGTGGTGTGTAGAGTCACAAATGGAGGTGTGTGAACTCATAGAATGGAGGTGTGAAGTCAAAGAATGGAGGTGTGTGAAGTCATGGAATGGAGGTGTGTGAAGTCACAGAATGGAGGTGTGTGAAGTCATAGAATGGAGGTGTGTGAAGTCATAGAATGGATGTTTCTGAATAAGAATGAATGTCTGTGAAGTCATAGAATGGAGGTGTATGAAGTCAAAATGGAGGTGTGTGAACTCATAGAATGGAGGTCTGAGAACTCATAGAATGGAGGTGTGTGAAGTCATGGTATAAAGATGTGTGAAGTCAAAGAATGCATTGTGTGAAGTCAAACAATAAAGGTGTGTGAAGTCACAGTATGGAGGTGTGTGAAATCACAGAATGGAGGTGTGTGAAGTCATGGAATGTAGGTGTGTGAAGTCACAGAATGGAGGTGTGTGAAGTCAGAATGGAGTTGTGTGAAGTCATAAAATGGAGGTGTGTGAAGTCACAAGGGAGGTGTGTGAAATCATAGAATGGAGGTGTGTGAAGTCATAGAATGGAGGTGTGTGAAGTCACAGTATGGAGGTGTGTGAAGTCATAGAATGGAGCTGTGTGAAGTCAGATTGGAGGTGTGTGAAGTCAGAGAATGGAGGTGTGTGAACTCACAGAATAGAGGTGTGTGAAGTCATAGAATGGAGGTGTGTGAAGTCATACAATGGAGGTGTGTGATCATAGAATGGATGTTTGTGAAGTAAGAATGAAGGTGTGTTAAGTCATAGAATGGAGGTGTGTGAAGGCACAGAATGGAGGTGTGTGAAGTCATAGAATGAGGCTGTGTGAAGTCATAATGGAGGTGTGTGAAGTCATAGAATGGAGGTGTGTCAAATCACAATGGAGGTGTGTGAAGTCCAAGAATCGAGGTGTGTGAAGTCATAGAAAGGAATCGTGTGAAGTCATAGAATGGAGGTGTGTGAAGCCAGAATTGAGGTGTGTGAAGTCACAGAATTGAGGTGTGTGAACTCAGAATGGAGGTGTGTGAAGTCACAGAATGGAGCTTTGTAAAGTCATAGAATGGAGGTGTGTGAAGTCATAGAATGGATGTTTCTGAAGTAGAATGAAGGTGTGTGAATTCACAGAATGTAGGTGTGTGAAGTCAAAATGGAGGTGTGCGAACTCATAAAATGGAGATGCGTGAAGTCATGGAATGGAGGTGTGTGAAGTCCAAAAATGAAGGTGTGGGAAGTCAAACAATGGTGGTGTGTGAAGTCACAGAATGGAGGTGTGTGAAGTCAAAGAATGGAAGTGTGTGAAGTCAAAATTGAGGCGTGTGAAGTCACAGAATGGAGGTGTGTGAAGTCACAGAATGGAGGTGTGTGAAGTCATAGAATGGAGGTGTGTGAAGTCACATAATGGAGATGTGTGTAGTCACAGAAAGGAGGTGTATGAAGTCACAGAATGGAGGTGTGTGAACTCAGAGAATGGAGGTGTGTGAACTCAGAATGGAGGTGTGTGAAGTCACAGAACGGAGATTTGTGAAGTCATAGAATGGAGGTGCGTGAAGTCATAGAATGGATGTTTCTGAAGTAAGAATGAAGGTGTGTGAAGTCATAGAATGGAGGTGTGTGAAGTCAAAATGGAGGTGTGTGAACTCATAGAATGGAGGTGTGTGAACTCATGGAATGGAGGTGTGTGAAGTCAAAGAATGGAGGTGTGTGAAGTCAAACAATAAAGGTGTGTGAAGTCACAGAAGGGAGGTGTGTGAAATCACAGACTTGAGGTGTGTGAAGTCAAAAAGGGGGTGTGTAGAATCACAAATGGAGGTGTGTGAACTCATACAATGGAGGTGTGTGAAGTCAAAGAATGGAGGGGTGTGAAGTCATCGAATGGAAGTTTGGGAAGTCATGGAATGGAGGTGTGTGAAGCCACAGAATGGAGGTGTGTGAAGTCAGAATGGAGTTGTGTGAAGTCATAGAATGTAGGTGTGTGAAGTCAGAATGGAGGTGTGTGAAGTCATACAATGGAGGTGTGTGAAGTCAGAATGGAGGTGTGTGAACTCATAGAATGGAGGTGTGTGAAGTCAGAATGGAGGTGTGTGAAGTCATAGAATGGAGGTGTGTGAAGTCAGAATGGAGGTGTGTGAAGTCATCGAATGGAGGTGTGTGAAGTCATAGAACGGAGGTGTGTGAAGTCATACAATGGAGGTTTGTGAAGTCATAGAATGAAGGTGGGTGAATTCATACAATGCATGTTCCTGAAGTAAGAATGTAGGTGTGTGATGTCATAGAATGGAGGTTTGTGAAGTCAAAATGGTGGTGTGTGAACTCATAGAATGGATGTGTGTGAACTGATAGAGTAGAGGTGTGTGAAGTCATGGAGTGGAGGTGTGTGAAGTCAAAGAATGGAGGTGTGTGAAGTCAAACAATGGAGGTGTGCGAAGTCACAGAATGGAGGTGTGTGAAGTCACAGAATGGAAGTGTGTGAAGTCAAAATGGAGGTGTGTGAAGTCACAGAATGGAGGTGTGCCAAGTCACACAATGGAGGTTTGTGAAGTCAAAATGGTGGTGTGTAACGTCACAAATGGAGGTGTGTGAAGTCACAGAATGTAGGTGTGTGAACTCAAAATGGTGGTGTGTGAAGTCAAAGAATGGAGGTGTGCGAAGTCAAAGAATATAGGTGTGTGAAGTCATATAATGGAGGTGTGTGGAGTCATAGAATGGAGGTGTGTGAAATCATAGAATGAAGGTGTGTGAAGTCACGGAATGAAGGTGTGTTAAGTCACAGAACGGAGGTGTGTGAACTCAGAATGGAGGTGTGTGAAGTTCCAGAATGGAGGTGTGGGAAGTCATAGAATGGAGTTGTGTGAAGTCAGAATGGAGGTGTGTGAAGTCAAAGAATGGAGGTGTGTGAAGTCACAGAATGGAGATGTGTGGAAATCACAGAATGGAGGTTTGTGAAGTCAAAAATGTGGTCTGTAGAGTCACAAATGGAGGTGTGTGAACTCATAGAATGGAGGTGTGTGAAGTCAAAGAATGGAGGTGTGTGAAGTCATCGAATGGAAGTGTGGGAAGTCATGGAATGGAGGTGTGTGAAGCCACAGAATGGAGGTGTGTGAAGTCAGAATGGAGTTGTGTGAAGTCATAGAATGGAGGTGTGTGAAGTCAGAATGGAGGTGTGTGAAGTCATACAATGGAGGTGTGTGAAGTCAGAATGGAGGTGTGTGAACTCATAGAATGGAGGTGTGTGAAGTCACAATGGAGGTGTGTGAAGTCATAGAATGGAGGTGTGTGAACTCAGAATGGAGGTGTGTGAAGTCACAGAATGGAGGTGTGTGAAGTCATAGAATGGAGGTGTGTGAAGTCAGAATGGAGGTGTGTGAAGTCATAGAATGGAGGTGTGTGAACTCATAGAATGGAGGTGTGTGAAGGCATCGAATGGATGTGTGTGAAGTCATGGAATGGAGGTGTGTGAAGTCAGAATGGAGGTGTGTGAAGTCATAGAATGGAGGTGTGTGAAGTCATAAGGTAGGTGTGTGAAGTCACAGAATTGAGGTGTGTGAAGTCACAGAATGGAGGTGTGTAAAGTCATAGAATGGAGGAGTGTGAAGTCAAACAATAAAGGTGTGTGAAGTCACAGAATGAAGGTGTGTGAAATCACAGAATGGAGGTGTGTTAAGTCAAAAAGGTGGTGTGTAGAGTCACAAATGGAGGTGTGTGAACTCATAGAATGGAGGTGTGTGAAGGCATCGAATGGATGTGTGTGAAGTCATGGAATGGAGGTGTGTGAAGTCACAGAATGGAGGTGTGTGAAGTCAGAAAGGAGGTGTGTGAAGTTATAGAATGGAGGTGTGTGAAGTCAGAATGGAGGTGTGTGAACTCATTGAATGGACGTGTGTGAAGTCACAATGGAGGTATGTGAAGTCATAGAATGGTGGTGTGTGAAGTCACAGAATGGAGGTGTGGAAGTCATAGAATGGAGGTGTGTGAAGTCAGAATGGAGGTGATTGAAGTCATAGAATGGAGGTGTGTGAAGTCATAATGTAGGTGTGTGAAGTCAGAGAATTGAGGTGTGTGAAGTCACCGAATGGAGTTGTGTAAAGTCATAGAATGGAGGTGTGTGAAGTCATAGAATGGAGGTGTGTGAAGTCATAATGTAGGTGTGTGAAGTCACAGAATTGAGGTGTGTGAAGTCACAGAATGGAGATGTGTGAAGGCACAGAATGGAGATGTGTGAAGTCATAGAATGGAGCTGTGTGAAGTCAGAATGGAGGTGTGGGAAGTCAAAGAATGGAGGTGTGTGAACTCACAATGGAGATGTGTGAAGTTAAAAAATGGAGGTGTGTGAAGTCAAAGAATGGAATTGTGTGAAGTCATAGAATGGAGGTGTGTGAAGTCATAGAATGGAGGTGTGTGAAGTCATAGAATGGAGGTGTGTGAAGTCACAGAATTGATGTTTTTGAAGTCAGAATGGAGGTGTGTGAAGTCAGAATGGAGGTTTGTGAAGTCAGAATGGAGGTGTGTGAAGTCATAGAATGGAGGTGTGTGAAATCATAGAATGGAGGTGTGGGAATGCATAGAGTGGAGCTGTGTGAAGTCAGATTGGAGGTGTGCGAAGACACAGAATGGAGGTGTGTGAAGTCATTGAATGGAGCTGGGTGAAGTCAGAATGGAGGTGTGTGAAGTCACAGAATTGAGGTGTGTGAACTCAGAACGGAGGTGTGTGAAGTCACAGAATCTAGGTGTGTGAAGTCGTAGAATGGAGGTGTGTGAAGTCATAGAATGGAGGTGTGTGAAGTCATACTGGAGGTGTGTTAAGTCACAGAATTGAGGTGTGTGAAGTCACAGAATGGAGGTTTGTGAAGTCATAGAATACAGGTGTGTGAAGTCAGAACGGAGGTGTGTGAAGTCACAGAATGGAGGTGCGTTAAGTCACAGAATGGAGGTTTGAGAACCCAGAATGGAGGTGTGTGAAATCAAAGAATAGAGGTGAGGGAAGTCATAGAATGGAGTTGTGTGAAGTCACAGAATGGAGGTGAGTGAATTAATAGAATGGAGGTGTGAGAAATCATAGAATGGAGGTGTGTGAAGTCACAGAATGGAGGTGTGTGAAGTCAGAATGGAGGTGTGTGAAGTTATAGAATGGAGGTGTGTGAAGTCAGAATGGAGGTGTGTGAACTCATAGAATGGAGGTGTGTGAAGTCACAATGGAGGTATGTGAAGTCATAGAATGGTGGTGTGTGAAGTCACAGAATGGAGGTGTGGAAGTCATAGAATGGAGGTGTGTGAAGTCAGAATGGAGGTGTGTGAAGTCATAGAATGGAGGTGTGTGAAGTCATAATGTAGGTGTGTGAAGTCACAGAATTGAGGTGTGTGAAGTCACAGAATGGAGGTGTGTACAGTCATAGAATGGAGGTGTGTGAAATCATAGAATGGAGGTGTGTGAAATCATAATGTAGGTGTGTGAAGTCACAGAATTGAGGTGTGTGAAGTCACAGAATGGAGATGTGTGAAGGCACAGAATGGAGGTGTGTGAAGTCATAGAATGGAGCTGTGTGAAGTCAGAATGGAGGTGTGTGAAGTCATAGAATGGAGGTGTGTGAACTCAAAATTGAGATGTGTGAAGTTAAAAAAATCTAGGTGTGTGAAGTCAAAGAATGGAAGTGTGTGAAGTCATAGAATGGAGGTGTGTGAAGTCATAGAATGGAGGTGTGTGAAGTCATAGAATGGAGGTGTGTGAAGTCACAGAATTGATGTTTGTGAAGTCAGAATGGAGGTGTGTGAAGTCAGAATGGAGGTTTGTGAAGTCATAGAATGGAGGTGTGTGAAGTCATAGAATGGAGGTGTGTGAAGTCACAGAATTGATGTTTGTGAAGTCAGAATGGAGGTACGTGAAGTCAGAATGGAGGTTTGTGAAGTCATAGAATGGAGGTGTGTGAAGTCATAGAATGGAGGTGTGTGAAATCATAGAATGGAGGTGTGGGAAGGCATAGAGTGGAGCTGTGTGAAGTCAGATTGGAGGTGTGTGAAGTCACAGAATGGAGGTGTGTGAAGTCATAGAATACAGGTGTGTGAAATCAGAACGGAGGTGTGTGAAGTCACAGAATGGAGGTGCGTTAAGTCACAGAATGGAGGTTTGTGAACTCAGAATGGAGGTGTGTGAAGTCACAGAATGGGGGTGAGGGAAGTCATAGAATGGAGTTGTGTGAAGTCACAGAATGGAGGTGTGTGAATTATTAGAATGCAGGTGTGAGAAATCATAGAATGGAGGTGTGTGAAGTCACAGAATGGTGGTGTGTGAAGTCACAGAATGGAGGTGTTTGTAGTCACAGAATGGAGGTGTGTGAACTCACAATGGAGGTGTGTGAAGTCAAAGAATAGAGGTGTGTGAAGTCATAGAATGGAATTGTGTGAAGTCATAGAATGGAGGTGTGTGAAATCATAGAATGGAGGTGTGTGAAGTCATAGAATGGATGTTTCTGAAGTAGAATGAAGGTTTGTGAAGTCATAGAATGGAGGTGTGTGAAGTCAAAATGGGGGTATGTGACCTCATAAAATGGAGATGTGTGAAGTCATGGAATGGAGGTGTGTTTAGTCAAAGAATGGAAGTGTGTGAAGTCAAAATGGAGGTGTGTGAAGTCACAGAATGGAGGTGTGTGAAGTCACAGAATGAAGGTGTTTGAAGTCAAAATTGTGGTGTGTGAAGTCACAAATGGAGGTGTCTGATGTCGGAATGCAGCTGTGTGAAGTCATAGAATGGAGGTGTGTGAAGTCAGAATGGAGGTGTGTGAACTCATAGAATGGAGTGTTTGAAGTCACAATGAGGCTGTGTGAAGTCATAGAATGGGGGTGTGTGAAGTCAAATTGGAGGTGTGTGAAATCACAGAATGGAGGTGTGTCAACTCAGAAATGAGGTGTGTGTAGTCATAGAATGGAGGTGTGTGAATTCATAGAATGGAAGTGTGTGAAATCATAGAATGGAGGTGTGTGAAGTAAAAGAATTGAGGTTTGTGAAGTCAGAATGGAGGTGTGTGAAGTCAGGATGGAGGTGGGTGAAGTCACAGAATGGAGGTGTGGGAACTCAGAATGGAGGTGTGTGAAGTCATAGAATGGAGGTGTTTGAAGGCACAGAATTGAGGTGTGTGAAGTCATAGAATGGAGCTGTGTGAAGTCAGAATGGAGGTGTGTGAAGTCATAGAATGGAGATGTGTGAACTCACAATGGAGGTGTGTGAACTCAGAATGGAGGTGTGTGAAGTCACAGAACGGAGATTTGGGAAGTCATAGAATGGAAGTACGTGAAGTCATAGAATGGATGTTTATGAAGTAAGAATGAAGGAGCGTGAAGTCATAGAATGGAGGTGTGTGAAGTCAAATGGAGGATTGTGAATTCATAGAATGGAGGTTTGTGAACTCATAGAATGGAGGTGTGTGAAGTCATGGAATGGATGTGTGTGAAATCACAGAATGGAGGTGTGTGAAGTCAAAAAGGTGGGGTGTAGAGTCACAAATGAAGGTGTGTGAACTCATAGAATGGAGGTGTGTGAAGTCAAAGAATGGAGGTGTGTGAAGTCATAGAATAGAGGTGTGTGAAGTCATAGAATGGATGTTTCTGAAGTAGAATGAAGGTGTGTGAAGTCATAGAATGGAGGTGTGTGAAGTCAAAATGGAGGTGTGTGAACTTATAAAATGGAGATGTGTGAAGTCATGGAATGGAGGTGCGTGAAGTCCAAAAATGGAGGTGTGTGAAGTCAAACAATGGTGGTGTGTGAAGTCACAGAATGGAGGTGTATGAAGTCATAGAACGTAGGTGTGTGAAGTCCCAGAATGGAGGTGTGTGAAGTCACAAAATGGAGGTGTATGAAGTCATAGAATGTAGGTGTGTGGAGTCACAGAATGGAGGTGTGTGAAGTCACACAATGGAGGTGTGTGAAGTCACACAATGAAGGTGTGTGAACTCACAATGGAGGTGTGTGAAGTCACAGAATGCAGGTGTGTGAAGTCAGAGAATGGAGGTCTGTGAAGTCATAGAATGGAGGTGTGTTAAGTCACAGAATGGAGGTGTGTGAACTCAGAGAATGGAGGTGTGTGAACTCAAAATGGAGGTGTGTGAAGTCACAGAACGGAGATTTGTGTAGTCATAGAATGGAGGTGCGTGAAGTCATAGAATGGATGTTTCTGAAGTAAAAATGAAGGTGCGTGAAGTCATAGAATGGAGGTGTGTGAAGTCAAAATGGAGGTGTGTGAACTCATAGAATGGAGGTGTGTGAACTCATAGAATGGAGGTGTGTGAAGTCAAGGAATGGAGGTGAGTGAAGTCAAAGAATGGAGGTGTGTGAAGTCAAACAATAAAGGTGTGTGAAGTCACAGAATGGAGGTGTGTGAAATCACAGAATGGAAGTGTGTGAAGTCAAAAAGGTGGTGTGTAGAGTAACAAATGGAGGTGTGTGAACTCATAGAATGGAGGTGTGTGAAGTCAAAGAATGGAGGTGTGTGAAGTCATGGAATGGAAGTGTGGGAAGTCATGGAATGGAGGTGTGTGAAGTCACAGAATGGAGGTTTGTGAAGTCAGAATGGAGTTGTGTGAAGTCATAGAATGGAGGTGTGTGAAGTCAAAATGGAGGTGTGGGAAGTCATAAAATGGAGGTGTGTGAAGTCAGAATGGAGGTGTGTTAACTCATAGAATGGAGGTGTGTGAAGTCACAATGGAGGTGTGTGAAGTCATAGAATGGATGTGTGTGAAGTCACAGAATGGAGGTGTGTGAAGTCATAGAATGGAGCTGTGTGAAGTCAGATTGGATGTGTGTGAAGTCACAGAATGGAGGTCTATGAACTCAGAATGGAGGTGTGTGAAGTCATAGAATGGAGGTGTGTGAAGTCATAGAATGGAGGTGTGTGAAGTCATAGAATGGAGGTGTGTGAAGTCATAATGTAGGTGGTTGAAATCACAGAATTGAGATGTGTGAAGTCACAGAATGGAGGTGTGTGAAGTCATAGAATGGAGGTGTGTGAAGTCATAGAATGGAGGTGTGTGAAGTCATAGAATTGATGTTCGTGAAGTAAGAATGAAGGTGTGTTAAGTCCTAGAATGGAGATGTGTGAAGGCACAGAATGGAGGTGTGTGAAGTCATAGAATGGAGCTGTGTGAAGTCAGAATGGAGGTGTGTGAAGTCATAGAATGAAGGTGTGTGACTCACAATGGAGATGTGTGAAGTCAAAGAATGCAGGTGTGTGAAGTCATATAATGGAGGTGTGTGAAGTCATAGAATGGAGGTGTGCGAAGTCACAAAATTGATGTTTGTTCAGTCAGAATGGAGGTGTGTGAAGTCAGAATGGAGGTTTGTGAAGTCATAGAATGGAGGTGTGTGAAGTCGTAGAATGGATGTGTGTGAAGTCAAAGAATTGATCTTTGTGAAGTGAGAATGGAGGTGTGTGAACTCACAATGGAGGTGTGTGAAGTCATAGAATGGAGGTGTGTGAAGTCACAATGCAGGTGTGTGAACTCATAGAATGGAGGTGTGTAAAGTCACAGAATGGAGGTGTGTGAAGTCATAGAATGGAGGTGTGTGAAGTCAAAATGGTGGTGTGTGAACTCATAGAATGGATGTGTGTGAACTGATAGAGTAGAGGTGTGTGAAGTCATGGAATGGAGGTGTGTGACGTCAAAGAAGGGAGGTGTGTGAAGTGAAACAATGCAGGTGTGCGAAGTCACAGAATGGAGGTGTGTGAAGTCACAGAATGGAAGTGTGTGAAGTCAAAATGGAGGTGTGTGAAGTCACAGAATGGAGGTGTGTGAAGTCACAGAATGGAGGTTTGTGAAGTCAAAATGGTGGTGTGTAACGTCACAAATGGAGGTGTGTGAAGTCACAGAATGTAGGTGTGTGAACTCAAAATGGAGGTGTGTGAAGTCAAAGAATGGAGGTGTGCGAAGTCAAAGAATATAGGTGTGTGAAGTCATATAATGGAGGTGTGTGGAGTCATAGAATGGAGGTGTGTGAAATCATAGAATGAAGGTGTGTGAAGTCACGGAATGAAGGTGTGTTAAGTCACAGAACGGAGGTGTGTGAACTCAGAATGGAGGTGTGTGAAGTCCCAGAATGGAGGTGTGGGAAGTCATAGAATGGAGTTGTGTGAAGTCACAGAATGGAGTTGTGTGAATTCATAGAATGGAGGTGTGTGAAGTCATAGAATGGAGGTGTGTGAAGTCAAAGAATGGAGGTGTGTGAAGTCATAGAATGGAAGTGTGTGAAATCATAGAATGCAGGTGTGTGAAGCCAGAATTGAGGTGTGTGAAGTCACAGAATTGAGGTGTGTGAACTCAGAATGGAGGTGTGTGAAGTCACAGAATGGAGGTTTGTTAAATCATAGAATGAAGGTGTGTGAAGTCATAGAATGGAGGTGTGTGAAGTCAAAATGGAGGTGTGCGAACTCATAAAATGGACATGTGTGAAGTCATGGAATGGAGTTGTGTGAAGTCCAAAAATAGAGGTGTGTGAAGTCACAGAATGGAGGTGTGTGAATTCAAAGAAAGGAAGTGTGTGAAGTCAAAATGGAGGTGTGTGAAGTAACAGAATGGAGGTGTGTGAAGTCACAGAATGTAGGTGTGTGAAGTCATAGAATGGAGGTTTGTGAAGTCACAGAATGGAGGTGTGTGAAGTCACAGAATGGAGGTGTGTGAAGTCAAAATGGAGGTGTGTGAACTCATAGAATGGAGGTTTGTGAACTCATAGAATGGAGGTGTGTGAAGTCATGCAATGGAGGTGTGTGAAGTCAAAGAATGGAGGTGTGTGAAGTCAAAAAATAAAAGTGTGTGAAGTCACAGAATGGAGGTGTGTGAAATCACAGAATGGAGGTGTGTGAAGTCAAAAATGTGGTGTGTAGAGTCACAAATGGAGGTGTGTGAACTCATAGAATGGAGGTGTGTGAAGTCAAAGAATGGAGGTGTGTGAAGTCATGGAATGGAGGTGTGTGAAGTCATAGAATGGATGTTTCTGAATAAGAATGAATGTCTGTGAAGTCATAGAATATAGGTGTATGAAGTCAAAATGGAGGTGTGTGAACTCATAGAATGGAGGTTTGTGAACTCATAGAATGGAGGTGTGTGAACTCATAGAATGGAGGTGTGTGAAGTCAAGGAATGGAGGTGAGTGAAGTCAAAGAATGGAGGTGTGTGAAGTCAAACAATAAAGGTGTGTGAAGTCACAGAATGGAGGTGTGTGAAATCACAGAATGGAAGTGTGTGAAGTCAAAAAGGTGGTGTGTAGAGTAACAAATGGAGGTGTGTGAACTCATAGAATGGAGGTGTGTGAAGTCAAAGAATGGAGGTGTGTGAAGTCATGGAATGGAAGTGTGGGAAGTCATGGAATGGAGGTGTGTGAAGTCACAGAATGGAGGTTTGTGAAGTCAGAATTGAGTTGTGTGAAGTCATAGAATGGAGGTGTGTGAAGTCAAAATGGAGGTGTGGGAAGTCATAAAATGGAGGTGTGTGAAGTCAGAATGGAGGTGTGTTAACTCATAGAATGGAGGTGTGTGAAGTCACAATGGAGGTGTGTGAAGTCATAGAATGGATGTGTGTGAAGTCACAGAATGGAGGTGTGTGAAGTCATAGAATGGAGCTGTGTGAAGTCAGATTGGATGTGTGTGAAGTCACAGAATGGAGGTCTATGAACTCAGAATGGAGGTGTGTGAAGTCATAGAATGGAGGTGTGTGAAGTCATAGAATGGAGGTGTGTGAAGTCATAGAATGGAGGTGTGTGAAGTCATAATGTAGGTGGTTGAAATCACAGAATTGAGATGTGTGAAGTCACAGAATGGAGGTGTGTGAAGTCACAATGCAGGTGTGTGAACTCATAGAATGGAGGTGTGTAAAGTCACAGAATGGAGGTGTGTGAAGTCATAGAATGGAGGTGTGTGAAGTCAAAATGGTGGTGTGTGAACTCATAGAATGGATGTGTGTGAACTGATAGAGTAGAGGTGTGTGAAGTCATGGAATGGAGGTGTGTGACGTCAAAGAAGGGAGGTGTGTGAAGTGAAACAATGCAGGTGTGCGAAGTCACAGAATGGAGGTGTGTGAAGTCACAGAATGGAAGTGTGTGAAGTCAAAATGGAGGTGTGTGAAGTCACAGAATGGAGGTGTGTGAAGTCACAGAATGGAGGTTTGTGAAGTCAAAATGGTGGTGTGTAACGTCACAAATGGAGGTGTGTGAAGTCACAGAATGTAGGTGTGTGAACTCAAAATGGAGGTGTGTGAAGTCAAAGAATGGAGGTGTGCGAAGTCAAAGAATATAGGTGTGTGAAGTCATATAATGGAGGTGTGTGGAGTCATAGAATGGAGGTGTGTGAAATCATAGAATGAAGGTGTGTGAAGTCACGGAATGAAGGTGTGTTAAGTCACAGAACGGAGGTGTGTGAACTCAGAATGGAGGTGTGTGAAGTCCCAGAATGGAGGTGTGGGAAGTCATAGAATGGAGTTGTGTGAAGTCACAGAATGGAGTTGTGTGAATTCATAGAATGGAGGTGTGTGAAGTCATAGAATGGAGGTGTGTGAAGTCAAAGAATGGAGGTGTGTGAAGTCATAGAATGGAAGTGTGTGAAATCATAGAATGCAGGTGTGTGAAGCCAGAATTGAGGTGTGTGAAGTCACAGAATTGAGGTGTGTGAACTCAGAATGGAGGTGTGTGAAGTCACAGAATGGAGGTTTGTTAAATCATAGAATGAAGGTGTGTGAAGTCATAGAATGGAGGTGTGTGAAGTCAAAATGGAGGTGTGCGAACTCATAAAATGGACATGTGTGAAGTCATGGAATGGAGTTGTGTGAAGTCCAAAAATAGAGGTGTGTGAAGTCACAGAATGGAGGTGTGTGAATTCAAAGAAAGGAAGTGTGTGAAGTCAAAATGGAGGTGTGTGAAGTAACAGAATGGAGGTGTGTGAAGTCACAGAATGTAGGTGTGTGAAGTCATAGAATGGAGGTTTGTGAAGTCACAGAATGGAGGTGTGTGAAGTCACAGAATGGAGGTGTGTGAAGTCAAAATGGAGGTGTGTGAACTCATAGAATGGAGGTTTGTGAACTCATAGAATGGAGGTGTGTGAAGTCATGCAATGGAGGTGTGTGAAGTCAAAGAATGGAGGTGTGTGAAGTCAAAAAATAAAAGTGTGTGAAGTCACAGAATGGAGGTGTGTGAAATCACAGAATGGAGGTGTGTGAAGTCAAAAATGTGGTGTGTAGAGTCACAAATGGAGGTGTGTGAACTCATAGAATGGAGGTGTGTGAAGTCAAAGAATGGAGGTGTGTGAAGTCATGGAATGGAGGTGTGTGAAGTCATAGAATGGATGTTTCTGAATAAGAATGAATGTCTGTGAAGTCATAGAATATAGGTGTATGAAGTCAAAATGGAGGTGTGTGAACTCATAGAATGGAGGTTTGTGAACTCATAGAATGGAGGTGTGTGAACTCATAGAATGGAGGTGTGTGAAGTCAAGGAATGGAGGTGAGTGAAGTCAAAGAATGGAGGTGTGTGAAGTCAAACAATAAAGGTGTGTGAAGTCACAGAATGGAGGTGTGTGAAATCACAGAATGGAAGTGTGTGAAGTCAAAAAGGTGGTGTGTAGAGTAACAAATGGAGGTGTGTGAACTCATAGAATGGAGGTGTGTGAAGTCAAAGAATGGAGGTGTGTGAAGTCATGGAATGGAAGTGTGGGAAGTCATGGAATGGAGGTGTGTGAAGTCACAGAATGGAGGTTTGTGAAGTCAGAATTGAGTTGTGTGAAGTCATAGAATGGAGGTGTGTGAAGTCAAAATGGAGGTGTGGGAAGTCATAAAATGGAGGTGTGTGAAGTCAGAATGGAGGTGTGTTAACTCATAGAATGGAGGTGTGTGAAGTCACAATGGAGGTGTGTGAAGTCATAGAATGGATGTGTGTGAAGTCACAGAATGGAGGTGTGTGAAGTCATAGAATGGAGCTGTGTGAAGTCAGATTGGATGTGTGTGAAGTCACAGAATGGAGGTCTATGAACTCAGAATGGAGGTGTGTGAAGTCATAGAATGGAAGTGTGTGAAGTCATAGAATGGAGGTGTGTGAAGTCATAGAATGGAGGTGTGTGAAGTCATAATGTAGGTGGTTGAAATCACAGAATTGAGATGTGTGAAGTCACAGAATGGAGGTGTGTGAAGTCATAGAATGGAGGTGTGTGAAGTCATAGAATGGAGGTGTGTGAAGTCATAGAATTGATGTTTGTGAAGTAAGAATGAAGGTGTGTTAAGTCCTAGAATGGAGATGTGTGAAGGCACAGAATGGAGGTGTGTGAAGTCATAGAATGGAGCTGTGTGAAGTCAGAATGGAGGTGTGTGAAGTCATAGAATGAAGGTGTGTGACTCACAATGGAGATGTGTGAAGTCAAAGAATGCAGGTGTGTGAAGTCATATAATGGAGGTGTGTGAAGTCATAGAATGGAGGTGTGCGAAGTCACAAAATTGATGTTTGTTCAGTCAGAATGGAGGTGTGTGAAGTCACAGAATGGAGGTGTGTGAAGTCACAGAATGGAGGTTTGTGAAGTCAAAATGGTGGTGTGTAACGTCACAAATGGAGGTGTGTGAAGTCACAGAATGTAGGTGTGTGAACTCAAAATGGAGGTGTGTGAAGTCAAAGAATGGAGGTGTGCGAAGTCACAAAATTGATGTTTGTTCAGTCAGAATGGAGGTGTGTGAAGTCAGAATGGAGGTTTGTGAAGTCATAGAATGGAGGTGTGTGAAGTCGTAGAATGGATGTGTGTGAAGTCAAAGAATTGATCTTTGTGAAGTGAGAATGGAGGTGTGTGAACTCACAATGGAGGTGTGTGAAGTCATAGAATGGAGGTGTGTGAAGTCACAATGCAGGTGTGTGAACTCATAGAATGGAGGTGTGTAAAGTCACAGAATGGAGGTGTGTGAAGTCATAGAATGGAGGTGTGTGAAGTCAAAATGGTGGTGTGTGAACTCATAGAATGGATGTGTGTGAACTGATAGAGTAGAGGTGTGTGAAGTCATGGAATGGAGGTGTGTGACGTCAAAGAAGGGAGGTGTGTGAAGTGAAACAATGCAGGTGTGCGAAGTCACAGAATGAAGGTGTGTGAAGTCACAGAATGGGAGTGTGTGAAGTCAAAATGGAGGTGTGTGAAGTCACAGAATGGAGGTGTGTGAAGTCACAGAATGGAGGTTTGTGAAGTCAAAATGGTGGTGTGTAACGTCACAAATGGAGGTGTGTGAAGTCACAGAATGTAGGTGTGTGAACTCAAAATGGAGGTGTGTGAAGTCAAAGAATGGAGGTGTGCGAAGTCAAAGAATATAGGTGTGTGAAGTCATATAATGGAGGTGTGTGGAGTCATAGAATGGAGGTGTGTGAAATCATAGAATGAAGGTGTGTGAAGTCACGGAATGAAGGTGTGTTAAGTCACAGAACGGAGGTGTGTGAACTCAGAATGGAGGTGTGTGAAGTCCCAGAATGGAGGTGTGGGAAGTCATAGAATGGAGTTGTGTGAAGTCACAGAATGGAGTTGTGTGAATTCATAGAATGGAGGTGTGTGAAGTCATAGAATGGAGGTGTGTGAAGTCAAAGAATGGAGGTGTGTGAAGTCATAGAATGGAAGTGTGTGAAATCATGGAATGCAGGTGTGTGAAGCCAGAATTGAGGTGTGTGAAGTCACAGAATTGAGGTGTGTGAACTCAGAATGGAGGTGTGTGAAGTCACAGAATGGAGGTTTGTGAAATCATAGAATGAAGGTGTGTGAAGTCATAGAATGGAGGTGTGTGAAGTCAAAATGGAGGTGTGCGAACTCATAAAATGGAGATGTGTGAAGTCATGGAATGGAGTTGTGTGAAGTCCAAAAATAGAGGTGTGTGAAGTCACAGAATGGAGGTGTGTGAATTCAAAGAAAGGAAGTGTGTGAAGTCAAAATGGAGGTGTGTGAAGTAACCGAATGGAGGTGTGTGAAGTCACAGAATGTAGGTGTGTGAAGTCATAGAATGGAGGTTTGTGAAGTCACAGAATGGAGGTGTGTGAAGTCACAGAATGGAGGTGTGTGAAGTCAAAATGGAGGTGTGTGAACTCATAGAATGGAGGTTTGTGAACTCATAGAATGGAGGTGTGTGAAGTCATGCAATGGAGGTGTGTGAAGTCAAAGAATGGAGGTGTGTGAAGTCAAAAAATAAAAGTGTGTGAAGTCACAGAATGGAGGTGTGTGAAATCACAGAATGGAGGTGTGTGAAGTCAAAAATGTGGTGTGTAGAGTCACAAATGGAGGTGTGTGAACTCATAGAATGGAGGTGTGTGAAGTCAAAGAATGGAGGTGTGTGAAGTCATGGAATGGAGGTGTGTGAAGTCATAGAATGGATGTTTCTGAATAAGAATGAATGTCTGTGAAGTCATAGAATATAGGTGTATGAAGTCAAAATGGAGGTGTGTGAACTCATAGAATTGAGGTCTGAGAACTCATAGAATGGAGGTGTGTGAAGTCATGGTATAAAGATGTGTGAAGTCAAAGAATGCATTGTATGAAGTCAAACAATAAAGGTGTGTGAAGTCACAGAATGGAGGTGTGTGAAATCACAGAATGGAGGTGTGTGAAGTCATGGAATGTAGGTGTGTGAAGTCACAGAATGGAGATGTGTGAAGTCAGAATGGAGTTGTGTGAAGTCATCAAATGGAGGTGTGTAAAGTCACAAGGGAGGTGTGTGAAATCATAGAATGGAGGTGTGTGACGTCATAGAATGGAGGTGTGTGAAGTCACAAGGGAGGTGTGTGAAATCATAGAATGGAGGTGTCTGAAGTCACAGTATGGAGGTGTGTGAAGTCATAGAATGGAGCTGTGTGAAGTCAGATTGGAGGTGTGTGAAGTCACAGAATGGAGGTGTGTGAACTCAGAATGGAGGTGTGTGAAATCACATAATGGAGGTGTGTGAAGTCATAGAATGGAGGGGTGTGATCATAGAATGGATGTTTGTGAAGTAAGAATGAAGGTGTGTTAAGTCATAGAATGGAGGTGTGTGAAGGCACAGAATGGAGGTGTGTGAAGTCATAGAATGAGGCTGTGTGAAGTCATAATGGAGGTGTGTGAAGTCATAGAATGGAGGTCTGTGAAATCACAATGGAGGTGCGTGAAGTCATAATGGAGGTGTGTGAAGTCACAGAATTGAGGTGTGTGAAGTCACAGAATAGAGGTGTGTGAAGTCATAGAATGGAGGTGTGTGAAGTCATAGAATGGAGGTGTGTGATCATAGAATGGATGTTTGTGAAGTAAGAATGAAGGTGTGTTAAGTCATAGAATGGAGGTGTGTGAAGGCACAGAATGGAGGTGTGTGAAGTCATAGAATGAGGCTGTGTGAAGTCATAATGGAGGTGTGTGAAGTCATAGAATGGAGGTGTGTGAAATCACAATGGAGGTGTGTGAAGTCAAAGAATGGAGGTGTGTGAAATCATAGAAAGGAATCGTGTGAAGTCATAGAATGGAGGTGTGTGATGCCAGAATTGAGGTGTGTGAAGTCACAGAATTGAGGTGTGTGAACTCAGAATGGAGGTGTGTGAAGTCACAGAATGGAGGTTTGTAAAGTCATAGAATGGAGGTGTGTGAAGTCATAGAATGGATGTTTCTGAAGTAGAATGAAGGTGTGTGAAGTCACAGAATGTAGGTGTGTGAAGTCAAAATGGAGGAGTGCGAACTCATAAAATGGAGATGCGTGAAGTCATGGAATGGAGGTGTGTGAAGTCCAAAAATGGAGGTGTGGGAAGTCAAACAATGGTGGTGTGTGAAGGCACAGAATGGAGGTGTGTGAAGTCAAAGAATGGAAGTGTGTGAAGTCAAAATTGAGGCGTGTGAAGTCACAGAATGGAGGTGTGTGAAGTCATAGAATGGAGGTGTGTGTAGTCATAGAATGGAGGTGTGTGAAGTCACAGAATGGAGATGTGTGTAGTCACAGAATGGAGGTGTGTGAAGTCACAGAATGGAGGTGTGTGAACTCAGAGAATGGAGGTGTGTGAACTCAGAATGGAGGTGTGTGAAGTCACAGAACGGAGATTTGTGAAGTCATAGAATGGAGGTGCGTGAAGTCATAGAATGGATGTTGCTGAAGTAAGAATGAAGGTGTGTGAAGTCATAGAATGGAGGTGTGTGAAGTCAAAATGGAGGTGTGTGAACTCATAGAATGGAGGTGTGTGAAGTCATGGAATGGAGGTGTGTGAAGTCAAAGAATGGAGGTGTGTGAAGTCAAACAATAAAGGTGTGTGAAGTCACAGAATGGAGGTGTGTGAAATCACAGAATGCAGGTTTGTGAAGTCAAAAAGGTGGTGTGTAGAGTCACAAATGGAGGTGTGTGAACTCATACAATGGAGGTGTGTGATGTCAAAGAATGGAGGTGTGTGAAGTCATCGAATGGAAGTGTGGGAAGTCATGGAATGGAGGTGTGTGAAGCCACAGAATGGAGGTGTGTGAAGTCACAGAATGGAGGTGTGTGAAGTCATAGAATGGAGGTGTGTGAAGTCACAGAATGGAGGTGTGTGAAGTCATAGAATGGAGGTGTGTGAAGTCAGAATGCAGGTGTGTGAAGTCATTGAATGGAGGTGTGTGAAGTCAGAATGGAGGTGTGTGAAGTCATAGAATGGAGGTGTGTGAAGTCAGAATGGAGGTGTGTGAACTCATATAATGGAGGTGTGTGAAGTCACAATGGAGGTGTGTGAATTCATAGAATGGAGGTGAGTGAGTTCATACAATGGATGTTCCTAAAGTAAGAATGTAGGTGTGTGAAGTCATAGAATGGAGGTGTGTGAAGTCAAAATGGTGGTGTGTGAACTCATAGAATGGATGTGTGTGAACTGATAGAGTAGAGGTGTGCGAAGTCATGGAATGGAGGTGTGTGAAGTCAAAGAATGGAGGTGTGTGAAGTCAAACGATGGACGTGTGCGAAGTCACAGAATGGAAGTGTGTGAAGTCAAAATGGAGGTGTGTGAAGTCACAGAATGGAGGTGTGTGAAGTCACAGAATGGAGGTGTGTGAAGTCAAAATGGTGGTGTGTAACGTCACAAATGGAGGTGTGTGAAGTCACAGAATGTAGGTGTGTGAACTCAAAATGGAGTTGTGTGAAGTCAAAGAATGGAGGTGTGCGAAGTCAAAGAATATAGGTGTGTGAAGTCATAGAATGGAGGTGTGTGAAGTCATAGAATGGAGGTGTGTGAAATCATAGAATGAAGGTGTGTGAAGTCACGGTATGAAGGTGTGTTAAGTCACAGAACGGAGGTTTCTGAACTCAGAATGGAGGTGTGTGAAGTCCAGGAATGGAGGTGTGGGAAGTCATAGAATGGAGTTGTGTGAAATCACAGAATGTAGATGTGTGAATTCATAGAATGGAGGTTTGTGAAGTCATAGAATGGAGGTGTGTGAAATCACAGAATGGAAGTGTGTGAAGTCAAAGAATGGAGGTGTGTGAAGTCACAGAATGGAGGTGTGTGAACTCACAATGGAGGTGTGTGAAGTCAAAGAATGGAGGTCTGTGAAGTCATAGAATGGAAGTGTGTGAAGTCATAGAATGGAGGTGTGTGAAGCCAGAATTGAGTTGTGTGAAGTCACAGAATTGAGGTGTGTGAACTCAGAATGGAGGTGTGTGAAGTCACAGAATGGAGGTTTGTGAAATCATAGAATGGAGGTGTGTGAAGTCATAGAACGGATGTGTCTGAAGTAGAATGAAGATGTGTGAAGTCATAGAATGGAGGTGTGTGAAGTCAAAATGGAGGTGTGCGAACGCATAAAATGGAGATGTGTGAAGTCATGGAATGGAGGTGTGTGCAGTCCAAAAATAGAGGTGTGTGAAGTCAAACAATGTCAATGTGTGTGAAGTCACAGAATGGAGGTGTGTGAATTCAAAGAATGGAAGTGTGTGAAGTCAAAATGGAGGTGTGTGAAGTAACAGAATGGAGGTGTGTGAAGTCACAGAATGTAGGTGTGTAAAGTCATAGAATGGAGGTGTGTGAAGTCACAGAATGGAGGTGTGTGAAGTCACAGAATGGAGGTGTGTGAAGTCAAAATGGAGGTGTGTGAACTCATAGAATGGAGGTTTGTGAACTCATAGAATGGAGGTGTGTGAAGTCTGCAATGGAGGTGTGTGAAGTCAAAGAATTGAAGTGTGTGAAGTCAAACAATAAAGGTGTGTGAAGTCACAGAATGGAGGTGTGTGAAATCACAGAATGGAGGTGTGTGAAGTCAAAAATGTGGTGTGTAGAGTCACAAATGGAGGTGTGTTAACTCATAGAATGGAGGTGTGAGAAGTCAAAGAATGGAGGTGTGTGAAGTCATGGATTGGAGGTGTGTGAAGTCACAGAATGGAGGTGTGTGAAGTCATAGAATGGAGGTGTGTGAAGTCATAGAATGGATGTTTCTGAATAAGAATGAATGTGTGTGAAGTCATAGAATGGAGGTGTATGAAGTCAAAATGGAGGTGTGTGAACTCATAGAATGGAGGTGTGTGAAGTCATGGAATAAAGATGTGTGAAGTCAAAGAATGCATTGTGTGAAGTCAAACAATAAAGGTGCGTGAAGTCACAGAATGGAGGTGTGTGAAATCACAGAATGGAGGTGTGTGCAGTCACAAGGGAGGTGTGTGAAATCATAAAATGAAGGTGTGTGAAGTCACAGTATGGAGGTGTGTGAAGTCATAGAATGGAGCTGTGTGAAGTCAGATTTGAGGTGTGTGAAGTCACAGAATGGAGGTGTGTGAACTCAAAATGGAGGTGTGTGAAATCACAGAATGGAGGTGTGAAGTCATAGAATGGAGGTGTGTGAAGTCATAGAATAGAGCTGTGTGAAGTCAGAATGGAGGTGTGTGAAGTCACAGAATTGAGGTGTGTGAAGTCACAGAATAGAGGTGTGTGAAGTCATAGAATGGAGGTGTGTGAAGTCATAGAATGGAGGTGTGTGATCATAGAATGGATGTTTGTGAAGTAAGAATGAAGGTGTGTTAAGTCATAGAATGGAGGTGTGTGAAGGCACAGAATTGAGGTGTGTGAAGTCATAGAATGAGGCTGTGTGAAGTCATAATGGAGGTGTGTGAAGTCATAGAATGGAGGTGTGTGAAGTCAAAATGGAGGTGTGTGAACTCATAGAATGGAGGTGTGTGAAGTCATGGAATGGAGGTGTGTGAAGTGAAAGAATGGAGGTGTGTGAAGTCAAACAGTAAAGGTGTGTGAAGTCACAGAATGGAGGTGTGTGAAATCACAGAATTGAGGTTTGTGAAGTCAAAAAGGGGGTGTGTAGAGTCATAAATGGAGGTGTGTGAACTCATACAATGGGGGTGTGTGAAGTCAAAGAATGGAGGTGTGTGAAGTCATGGAATGGAAGTGTGGGAAGTCATGGAATGGAGGTGTGTGAAGTCATAGAATGGAGGTGTGTGAAGTCATACAATGGAGGTTTGTGAAATCATAGAATGGAGGTGGGTGAATTCATACAATGGATGTTCCTGAAGTAAGAATGTAGGTGTGTGATGTCATAGAATGGAGGTGTGTGAAGTCAAAGAATGGAGGGGTGTGAAGTCAAACAATGGAGGTGTACGAAGTCACAGAATGGATGTGTGTGAAGTCACAGAATGGAAGTGTGTGAAGTCAAAATGGAGGTGTGTGAAGTCACAGAATGGAGGTGTGTGAAGTCACAGAATGGAGGTTTGTGAAGTCAAAATGGTGGTGTGTAACGTCACAAATGGAGGTGTGTGAAGTCACAGAATGTAGGTGTGTGAACTCAAAATGGAGGTGTGTGAAGTCAAAGAATGGAGGTGTGCGAAGTCAAAGAATATAGGTGCGTGAAGTCATATAATGGAGGTGTGTGGAGTCATAGAATGGAGGTGTGTGAAATCATAGAATGAAGGTGTGTGAAGTCACGGAATGAAGGTGTGTTAAGTCACAGAACGGAGTTGTGTGAACTAAGAATGGAGGTGTGTGAAGTCCCAGAATGGAGGTGTGGGAAGTCATAGAATGGAGGTGTGTGAAGTCATAGAATTGAGGTGTGTGAACTCACAATGGAGGTGTGTGCAGTCAAAGAATGGAGGTGTGTGAAATCATAGAATGGAAGTGTGTGAAATCATAGAATGGAGGTGTGTGAAGCCAGAATTGAGGTGTGTGAAGTCACAGAATTGAGGTGTGTGAACTCAGAATGGAGGTGTGTGAAGTCACAGAATGGAGGTTTGTGAAATCATAGAATGAAGGTGTGTGAAGTCATAGAATGAAAGTGTGTGAAGTCAAAATGGAGGTGTGCGAACTCATAAAATGGAGATGTGTGAAGTCATGGAATGGAGTTGTGTGAAGTCCAAAAACAGAGGTGTGTGACGTCAAACAATGTTAATGTGTGTGAAGTCACAGAATGGAGGTGTGTGAATTCAAAGAATGAAAGTGTGTGAAATCAAAATGGAGGTGTGTGAAGTAACAGAATGGAGGTGTGTGAAGTCACAGAATGTAGGTGTGTGAAGTCATAGAATGGAGGTGTGTGAAGTCACAGAATGGAGGTGTGTGAAGTCAAAGAATGGAGGTGTGTGAAGTCAAAATGGAGGTGTGTGAACTCACATAATGGAGGTTTGTGAACTCATAGAATGGAGGTGTGTGAAGTCATGCAATGGAGGTGTGTGAAGTCAAAGAATGGAGGTGTGTGAAGTCAAACAATAAAGGTGTGTGAAGTCACAGAATGGAGGTGTGTGAAATCACAGAATGGAGGTGTGTGAAGTCAAAAATGTGGTGTGTAGATTCACAAATGGATGTGTGTGAACTCATAGAATGGAGGTGTGTGAAGTCAAAGAATGGAGGTGTGTGAAGTCATGGAATGGAGGTGTGTGAAGTCACAGAATGGAGGTGTGTGAAGTCATAGAATGGAGGTGTGTGAAGTCATAAAATGGATGTTTCTGAATAAGTATGAATGTCTGTGAAGTCATAGAATGGAGGTGTATGAAGTCAAAATGGAGGTGTGTGAACACATAGAATGGAGGTCTGAGAACTCATAGAATGGAGGTGTGTGAAGTCATGGTATAAAGATGTGTGAAGTCAAAGAATGCATTCTGTGAAGTCAAACAATAAAGGTGTGTGAAGTCACAGAATGGAGGTGTGTGAAATCACAGAATGGAGGTGTGTGAAGTCTTGGAATGTAGGTGTGTGAAGTCACAGAATGGAGGTGTGTGAAGTCAGAATGGAGTTGTGTGAAGTCAGATTGGAGGTGTGTGAAGTCACAGAATGGAGGTGTGTGAAGTCATAGAATGGAGGTGTGTGAAGTCACAAGGGAGGTGTGTGAAATCATAGAATGGAGGTGTGTGAAGTCACAGTATGGAGGTGTGTGAAGTCATAGAATGGAGCTGTGTGAAGTCAGATTGGAGGTGTGTGAAGTCACAGAATGGAGGTGTGTGATCTCAGAATGGAGGAGTTTGAAATCACAGATGGAGGTGTGTGAAGTCATAGAATGGAGGTGTGTGATCATAGAATGGATGTTTGTGAAGTAAGAATGAAGGTGTTTTAAGTCATAGAATGGAGGTGTGTGAAGGCACAGAATGGAGGTGTGAAGTCATAGAATGAGGCTGTGTGAAGTCATACTGGAGGTGTGTGAAGTCATAGAATGGAGGTGTGTGAAATCACAATGGAGGTGTGTGAAGTCATAATGGAGGTGTGTGAAGTCACAGAATTGAGGTGTGTGAAGTCACAGAATGGAGGTGTGTGAAGTCATAGAATGGAGGTGTGTGAAGTCATAGAATGGAGGTGTGTGATCATAGAATGGATGTTTGTGAAGTAAGAATGAAGGTGTGTTAAGTCATAGAATGGAGGTGTGTGAAGGCACAGAATGGAGGTGTGTGAAGTCATAGAATGAGGTTGTGTGAAGTCATAATGGAGGTGTGTGAAGTCATAGAATGGAGGTGTGTGAAATCACAATGGAGGTGTCTGAAGTCCAAGAATGGAGGTGTGTGAAGTCATAGAAAGGAATCGTGTGAAGTCATAGAATGGAGGTGTGTGAAGCCAGAATTGAGGTGTGTGAAGTCACAGAATTGAGGTGTGTGAACTCAGAATGGAGGTGTGTGAAGTCACAGAATGGAGGTTTGTAAAGTCATAGAATGGAGGTGTGTGAAGTCATAGAATGGATGTTTCTGAAGTAGAATGAAGGTGTGTGAAGTCACAGAATGTAGGTGTGTGAAGTCAAAATGGAGGTGTGCGAACTCTTAAAATGGAGATGCGTGAAGTCATGGAATGGAGGTGTGTGAAGTCAAAGAATGGAAGTGTGTGAAGTCAAAACTGAGGCGTGTGAAGTCACAGAATGGAGGTGTGTGAAATCACAGAATGGAGGTGTGTGAAGTCATAGAATGGAGGTGTGTGAAGTCACAGAATGGAAATGTGTGTAGTCACAGAATGGAGATGTGTGAAGTCACAGAATGGAGGTGTGTGAACTCAGAGAATGGAGGTGTGTGAACTCAGAATGGAGGTGTGTGAAGTCACAGAACGGAGATTTGTGAAGTCATAGAATGGAGGTGCGTGAAGTCATAGAATGGATGTTGCTGAAGTAAGAATGAAGGTGTGTGAAGTCATAGAATGGAGGTGTGTGAAGTCAAAATGGAGGAGTGTGAACTCATAGAATGGAGGTGTGTGAAGTCATGGAATGGAGGTGTGTGAAGTCAAAGAATGGAGGTGTGTGAAGTCAAACAATAAAGGTGTGTGAAGTCACAGAATGGAGGTGTGTGAAATCACAGAATGCAGGTTTGTGAAGTCAAAAGGTGGTGTGTAGAGTCACAAATGGAGGTGTGTGACCTCATACAATGGAGGTGTGTGAAGTGAAAGAATGGAGGTGTGTGAAGTCATCGAATGGAAGTGTGGGAAGTCATGGAATGGAGGTGTGTGAAGCCACAGAATGGAGGTGGGTGAAGTCAGAATGGAGTTGTGTGAAGTCAGAGAATGGAGGTGTGTGAAGTCAGAATGGAGGTGTGTGAAGTCATACAATGGAGGTGTGTGAAGTCAGAATGGAAGGGTGTGAACTCATAGAATGGAGGTGTGTGAAGTCACAATGGAGGTGTGTGAAGTCATAGAATGGAGGTGTGTGAACTCAGAATGGAGGTGTGTGAAGTCACAGAATGGAGGTTTGTAAAGTCATAGAATGGAGGTGTGTGAAGTCATAGAATGGATGTTTCTGAAGTAGAATGAAGGTGTGTGAAGTCACAGAATGTAGGTGTGTGAAGTCAAAATGGAGGTGTGCGAACTCTTAAAATGGAGATGCGTGAAGTCATGGAATGGAGGTGTGTGAAGTCCAAAAATGGAGGTGTGGGAAGTCAAACAATGGTGGTGTGTGAAGTCACAGAATGGAGGTGTGTGAAGTCAAAGAATGGAAGTGTGTGAAGTCAAAACTGAGGCGTGTGAAGTCACAGAATGGAGGTGTGTGAAATCACAGAATGGAGGTGTGTGAAGTCATAGAATGGAGGTGTGTGAAGTCACAGAATGGAAATGTGTGTAGTCACAGAATGGAGATGTGTGAAGTCACAGAATGGAGGTGTGTGAACTCAGAGAATGGAGGTGTGTGAACTCAGAATGGAGGTGTGTGAAGTCACAGAACGGAGATTTGTGAAGTCATAGAATGGAGGTGCGTGAAGTCATAGAATGGATGTTGCTGAAGTAAGAATGAAGGTGTGTGAAGTCATAGAATGGAGGTGTGTGAAGTCAAAATGGAGGAGTGTGAACTCATAGAATGGAGGTGTGTGAAGTCATGGAATGGAGGTGTGTGAAGTCAAAGAATGGAGGTGTGTGAAGTCAAACAATAAAGGTGTGTGAAGTCACAGAATGGAGGTGTGTGAAATCACAGAATGCAGGTTTGTGAAGTCAAAAAGGTGGTGTGTAGAGTCACAAATGGAGGTGTGTGAACTCATACAATGGAGGTGTGTGATGTCAAAGAATGGAGGTGTGTGAAGTCATCGAATGGAAGTGTGGGAAGTCATGGAATGGAGGTGTGTGAAGCCACAGAATGGAGGTGTGTGAAGTCACAGAATGGAGGTGTGTGAAGTCATAGAATGGAGGTGTGTGAAGTCACAGAATGGAGGTGTGTGAAGTCATAGAATGGAGGTGTGTGAAGTCAGAATGCAGGTGTGTGAAGTCATTGAATGGAGGTGTGTGAAGTCAGAATGGAGGTGTGTGAAGTCATAGAATGGAGGTGTGTGAAGTCAGAATGGAGGTGTGTGAACTCATATAATGGAGGTGTGTGAAGTCACAATGGAGGTGTGTGAATTCATAGAATGGAGGTGAGTGAGTTCATACAATGGATGTTCCTAAAGTAAGAATGTAGGTGTGTGAAGTCATAGAATGGAGGTGTGTGAAGTCAAAATGGTGGTGTGTGAACTCATAGAATGGATGTGTGTGAACTGATAGAGTAGAGGTGTGCGAAGTCATGGAATGGAGGTGTGTGAAGTCAAAGAATGGAGGTGTGTGAAGTCAAACAATGGACGTGTGCGAAGTCACAGAATGGAAGTGTGTGAAGTCAAAATGGAGGTGTGTGAAGTCACAGAATGGAGGTGTGTGAAGTCACAGAATGGAGGTGTGTGAAGTCAAAATGGTGGTGTGTAACGTCACAAATGGAGGTGTGTGAAGTCACAGAATGTAGGTGTGTGAACTCAAAATGGAGTTGTGTGAAGTCAAAGAATGGAGATGTGCGAAGTCAAAGAATATAGGTGTGTGAAGTCATAGAATGGAGGTGTGTGAAGTCATAGAATGGAGGTGTGTGAAATCATAGAATGAAGGTGTGTGAAGTCACGGTATGAAGGTGTGTTAAGTCACAGAACGGAGGTTTGTGAACTCAGAATGGAGGTGTGTGAAGTCCAGGAATGGAGGTGTGGGAAGTCATAGAATGGAGTTGTGTGAAATCACAGAATGGAGATGTGTGAATTCATAGAATGGAGGTTTGTGAAGTCATAGAATGGAGGTGTGTGAAATCACAGAATGGAAGTGTGTGAAGTCAAAGAATGGAGGTGTGTGAAGTCACAGAATGGAGGTGTGTGAACTCACAATGGAGGTGTGTGAAGTCAAAGAATGGAGGTCTGTGAAGTCATAGAATGGAAGTGTGTGAAGTCATAGAATGGAGGTGTGTGAAGCCAGAATTGAGTTGTGTGAAGTCACAGAATTGAGGTGTGTGAACTCAGAATGGAGGTGTGTGAAGTCACAGAATGGAGGTTTGTGAAATCATAGAATGGAGGTGTGTGAAGTCATAGAACGGATGTGTCTGAAGTAGAATGAAGATGTGTGAAGTCATAGAATGGAGGTGTGTGAAGTCAAAATGGAGGTGTGCGAACGCATAAAATGGAGATGTGTGAAGTCATGGAATGGAGGTGTGTGCAGTCCAAAAATAGAGGTGTGTGAAGTCAAACAATGTTAATGTGTGTGAAGTCACAGAATGGAGGTGTGTGAATTCAAAGAATGGAAGTGTGTGAAGTCAAAATGGAGGTGTGTGAAGTAACAGAATGGAGGTGTGTGAAGTCACAGAATGTAGGTGTGTAAAGTCATAGAATGGAGGTGTGTGAAGTCACAGAATGGAGGTGTGTGAAGTCAGAGAATGGAGGTGTGTGAAGTCAAAATGGAGGTGTGTGAACTCATAGAATGGAGGTTTGTGAACTCATAGAATGGAGGTGTGTGAAGTCTGCAATGGAGGTGTGTGAAGTCAAAGAATTGAAGTGTGTGAAGTCAAACAATAAAGGTGTGTGAAGTCACAGAATGGAGGTGTGTGAAATCACAGAATGGAGGTGTGTGAAGTCAAAAATGTGGTGTGTAGAGTCACAAATGGAGGTGTGTTAACTCATAGAATGGAGGTGTGAGAAGTCAAAGAATGGAGGTGTGTGAAGTCATGGATTGGAGGTGTGTGCAGTCACAAGGGAGGTGTGTGAAATCATAAAATGAAGGTGTGTGAAGTCACAGTATGGAGGTGTGTGAAGTCATAGAATGGAGCTGTGTGAAGTCAGATTTGAGGTGTGTGAAGTCACAGAATGGAGGTGTGTGAACTCAAAATGGAGGTGTGTGAAATCACAGAATGGAGGTGTGAAGTCATAGAATGGAGGTGTGTGAAGTCATAGAATAGAGCTGTGTGAAGTCAGAATGGAGGTGTGTGAAGTCACAGAATTGAGGTGTGTGAAGTCACAGAATAGAGGTGTGTGAAGTCATAGAATGGAGGTGTGTGAAGTCATAGAATGGAGGTGTGTGATCATAGAATGGATGTTTGTGAAGTAAGAATGAAGGTGTGTTAAGTCATAGAATGGAGGTGTGTGAAGGCACAGAATTGAGGTGTGTGAAGTCATATAATGAGGCTGTGTGAAGTCATAATGGAGGTGTGTGAAGTCATAGAATGGAGGTGTGTGAAGTCAAAATGGAGGTGTGTGAACTCATAGAATGGAGGTGTGTGAAGTCATGGAATGGAGGTGTGTGAAGTCAAAGAATGGAGGTGTGTGAAGTCAAACAGTAAAGGTGTGTGAAGTCACAGAATGGAGGTGTGTGAAATCACAGAATTGAGGTTTGTGAAGTCAAAAAGGGGGTGTGTAGAGTCATAAATGGAGGTGTGTGAACTCATACAATGGGGGTGTGTGAAGTCAAAGAATGGAGGTGTGTGAAGTCATCGAATGGAAGTGTGGGAAGTCATGGAATGGAGGTGTGTGAAGCCACAGAATGGAGGTGTGTGAAGTCAGAATGGAGTTGTGTAAAGTCATAGAATGGAGGTGTGTGAAGTCAGAATGGAGGTGTGTGAAGTCATACAATGGAGGTGTGTGAAGTCAGAATGGAGGTGTGTGAACTCACAGAATGGAGGTGTGTGAAGTCACAATGGAGGTGTGTGAAGTCATAGAATGGAGGTGTGTGAAGTCATAGAATGGAGGTGTGTGAAGTCATACAATGGAGGTTTGTGAAATCATAGAATGGAGGTGGGTGAATTCATACAATGGATGTTCCTGAAGTAAGAATGTAGGTGTGTGATGTCATAGAATGGAGGTGTGTGAAGTCAAAGAATGGAGGGGTGTGAAGTCAAACAATGGAGGTGTACGAAGTCACAGAATGGAGGTGTGTGAAGTCACAGAATGGAAGTGTGTGAAGTCAAAATGGAGGTGTGTGAAGTCACAGAATGGAGGTGTGTGAAGTCACAGAATGGAGGTTTGTGAAGTCAAAATGGTGGTGTGTAACGTCACAAATGGAGGTGTGTGAAGTCACAGAATGTAGGTGTGTGAACTCAAAATGGAGGTGTGTGAAGTCAAAGAATGGAGGTGTGCGAAGTCAAAGAATATAGGTGCGTGAAGTCATATAATGGAGGTGTGTGGAGTCATAGAATGGAGGTGTGTGAAATCATAGAATGAAGGTGTGTGAAGTCACGGAATGAAGGTGTGTTAAGTCACAGAACGGAGTTGTGTGAACTAAGAATGGAGGTGTGTGAAGTCCCAGAATGGAGGTGTGGGAAGTCATAGAATGGAGGTGTGTGAAGTCATAGAATTGAGGTGTGTGAACTCACAATGGAGGTGTGTGCAGTCAAAGAATGGAGGTGTGTGAAGTCATAGAATGGAAGTGTGTGAAATCATAGAATGGAGGTGTGTGAAGCCAGAATTGAGGTGTGTGAAGTCACAGAATTGAGGTGTGTGAACTCAGAATGGAGGTGTGTGAAGTCACAGAATGGAGGTTTGTGAAATCATAGAATGAAGGTGTGTGAAGTCATAGAATGAAAGTGTGTGAAGTCAAAATGGAGGTGTGCGAACTCATAAAATGGAGATGTGTGAAGTCATGGAATGGAGTTGTGTGAAGTCCAAAAACAGAGGTGTGTGACGTCAAACAATGTTAATGTGTGTGAAGTCACAGAATGGAGGTGTGTGAATTCAAAGAATGAAAGTGTGTGAAATCAAAATGGAGGTGTGTGAAGTAACAGAATGGAGGTGTGTGAAGTCACAGAATGTAGGTGTGTGAAGTCATAGAATGGAGGTGTGTGAAGTCACAGAATGGAGGTGTGTGAAGTCAAAGAATGGAGGTGTGTGAAGTCAAAATGGAGGTGTGTGAACTCACATAATGGAGGTTTGTGAACTCATAGAATGGAGGTGTGTGAAGTCATGCAATGGAGGTGTGTGAAGTCAAAGAATGGAGGTGTGTGAAGTCAAACAATAAAGGTGTGTGAAGTCACAGAATGGAGGTGTGTGAACTCACATAATGGAGGTTTGTGAACTCATAGAATGGAGGTGTGTGAAGTCATGCAATGGAGGTGTGTGAAGTCAAAGAATGGAGGTGTGTGAAGTCAAACAATAAAGGTGTGTGAAGTCACAGAATGGAGGTGTGTGAAATCACAGAATGGAGGTGTGTGAAGTCAAAAATGTGGTGTGTAGAGTCACAAATGGATGTGTGTGAACTCATAGAATGGAGGTGTGTGAAGTCAAAGGATGGAGGTGTGTGAAGTCATGGAATGGAGGTGTGTGAAGTCACAGAATGGAGGTGTGTGAAGTCATAGAATGGAGGTGTGTGAAGTCATAAAATGGATGTTTCTGAATAAGTATGAATGTCTGTGAAGTCATAGAATGGAGGTGTATGAAGTCAAAATGGAGGTGTGTGAACACATAGAATGGAGGTCTGAGAACTCATAGAATGGAGGTGTGTGAAGTCATGGTATAAAGATGTGTGAAGTCAAAGAATGCATTCTGTGAAGTCAAACAATAAAGGTGTGTGAAGTCACAGAATGGAGGTGTGTGAAATCACAGAATGGAGGTGTGTGAAGTCTTGGAATGTAGGTGTGTGAAGTCACAGAATGGAGGTGTGTGAAGTCAGAATGGAGTTGTGTGAAGTCAGATTGGAGGTGTGTGAAGTCACAGAATGGAGGTGTGTGAAGTCATAGAATGGAGGTGTGTGAAGTCACAAGGGAGGTGTGTGAAATCATAGAATGGAGGTGTGTGAAGTCACAGTATGGAGGTGTGTGAAGTCATAGAATGGAGCTGTGTGAAGTCAGATTGGAGGTGTGTGAAGTCACAGAATGGAGGTGTGTGATCTCAGAATGGAGGAGTTTGAAATCACAGATGGAGGTGTGTGAAGTCATAGAATGGAGGTGTGTGATCATAGAATGGATGTTTGTGAAGTAAGAATGAAGGTGTTTTAAGTCATAGAATGGAGGTGTGTGAAGGCACAGAATGGAGGTGTGAAGTCATAGAATGAGGCTGTGTGAAGTCATACTGGAGGTGTGTGAAGTCATAGAATGGAGGTGTGTGAAATCACAATGGAGGTGTGTGAAGTCATAATGGAGGTGTGTGAAGTCACAGAATTGAGGTGTGTGAAGTCACAGAATGGAGGTGTGTGAAGTCATAGAATGGAGGTGTGTGAAGTCATAGAATGGAGGTGTGTGATCATAGAATGGATGTTTGTGAAGTAAGAATGAAGGTGTGTTAAGTCATAGAATGGAGGTGTGTGAAGGCACAGAATGGAGGTGTGTGAAGTCATAGAATGAGGTTGTGTGAAGTCATAATGGAGGTGTGTGAAGTCATAGAATGGAGGTGTGTGAAATCACAATGGAGGTGTCTGAAGTCCAAGAATGGAGGTGTGTGAAGTCATAGAAAGGAATCGTGTGAAGTCATAGAATGGAGGTGTGTGAAGACAGAATTGAGGTGTGTGAAGTCACAGAATTGAGGTGTGTGAACTCAGAATGGAGGTGTGTGAAGTCACAGAATGGAGGTTTGTAAAGTCATAGAATGGAGGTGTGTGAAGTCATAGAATGGATGTTTCTGAAGTAGAATGAAGGTGTGTGAAGTCACAGAATGTAGGTGTGTGAAGTCAAAATGGAGGTGTGCGAACTCTTAAAATGGAGATGCGTGAAGTCATGGAATGGAGGTGTGTGAAGTCAAAGAATGGAAGTGTGTGAAGTCAAAACTGAGGCGTGTGAAGTCACAGAATGGAGGTGTGTGAAATCACAGAATGGAGGTGTGTGAAGTCATAGAATGGAGGTGTGTGAAGTCACAGAATGGAAATGTGTGTCTTCACAGAATGGAGATGTGTGAAGTCACAGAATGGAGGTGTGTGAACTCAGAGAATGGAGGTGTGTGAACTCAGAATGGAGGTGTGTGAAGTCACAGAACGGAGATTTGTGAAGTCATAGAATGAAGGTGTGTGAAGTCATAGAATGGAGGTGTGTGAAGTCAAAATGGAGGAGTGTGAACTCATAGAATGGAGGTGTGTGAAGTCATGGAATGGAGGTGTGTGAAGTCATAGAATGGAGGTGTGTGAAGTCAAACAATAAAGGTGTGTGAAGTCAAAGAATGGAGGTGTGTGAAATCACAGAATGCAGGTTTGTGAAGTCAAAAAGGTGGTGTGTAGAGTCACAAATGGAGGTGTGTGAACTCATACAATGGAGGTGTGTGAAGTGAAAGAATGGAGGTGTGTGAAGTCATCGAATGGAAGTGTGGGAAGTCATGGAATGGAGGTGTGTGAAGCCACAGAATGGAGGTGTGTGAAGTCAGAATGGAGTTGTGTGAAGTCAGAGAATGGAGGTGTGTGAAGTCAGAATGGAGGTGTGTGAAGTCATACAATGGAGGTGTGTGAAGTCAGAATGGAAGGGTGTGAAATCATAGAATGGAGGTGTGTGAAGTCACAATGGAGGTGTGTGAAGTCATAGAATGGAGGTGTGTGAACTCAGAATGGAGGTGTGTGAAGTCACAGAATGGAGGTGTGTGAAGTGATAGAATGGAGGTGTGTGAAGTCAGAATGCAGGTGTGTGAAGTCATAGAATGGAGGTGTGTGAAGTCAGAATGGAGTTGTGTGAAGTCATTGAATGGAGGTGTGTGAAGTCAGAATGGAGGTGTGTGAAGTCATAGAATGGAGGTGTGTGAAGTCAGAATGGAGGTGTGTGAACTCATATAATGGAGGTGTGTGAAGTCACAATGGAGGTGTGTGAAGTCATAGAATGGAGTTGAGTGAGTTCATACAATGGATGTTCCTGAAGTAAGAATGTAGGTGTGTGAAGTCATAGAATGGAGGTGTGTGAAGTCAAAATGGTGGTGTGTGAACTCATAGAATGGATGTGTGTGAACTGATAGAGTAGAGGTGTGTGAAGTCATGGAATGGAGGTGTGTGAAGTCAAAGAATGGAGGTGTGTGAAGTCAAACAATGGAGGTGTGCGAAGTCACAGAATGGAAGTGTGTGAAGTCAAAATGGATGTGTGTGAAGTCACAGAATGGAGGTGTGTGAAGTCACAGAATGGAGGTGTGTGAAGTCAAAATGGTGGTGTGTAACGTCACAAATGGAGGTGTGTGAAGTCACAGAATGTAGGTGTGTGAACTCAAAATGGAGGTGTGTGAAGTCAAAAATGGAGGTGTGCGAAGTCAAAGAATATAGGTGTGTGAAGTCATAGAATGGAGGTGTGTGAAGTCATAGAATGGAGGTGTGTGAAATCATAGAATGAAGGTGTGTGAAGTCACGGTATGAAGGTGTGTTAAGTCACAGAACGGAGGTTTGTGAACTCAGAATGGAGGTGTGTGAAGTCCCAGAATGGAGGTGTGGGAAGTCATAGAATGGAGTTGTGTGAAGTCACAGAATGGAGATGTGTGAATTCATAGAATGGAGGTTTGTGAAGTCATAGAATGGAGGTGTGTGAAGTCACAGAATGGAGGTGTGTGAAGACAAATTATAGAGGTGTGTGAAGTCACAGAATGGAGGTGTGTGAACTCACAATGGAGGTGTGTGAAGTCAAAGAATGGAGGTGTGCGAAGTCATAGAATGGAAGTGTGTGAAGTCATAGAATGGAGGTGTGTGAAGCCAGAATTGAGTTGTGTGAAGTCACAGAATTGAGGTGGGTAAACTCAGAATGGAGGTGTGTGAAGTCACAGAATGGAGGTTTGAAAAATCATAGAATGGAGGTGTGTGAAGTCATAGAACGGATGTTTCTGAAGTAGAATGAAGGTGTGTGAAGTCATAGAATGGAGGTGTGTGAAGTCAAAATGGAGGTGTGCGAATGCATAAAATGGAGATGTGTGAAGTCATGGAATGGAGGTGTGTGCAGTCCAAAAATAGAGGTGTGTGAAGTCAAAAAATGTTAATGTGTGTGAAGTCACAGAATGGAGGTGTGTGAATTCAAAGAATGGAAGTGTGTGAAGTCAAAATGGAGGTGTGTGAAGTAACAGAATGGAGGTGTGTGAAGTCACAGAATGTAGGTTTGTGAAGTCATAGAATGGAGGTGTGTGAAGTCACAGAATGGAGGTGTGTGAAATCACAGAATGGAGGTGTGTGAAGTCATAGAATGGAGGTGTGTGAAGTCACAGAATGGAAATGTGTGTAGTCACAGAATGGAGATGTGTGAAGTCACAGAATGGAGGTGTGTGAACTCAGAGAATGGAGGTGTGTGAACTCAGAATGGAGGTGTGTGAAGTCACAGAACGGAGATTTGTGAAGTCATAGAATGGACGTGCGTGAAGTCATAGAATGGATGTTGCTGAAGTAAGAATGAAGGTGTGTGAAGTCATAGAATGGAGGTGTGTGAAGTCAAAATGGAGGAGTGTGAACTCATAGAATGGAGGTGTGTGAAGTCATGGAATGGAGGTGTGTGAAGTCAAAGAATGGAGGTGTGTGAAGTCAAACAATAAAGGTGTGTGAAGTCACAGAATGGAGGTGTGTGAAATCACAGAATGCAGGTTTGTGAAGTCAAAAAGGTGGTGTGTAGAGTCACAAATGGAGGTGTGTGAACTCAGAGAATGGAGGTGTGTGAACTCAGAATGGAGGTGTGTGAAGTCACAGAACGGAGATTTGTGAAGTCATAGAATGGAGGTGCGTGAAGTCATAGAATGGATGTTGCTGAAGTAAGAATGAAGGTGTGTGAAGTCATAGAATGGAGGTGTGTGAAGTCAAAATGGAGGAGTGTGAACTCATAGAATGGAGGTGTGTGAAGTCATGGAATGGAGGTGTGTGAAGTCATAGAATGGAGGTGTGTGAAGTCATAAAATGGATGTTTCTGAATAAGTATGAATGTCTGTGAAGTCATAGAATGGAGGTGTATGAAGTCAAAATGGAGGTGTGTGAACACATAGAATGGAGGTCTGAGAACTCATAGAATGGAGGTGTGTGAAGTCATGGTATAAAGATGTGTGAAGTCAAAGAATGCATTCTGTGAAGTCAAACAATAAAGGTGTGTGAAGTCACAGAATGGAGGTGTGTGAAATCACAGAATGGAGGTGTGTGAAGTCTTGGAATGTAGGTGTGTGAAGTCACAGAATGGAGGTGTGTGAAGTCAGAATGGAGTTGTGTGAAGTCAGATTGGAGGTGTGTGAAGTCACAGAATGGAGGTGTGTGATCTCAGAATGGAGGAGTTTGAAATCACAGATGGAGGTGTGTGAAGTCATAGAATGGAGGTGTGTGATGATAGATTGGATGTTTGTGAAGTAAGAATGAAGGTGTTTTAAGTCATAGAATGGAGGTGTGTGAAGGCACAGAATGGAGGTGTGAAGTCATAGAATGAGGCTGTGTGAAGTCATACTGGAGGTGTGTGAAGTCATAGAATGGAGGTGTGTGAAATCACAATGGAGGTGTGTGAAGTCATAATGGAGGTGTGTGAAGTCACAGAATTGAGGTGTGTGAAGTCACAGAATGGAGGTGTGTGAAGTCATAGAATGGAGGTGTGTGAAGTCATAGAATGGAGGTGTGTGATCATAGAATGGATGTTTGTGAAGTAAGAATGAAGGTGTGTTAAGTCATAGAATGGAGGTGTGTGAAGGCACAGAATGGAGGTGTGTGAAGTCATAGAATGAGGCTGTGTGAAGTCATAATGGAGGTGTGTGAAGTCATAGACTGGAGGTGTGTGAAATCACAATGGAGGTGTCTGAAGTCCAAGAATGGAGGTGTGTGAAGTCATAGAAAGGAATCGTGTGAAGTCATAGAATGGAGGTGTGTGAAGCCAGAATTGAGGTGTGTGAAGTCACAGAATTGAGGTGTGTGAACTCAGAATGGAGGTGTGTGAAGTCACAGAATGGAGGTTTGTAAAGTCATAGAATGGAGGTGTGTGAAGTCATAGAATGGATGTTTCTGAAGTAGAATGAAGGTGTGTGAAGTCACAGAATGTAGGTGTGTGAAGTCAAAATGGAGGTGTGCGAACTCTTAAAATGGAGATGCGTGAAGTCATGGAATGGAGGTGTGTGAAGTCCAAAAATGGAGGTGTGGGAAGTCAAACAATGGTGGTGTGTGAAGTCACAGAATGGAGGTGTGTGAAGTCAAAGAATGGAAGTGTGTGAAGTCAAAACTGAGGCGTGTGAAGTCACAGAATGGAGGTGTGTGAAATCACAGAATGGAGGTGTGTGAAGTCATAGAATCGAGGTGTGTGAAGTCACAGAATGGAAATGTGTGTAGTCACAGAATGGAGATGTGTGAAGTCACAGAATGGAGGTGTGTGAACTCAGAGAATGGAGGTGTGTGAACTCAGAATGGAGGTGTGTGAAGTCACAGAACGGAGATTTGTGAAGTCATAGAATGGAGGTGCGTGAAGTCATAGAATGGATGTTGCTGAAGTAAGAATGAAGGTGTGTGAAGTCATAGAATGGAGGTGTGTGAAGTCAAAATGGAGGAGTGTGAACTCATAGAATGGAGGTGTGTGAAGTCATGGAATGGAGGTGTGTGAAGTCAAAGAATGGAGGTGTGTGAAGTCAAACAATAAAGGTGTGTGAAGTCACAGAATGGAGGTGTGTGAAATCACAGAATGCAGGTTTGTGAAGTCAAAAAGGTGGTGTGTAGAGTCACAAATGGAGGTGTGTGAACTCATACAATGGAGGTGTGTGAAGTGAAAGAATGGAGGTGTGTGAAGTCATCGAATGGAAGTGTGGGAAGTCATGGAATGGAGGTGTGTGAAGCCACAGAATGGAGGTGTGTGAAGTCAGAATGGAGTTGTGTGAAGTCAGAGAATGGAGGTGTGTGAAGTCAGAATGGAGGTGTGTGAAGTCATACAATGGAGGTGTGTGAAGTCAGAATGGAAGGGTGTGAACTCATAGAATGGAGGTGTGTGAACTCAGAATGGAGGTGTGTGAAGTCAGAATGAAGGTGCTTGAAGTCATAGAATGGAGGTGTGTGAAGTCAGAATGGAGTTGTGTGAAGTCATTGAATGGAGGTGTGTGAAGTCAGAATGGAGGTGTGTGAAGTCATAGAATGGAGGTGTGTGAAGTCAGAATGGAGGTGTGTGAACTCATATAATGGAGGTGTGTGAAGTCACAATGGAGGTGTGTGAAGTCATAGAATGGAGTTGAGTGAGTTCATACAATGGATGTTCCTGAAGTAAGAATGTAGGTGTGTGAAGTCATAGAATGGAGGTGTGTGAAGTCAAAATGGTGGTGTGTGAACTCATAGAATGGATGTGTGTGAACTGATAGAGTAGAGGTGTGTGAAGTCATGGAATGGAGGTGTGTGAAGTCAAAGAATGGAGGTGTGTGAAGTCAAACAATGGAGGTGTGCGAAGTCACAGAATGGAAGTGTGTGAAGTCAAAATGGATGTGTGTGAAGTCACAGAATGGAGGTGTGTGAAGTCACAGAATGGAGGTGTGTGAAGTCAAAATGGTGGTGTGTAACGACACAAATGGAGGTGTGTGAAGTCACAGAATGTAGGTGTGTGAACTCAAAATGGAGGTGTGTGAAGTCAAAGAATGGAGGTGTGCGAAGTCATAGAATGGAGGTGTGTGAAGTCAGAATGGAGGTGTGTGAAGTCATAGAATGGAGGTGTGTGAAGTCATAGAATGGATGTGTGTGAAATCATAGAATGAAGGTGTGTGAAGTCACGGTATGAAGGTGTGTTAAGTCACAGAACGGAGGTTTGTGAACTCAGAATGGAGGTGTGTGAAGTCCCAGAATGGAGGTGTGGGAAGTCATAGAATGGAGTTGTGTGAAGTCACAGAATGGAGATGTGTGAATTCATAGAATGGAGGTGTGTGAAGTCATAGAATGGAGGTGTGTGAAGTCACAGAATGGAGGTGTGTGAAGACAAATTATAGAGGTGTGTGAAGTCACAGAATGGAGGTGTGTGAACTCACAATGGAGGTGTGTGAAGTCAAAGAATGGAGGTGTGCGAAGTCATAGAATGGAAGTGTGTGAAGTCATAGAATGGAGGTGTGTGAAGCCAGAATTGAGTTGTGTGAAGTCACAGAATTGAGGTGGGTAAACGCAGAATGGAGGTGTGTGAAGTCACAGAATGGAGGTTTGTGAAATCATAGAATGGAGGTGTGTGAAGTCATAGAACGGATGTTTCTGAAGTAGAATGAAGGTGTGTGAAGTCATAGAATGGAGGTGTGTGAAGTCAAAATGGAGGTGTGCGAATGCATAAAATGGAGATGTGTGAAGTCATGGAATGGAGTTGTGTGCAGTCCAAAAATAGAGGTGTGTGAAGTCAAAAAATGTTAATGTGTGTGAAGTCACAGAATGGAGGTGTGTGAATTCAAAGAATGGAAGTGTGTGAAGTCAAAATGGAGGTGTGTGAAGTAACAGAATGGAGGTGTGTGAAGTCACAGAATGTAGGTTTGTGAAGTCATAGAATGGAGGTGTGTGAAGTCACAGAATGGAGGTGTGTGAAGTCAGAGAATGGAGGTGTGTGAAGTCAAAATGGAGGTGTGTGAACTCATAGAATGGAGGTTTGTGAACTCATAGAATGGAGGTGTGTGAAGTCATGAAATGGAGGTGTGTGAAGTCAAAGAATGGAGGTGTGTGAAGTCAAACAATAAAGGTGTGTGAAGTCACAGATTGGAGGTGCGTGAAATCACAGAATGGAGGTGTGTGAAGTCAAAAATGTGGTGTGTAGAGTCACAAATGGAGGTGTGTTAACTCATAGAATGGAGGTGTGAGAAGTCAAAGAATGGAGGTTTGTGAAGTCATGGATTGGAGGTGTGTGAAGTCACAGAATGGAGGTGTGTGAAGTCATAGAATGGAGGTGTGTGAAGTCATAGAATGGATGTTTCTGAAGTAAGAATGAAGGTGTGTGAAGTCATAGAATGGAGGTGTGTGAAGTCAAAATGGAGGTGTGTGAACTCATAGAATGGAGGTCTGAGAACTCATAGAATGGAGGTGTGTGAAGTCATGGAATAAAGGTGTTTGAAGTCAAAGAATGGAGGTGTGTGTAGTCACAGAATGGAGGTGTGGAAGTCATAGAATGGAGGTGTGTGAAGTCAGAATGGAGGTGTTTGAAGTCATAGAATGGAGGTGTGTGAAGTCATAATGTAGGTGTGTGAAGTCACAGAATTGAGGTGTGTGAAGTCACAGAATGGAGGTGTGTAAAGTCATAGAATGGAGGTGTGTGAAGCCATAGAATGGAGGTGTGTGAAGTCATAATATAGGTGTGTGAACTCACAGAATTGAGGTGTGTGAAGTCACAGAATGGAGATGTGTGAAGGCACAGAATGGAGGTGTGTGAAGTCATAAAATGGAGCTGTGTGAAGTCAGAATGGAGGTGTGTGAAGTCATAGAATGGAGGTGTGTGAACTCACAATGGAGATGTGTGAAGTTAAAAAATGGAGGTGTGTGAAGTCAAAAATGGAAGTGTGTGAAGTCATAGAATGGATGTGTGTGAAGTCATAGAATGGAGGTGTGTGAAGTCATAGAATGGAGGTGTGTGAAGTCACAGAATTGATGTTTTTGAAGTCAGAATGGAGGTGTGTGAAGTCAGAATGGAGGTTTGTGAAGTCATAGAATGGAGGTGTGTGAAGTCATAGAATGGAGGTGTGTGAAGTCATAGAATGGAGGTGTGTGAAATCATAGAATGGAGGTGTGGGAAGGCATAGAGTGGAGCTGTGTGAAGTCAGATTGGAGGTGTGCGAAGTCACAGAATGGAGGTGTGTGAAGTCATTGAATGGAGCTGGGTGAAGTCAGAATGGAGGTGTGTGAAGTCACAGAATTGAGGTGTGTGAACTCAGAACAGATGTGTGTGAAGTCAGAGAATCTAGGTGTGTGAAGTGATAGAATGGAGGTGTGTGAAGTCATAGATTGGAGGTGTGTGAAGTCATACTGGAGGTTTGTGAAGTCACAGAATTGAGGTGTGTGAAGTCACAGAATGGAGGTGGGTGAAGTCATAGAATACAGGTGTGTGAAGTCAGAACGGACCTGTGTGAAGTCAGAGAATGGAGGTGCTGCGTTAAGTCACAGAATGGAGGTTTGTGAACCCAGAATGGAGGTGTGTGAAGTCAAAGAATGGAAGTGTGTGAAGTCATAGAATGGAGGTGTGTGAAGTCATAGAATGGAGGTGTGTGAAGTCATAGAATGGAGGTGTGTGAAGTCACAGAATTGATGTTTTTGAAGTCAGAATGGAGGTGTGTGAAGTCAGAATGGAGGTTTGTGAAGTCATAGAATGGAGGTGTGTGAAGTCATAGAATGGAGGTGTGTGAAGTCATAGAATGGAGGTGTGTGAAATCATAGAATGGAGGTGTGGGAAGGCATAGAGTGGAGCTGTGTGAAGTCAGATTGGAGGTGTGCGAAGTCACAGAATGGAGGTGTGTGAAGTCATTGAATGGAGCTGGGTGAAGTCAGAATGGAGGTGTGTGAAGTCACAGAATTGAGGTGTGTGAACTCAGAACAGATGTGTGTGAAGTCACAGAATCTAGGTGTGTGAAGTGATAGAATGGAGGTGTGTGAAGTCATAGAATGGAGGTGTGTGAAGTCATACTGGAGGTTTGTGAATTCACAGAATTGAGGTGTGTGAAGTCACAGAATGGAGGTGCGTTAAGTCACAGAATGGAGGTTTGTGAACCCAGAATGGAGGTGTGTGAAGTCATAGAACGGATGTTTCTGAAGTAGAATGAAGGTGTGTGAAGTCATAGAATGGAGGTGTGTGAAGTCAAAATGGAGGTGTGCGAACTTATAAAATGGAGATGTGTGAAGTCATGGAATGGAGGTGTGTGAAGTTCAAAAATAGAGGTGTGTGAAGTCAAACAATGTTAATGTGTGTGAAGTCACAGAATGGAGGTGTGTGAATTCAAAGAATGGAAGTGTGTGAAGTCAAAATGGAGGTGTGTGAAGTAACAGAATGGAGGTGTGTGAAGTCACAGAATGTAGGTGTGTGAAGTCATAGAATGGAGGTGTGTGAAGTCACAGAATAGAGGTGTGTGAAGTCACAGAATGGAGGTGTGTGAAGTCAAAATGGGGGTGTGTGAACTCATAGAATGGAGGTTTATGAACTCATAGAATGGAGGTGTGTGAAGTCATGCAATGGAAGGTGTATGAAGTCAAACAATGGAGGTGTGTGAAGTCAAACAATAAAGGTGTGTGAAGTCACAGAATGGAGGTGTGTGAAATCAAAGAATGGAGGTGTGTGAAGTCAAAAATGTGGTGTGTAGAGTCACAAATGGAGGTGTGTGAACTCATAGAATGGAGGTGTGTGAAGTCAAAGAATGGAGGTGTGTGAAGTCATGGAATGGAGGTGTGTGAAGTCACAGAATGGAGGTGTGTGAAGTCATAGAATGGAGGTGTGTGAAGTCATAGAATGGATGTTTCTGAATACGAATGAATGTGTGTGAAGTCATAGAATGGAGGTGTATGAAGTCAAAATGGAGGTGTGTGAACTCATAGAATGGAGGTCTGAGGACTCATAGAATGGAGTTGTGTGAAGTCATGGAATAAAGGTGTGTGAAGTCAAGGAATTCATTGTGTGAAGTCAAACAATAAAGGTGTGTGAAGTCACAGAATGGAGGTGTGTGAAAGCACAGAATGGATGTGTGTGCAGTCATGGAATGGAGGTGTGTGAAGTCACAGAATGGAGGTGTGTGAAGTCGGAATGGAGTTGTGTGAAGTCATAGAATGGAGGTGTGTGAAGTCACAAGGGAGGTGTGTGAAATCATAGAATGGAGGTGTGTGAAGTCATCGAATGGAGGTGTGTGAAGTCATGGAATGGATGTGTGTGAAGTCATGGAATGGAGGAGTGTGAAGTCAGAATGGCGTTGTGTGAAGTCATAGAATGGAGGTGTGTGAAGTCACAAGGGAGGTGTGTGAAATCATAGAATGGATGTGTGTGAAGTCACAGTATGGAGGTGTGTGAAGTCATAGAATGGAGCTGTGTGAAGTCAGATTGGAGGTGTGTGAAGTCACAGAATGGAGGTGTGTGAACTCAGAATGGAGGTGTGTGAAGGCACAGAATGGAGGTGTGTGAAGTCATAGAATGAGGCTGTGTGAAGTCATAGAATGGAGGTGTGTGAAGTCATAATGGAGGTGTGTGAACTCACAGAATTGAGGTGCGTGAAGTCACAGAATGGAGGTGTGTGAAGTCATAGAATGGAGGTGTGTGAAGCCATAGAATGGACGTGTGTGATCATAGAATGGATGTTTGTGAAGTAAGAATGAAGGTGTGTTAAGTCATAGAATGGAGGTGTGTGAAGGCACAGAATGGAGGTGTGTGAAGTCATAGAATGAGGCTGTGTGAAGTCATAATGGAGGTGTGTGAAGTCATATAATGGAGGTGTGTGAAATCACAATGGAGGTGTGTGAAGTCAAAGAATGGAGGTGTGTGAATTCATAGAAAGGAATTGTGTGAAGTCATAGAATGGAGGTGTGTGAAGTCACAGAATTGAGGTGTGTGAACTCAGAATGGAGGTGTGTGAAGTCACAGAATGGAGTTGTGGAAGTCATAGAATGGAGGTGTGTGAAGTCAGAATGAAGGTGTGTGAAGTCATAGAATGGAGGTGTTTGAAGTCATAATGGAGGTGTGTGAAGTCACAGAATTGAGATGTGTGAAGTCACGGAATGGAGGTGTGTAAAGTCATAGAATGGAGGTGTGTGAAGTCATAGAATGGAGGTGTGTGAAGTCATAGAATGAATGTTTGTGAAGTAAGAATGAAGGTGTGTTAAGTCATAAAATGGAGATGTGTGAAGGCACAGAATGGAGGTGTGTGAAGTAATAGAATGGAGCTGTGTGAAGTCAGAATGGAGGTGTGTGATGTCATAGAGTGGATGTGTGTGAACTCAAAATGGAGATGTGTGAAGTCAAAAAATGGATTTGTGTGAAGTCAAAGAATGGAAGTGTGTGAAGTCATTGAATGGAGGTGTGTGAAGTCATAGAATGGAGGTGTGTCAAATCATAGAATGGAGGTGTGTGAAGTCACAGAATTGATGTTTGTGAAGTCAGAATGGAGGTGTGTGAAGTCAGAATGGAGGTTTGTGAAGTCATAGAATGGAGGTGTGTGAAGTCATAGAATGGAGGTGTGTGAAGTCATAGAATGGAGGTGTGTGAAGTCACAATGCAGGTGTGTGAACTCATAGAATGGAGGTGTGTGAAGTCATAGAATGGAGGTGTGTGAAGTCACAGAATGGAGGTGTGTGAAGTCATAGAATGGAGGTGTGTGAAGTCATAGAATGGAGGTGTGTGAAGTCATAGAATTGATGTTTGTGAAGTAAGAATGAAGGTGTGTTAAGTCCTAGAATGGAGATGTGTGAAGGCACAGAATGGAGGTGTGTGAAGTCATAGAATGGAGCTGTGTGAAGTGAGAATGGAGGTGTGTGAAGTCAAAGAATGAAGGTGTGTGAACTCACAATGGAGATGTGTGAAGTCAAATAATGCAGGTGTGTGAAGTCAAAGAATGGAAGTGTGTGAAGTCATAGAATGGAGGTGTGTGAAGTCATAGAATGGAGGTGTGTGAAGTCATAGAATGGCGGTGTGCGAAGTCACAGATTTGATGTTTGTGCAGTCAGAATGGAGGTGTGTGAAGTCAGAATGGAGGTTTGTGAAGTCATAGAATGGAGGTGTGTGAAGTCGTAGAATGGATGTGTGTGAAGTCAAAGAATTGATGTTTGTGAAGTGAGAATGGAGGTGTGTGAACTCACAATGGAGGTGTGTGAAGTCAAAGAATGGAGGTGTGTGAAGTCCCAGAATTGATGTTTGTGAAGTCAGAAAGGAGGTGTGTGAAGTCAGAATGGAGGTGTGTGAAGTCACAGAATGGAGGTGTGTGAAGTCACAATGCAGGTGTGTGAACTCATAGAATGGAGGTGTGTGAAGTCACAGAATGGAGGTGTGTGAAGTCATAGAATGGAGGTGTGTGAAGTCATAGAATGGAGGTGTGTGAAGTCATAGAATGGAGGTGTGTGAAGTCATACAATGGAGGTTTGTGAAGTCATAGAATGGAGGTGGGTGAATTCATACAATGGATGTTCCTGAAGTAAGGATTTAGGTGTGTGAGGTCATAGAATGGAGGTGTGTGAAGTCAAACAATAAAAGTGTGTGAATTCACAGAATGGAGGTCTGTGAAGTCATAGAATGGAGGTGTGTGAAGTCACAGAATGGAGGAGTGTGAAGTCAAACAATAAAAGTGTGTGAAGTCACAGAATGGAGGTCTGTGAAGTCATAGAATGGAGGTGTGTTAAGTCACAGAATGGAGGTGTGTAAACTCAGAGAATGGAGGTGTGTGAACTCAGAATGGAGGTGTGTAAAGTCACAGAACGGAGATTTGTGAAGTCATAGAATGGAGGTACTTGCAGTCATAGAATGGATGTTTCTGAAGTAAGAATGAAGGTGTGTGAAGTCATAGAAGGGAGGTGTGTGAAGTCAAAATGGAGGTGTGTGAACTCATAGAATGGAGGTGTGTGAACTCATAGAATGGAGGTGTGTGAAGTCATGGAATGGAGGTGTGTGAAGTCAAAGAATGGAGGTGTGTGAAGTCAAACAATAAAGGTGTGTGAAGTCACAGAATGGAGGTGTGTGAAATCACAGAATGGAGGTTTGTGAAGTCAAAAAGGTGGTGTGTAGAGTCACAAATGGAGGTGTGTGAAGTCAGAATGGAGGTGTGTGAACTCATAGAATGGAGGTGTGTGAAGTCACATAATGGAGGTGTGGGAAGTCATCGAATGGAGGTGTGGGAAGTCATGGAATGGAGGTGTGTAAAGTCACAGAATGGAGGTGTGTGAAGTCAGAATGGAGTTGTGTGAAGTCATAGAATGGAGTTGTGTGAATTCAAAATGGAGGTGTGTGAAGTCATAGAATGGAGGTGTGTGAAGTCAGAAGGGAGGTGTGTGAACTCATAGAATAGAGGTGTGTGAAGTCACAATGGAGGTGTGTGAAGTCATAGAATGGAGGTGTGTGAAGTCACAGAATGGAGGTGTGTGAAGTCATAGAATGGAGCTGTGTGAAGTCAGTTTGGATGTGTGTGAAGTCACAGAATGGAGGTGTGTGAAGTCATAGAATGGAGGTGTGTGAAGTCATAAAATGGAGGTGTGTGAAGTCATAGAATGGATGTTTGTGAAGTAAGAATGAAGGTGTGTTAAGACCTAGAATGGAGATGTGTGAAGGCACAGAATGGAGGTGTGTGAAGTCATAGAATGGAGCTGTGTGAAGTCAGAATGGAGGTGTGTGAAGTCATAGAATGAAGGTGTGTGAACTCACAATTGAGATGTTTGAAGTCACAGAATGGAGGTGTGTGAAGTCAAAGAATGGAAGTGTGTGAAGTCATAGAATGGAGGTGTGTGAAGTCATAGAATGGGTGTGTGTGAAGTCATAGAATGGAGGTGTGCGAAGTCATACAATGGAGGTTTGTGAAGTCATAGAATGGAGGTGGGTGAATTCATACAATGGATGTTCCTGAAGTAAGAATGTAGGTGTGTGAGGTCATAGAATGGAGGTGTGTGAAGTCAAACAATAAAAGTGTGTGAATTCACAGAATGGAGGTCTGTGAAGTCATAGAATGGAGGTGTGTGAAGTCACAGAATGGAGGAGTGTGAAGTCAAACAATAAAAGTGTGTGAAGTCACAGAATGGAGGTCTGTGAAGTCATAGAATGGAGGTGTGTTAAGTCACAGAATGGAGGTGTGTAAACTCAGAGAATGGAGGTGTGTGAACTCAGAATGGAGGTGTGTAAAGTCACAGAACGGAGATTTGTGAAGTCATAGAATGGAGGTACTTGCAGTCATAGAATGGATGTTTCTGAAGTAAGAATGAAGGTGTGTGAAGTCATAGAAGGGAGGTGTGTGAAGTCAAAATGGAGGTGTGTGAACTCATAGAATGGAGGTGTGTGAACTCATAGAATGGAGGTGTGTGAAGTCATGGAATGGAGGTGTGTGAAGTCAAAGAATGGAGGTGTGTGAAGTCAAACAATAAAGGTGTGTGAAGTCACAGAATGGAGGTGTGTGAAATCACAGAATGGAGGTTTGTGAAGTCAAAAAGGTGGTGTGTAGAGTCACAAATGGAGGTGTGTGAAGTCAGAATGGAGGTGTGTGAACTCATAGAATGGAGGTGTGTGAAGTCACATAATGGAGGTGTGGGAAGTCATCGAATGGAGGTGTGGGAAGTCATGGAATGGAGGTGTGTAAAGTCACAGAATGGAGGTGTGTGAAGTCAGAATGGAGTTGTGTGAAGTCATAGAATGGAGTTGTGTGAATTCAAAATGGAGGTGTGTGAAGTCATAGAATGGAGGTGTGTGAAGTCAGAAGGGAGGTGTGTGAACTCATAGAATAGAGGTGTGTGAAGTCACAATGGAGGTGTGTGAAGTCATAGAATGGAGGTGTGTGAAGTCACAGAATGGAGGTGTGTGAAGTCATAGAATGGAGCTGTGTGAAGTCAGTTTGGATGTGTGTGAAGTCACAGAATGGAGGTGTGTGAAGTCATAGAATGGAGGTGTGTGAAGTCATAAAATGGAGGTGTGTGAAGTCATAGAATGGATGTTTGTGAAGTAAGAATGAAGGTGTGTTAAGACCTAGAATGGAGATGTGTGAAGGCACAGAATGGAGGTGTGTGAAGTCATAGAATGGAGCTGTGTGAAGTCAGAATGGAGGTGTGTGAAGTCATAGAATGAAGGTGTGTGAACTCACAATTGAGATGTTTGAAGTCACAGAATGGAGGTGTGTGAAGTCAAAGAATGGAAGTGTGTGAAGTCATAGAATGGAGGTGTGTGAAGTCATAGAATGGGTGTGTGTGAAGTCATAGAATGGAGGTGTGCGAAGTCATACAATGGAGGTTTGTGAAGTCATAGAATGGAGGTGGGTGAATTCATACAATGGATGTTCCTGAAGTAAGAATGTAGGTGTGTGAGGTCATAGAATGGAGGTGTGTGAAGTCAAACAATAAAAGTGTGTGAATTCACAGAATGGAGGTCTGTGAAGTCATAGAATGGAGGTGTGTGAAGTCACAGAATGGAGGAGTGTGAAGTCAAACAATAAAAGTGTGTGAAGTCACAGAATGGAGGTCTGTGAAGTCATAGAATGGAGGTGTGTTAAGTCACAGAATGGAGGTGTGTAAACTCAGAGAATGGAGGTGTGTGAACTCAGAATGGAGGTGTGTAAAGTCACAGAACGGAGATTTGTGAAGTCATAGAATGGAGGTACTTGCAGTCATAGAATGGATGTTTCTGAAGTAAGAATGAAGGTGTGTGAAGTCATAGAAGGGAGGTGTGTGAAGTCAAAATGGAGGTGTGTGAACTCATAGAATGGAGGTGTGTGAACTCATAGAATGGAGGTGTGTGAAGTCATGGAATGGAGGTGTGTGAAGTCAAAGAATGGAGGTGTGTGAAGTCAAACAATAAAGGTGTGTGAAGTCACAGAATGGAGGTGTGTGAAATCACAGAATGGAGGTTTGTGAAGTCAAAAAGGTGGTGTGTAGAGTCACAAATGGAGGTGTGTGAAGTCAGAATGGAGGTGTTTGAACTCATAGAATGGAGGTGTGTGAAGTCACATAATGGAGGTGTGGGAAGTCATCGAATGGAGGTGTGGGAAGTCATGGAATGGAGGTGTGTAAAGTCACAGAATGGAGGTGTGTGAAGTCAGAATGGAGTTGTGTGAAGTCATAGAATGGAGTTGTGTGAAGTCAAAATGGAGGTGTGTGAAGTCATAGAATGGAGGTGTGTGAAGTCAGAATGGAGGTGTGTGAACTCATAGAATAGAGGTGTGTGAAGTCACAATGGAGGTGTGTGAAGTCATAGAATGGAGGTGTGTGAAGTCACAGAATGGAGGTGTGTGAAGTCATAGAATGGAGCTGTGTGAAGTCAGTTTGGATGTGTGTGAAGTCACAGAATGGAGGTGTGTGAAGTCATAGAATGGAGGTGTGTGAAGTCATAAAATGGAGGTGTGTGAAGTCATAGAATGGATGTTTGTGAAGTAAGAATGAAGGTGTGTTAAGACCTAGAATGGAGATGTGTGAAGGCACAGAATGGAGGTGTGTGAAGTCATAGAATGGAGCTGTGTGAAGTCAGAATGGAGGTGTGTGAAGTCATAGAATGAAGGTGTGTGAACTCACAATTGAGATGTGTGAAGTCACAGAATGGAGGTGTGTGAAGTCAAAGAATGGAAGTGTGTGAAGTCATAGAATGGAGGTGTGTGAAGTCATAGAATGGAGGTGTGTGAAGTCATAGAATGGAGGTGTGTGAAGTCATACAATGGAGGTTTGTGAAGCCATAGAATGGAGGTGGGTGAATTCATACAATGGATGTTCCTGAAGTAAGAATGTAGGTGTGTGAAGTCATAGAATGGAGGTGTGTGAAGTCAAAATGGTGGTGTGTGAACTCATAGAATGGATGTGTGGGAACTGACAGAGTAGAGGTGTGTGAAGTCATGGAATGGAGGTGTGTGAAGTCAAAGAATGGAGGTGTGTGAAGTCAAACAATGGAGGTGTGCGAAGTCACAGAATGGAGGTGTGCGAAGTCACAGAATGGAAGTGTGTGAAGTCAAAATGGAGGGGTGTGAAGTCACAGAATGGAGAAGTGTGAAGTCACAGAATGGAGGTTTGTGAAGTCAAAATGGTGGTGTGTAACGTCGCAAATGGAGGTGTGTGAAGTCACAGAATGTAGGTGTGTGAACTCAAAATGGAGGAGTGTGAAGTGAAAGAATGGAGGTGTGCTAAGTCAAAGAATATAGGTTTGTGAAGTCATAGAATGGAGGTGTGTGAAGTCATAGAATGGAGGTGTGTGAAATCATAGAATGAAGGTGTGTGAAGTCACGGAATGAAGGTGTGTTAAGTCACAGAACGGAGGTGTGTGAACTCAGAATGGAGGTGTGTGAAGTCCCAGAATGGAGGTGTGGGAAGTCATAAAATGGAGTTGTGGGAAGTCACAGAATGGAGATGTGTGAATTCATAGAATGGAGGTGTGTGAAGTCATAGAATGGAGGTGTGTGAAGTCACAGAATGGAGGTGTGTGAAGTCAAAGAATGGAGGTGTTTGAAGTCACAGAATGGAGGTGTGTGAACTCACAATGGAGGTGTGTGAAGTCAAAGAATGGAGGTGTGTGAAGTCATAGAATGGAAGTGTGTGAAGTCATAGAATGGAGGTGTGTGAAGCCAGAATTGAGGTGTGTGAAGTCACAGAATTGAGGTGTGTGAACTCAGAATGGAGGTGTGTGAAGTCACAGACTGGAGGTTTGTGAAATCATAGAATGGAGGTGTGTGAAGTCACAATGGAGGTGTGTGAAGTCATAGAATGGAGGTGTGTGAAGTCACAGAATGGAGGTGTGTGAAGTCATAGAATGGAGCTGTGTGAAGTCAGTTTGGAGGTGTGTGAAGTCACAGAATGGAGGTGTGTGAACTCAGAATGGAGGTGTGTGAAGTCACAGAATGGAGGTGTGTGAAGTCATAGAATGGAGGTGTGTGAAGTCATAAAATGGAGGTGTGTGAAGTCATAGAATGGATGTGTGTGAAGTAAGAATGAAGGTGTGTTAAGACCTAGAATGGAGATGTGTGAAGGCACAGAATGGAGGTGTGTGAAGTCATAGAATGGAGCTGTGTGAAGTCAGAATGGAGCTGTGTGAAGTCATAGAATGAAGGTGTGTGAACTCACGATTGAGATGTGTGAAGTCAAAAATGGAGGTGTGTGAAGTCAAAGAATGGAAGTGTGTGAAGTCATAGAATGGAGGTGTGTGAAGTCATAGAATGGAGGTGTGTGAAGTCATAGAATGGACGTGTATGAAGTCATAGAATGGAGGTGTGTGAAGTCATGGAATGGAGGTGTGTGAAGTCATACAATGGAGGTTAGTGAAGTCATAGATTGGAGGTGGGTGAATTCATACAATGGATGTTCCTGAAGTAAGAATGTAGGTGTGTGAAGTCATAGAATGGAGGTGTGTGAAGTCAAAATGGTGGTGTGTGAACTCATAGAATGGATGTGTGTGAACTGATAGAGTAGAGGTGTGTGAAGTCATGGAATGGAGGTGTGTGAAGTCAAAGAATGGAGGTGTGTGAAGTCAAACAATGGAGGTGTGCGAAGTCACAGAATGGAGGTGCGTGAAGTCACAGAATGGAAGTGTGTGAAGTCAAAATGGAGGGGTGTGAAGTCACAGAATGGAGAAGTGTGAAGTCACAGAATATAGGTTGGTGAAGTCAAAATGGTGGTGTGTAACGTCGCAAATGGAGGTGTGTGAAGTCACAGAATGTAGGTGTGTGAACTCAAAATGGAGGAGTGTGAAGTGAAAGAATGGAGGTGTGCGAAGTCAAAGAATATAGGTGTGTGAAGTCGTAGAATGGAGGTGTGTGAAGTCATAGAATGGAGGTGTGTGAAATCATAGAATGAAGGTGTATGAAGTCACGGAATGAAGGTGTGTTAAGTCACAGAACGGAGGTGTGTGAACTCAGAATGGAGGTGTGTGAAGTCCCAGAATGGAGGTTTGGGAAGTCATAGAATGCAGTTGTGTGAAGTCATAGAATGGAGGTGTGTGAAGTCACAGAATGGAGATGTGTGAATTCATAGAATGGAGGTGTGTGAAGTCATAGAATGGAGGTGTGTGAAGTCACAGAATGGAGGTGTGTGAAGTCAAAGAATGGAGGTGCATGAAGTCACAGAATGGAGGTGTGTGAACTCACAATGGAGGTGTGTGAAGTCAAAGAATGGAGGTGTGTGAAGTCATAGAATGGAAGTGTGTGAAGTCTTAGAATGGAGGTGTGTGAAGCCAGAATTGAGGTGTGTGAAGTCACAGAATTGAGGTGTGTGAACTCAGAATGGAGGTGTGTGAAGTCACAGAATGGAGTTTTGTGAAATCATAGAATGGAGGTGTGTGAAGTCATAGAACGGATATTTCTGAAGTAGAATGAATGTGTGTGAAGTCATAGAATGGAGGTGTGTGAAGTCAAAATGGAGGTGTGCGAACTCATAAAATGGAGATGTGTGAAGTCATGGAATGGAGGTGTGTGAAGTTCAAAAATAGAGGTGTGTGAAGTCAAACAATGTTAATGTGTGTGAAGTCACAGAATGGAGGTGTGTGAATTCAAAGAATGGAAGTGTGTGAAGTCAAAATGGAGGTGTGTGAAGTAACAGAATGGAGGTGTGTGAAGTCAAAATGGAGGTGTGTGAACTCATAGAATGGAGGTGTGTGAAGTCACAGAATGTAGGTGTGTGAAGTCATAGAATGGAGGTGTGTGAAGTCACAGAATGGAGGTGTGTGAAGTCACAGAATGGAGGTTTATGAACTCATAGAATGGAGGTGTGTGAAGTCATGCAATGGAGGTATATGAACTCAAAGAATGGAGGTGTGTGAAGTCAAACAATAAAGGTGTGTGAAGTCACAGAATGAAGGTGTGTGAAATCAAAGAATAGAGGTGTGTGAAGTCAAAAATGTGGTGTGTAGAGTCACAAATGGAGGTGTGTGAACTCATAGAATGGAGGTGTGTGAAGTCAAGGAATGCATTGTGTGAAGTCAAACAATAAAGGTGTGTGAAGTCACAGAATGGAGGTGTGTGAAAGCACAGAATGGATGTGTGTGCAGTCATGGAATGGAGGTGTGTGAAGTCACAGAATGGAGGTGTGTGAAGTCGGAATGGAGTTGTGTGAAGTCATAGAATGGAGGTGTGTGAAGTCACAAGGGAGGTGTGTGAAATCATAGAATGGAGGTGTGTGAAGTCATCGAATGGAGGTGTGTGAAGTCATGGAATGGATGTGTGTGAAGTCATGGAATGGAGGTGTGTGAAGTCACAGAATGGAGGTGTGTGAAGTCAGAATGGTGTTGTGTGAAGTCATAGAATGGAGGTGTGTGAAGTCACAAGGGAGGTGTGTGAAATCATAGAATGGATGTGTGTGAAGTCACAGTATGCAGGTGTGTGAAGTCATAGAATGGAGCTGTGTGAAGTCAGATTGGAGGTGTGTGAAGTCACAGAATGGAGGTGTGTGAACTCAGAATGGAGGTGTGTGAAATCACAGAATGGAGGTGTGAAGTCATAGAATGGAGGTGTGTGAAGTCATAGAATGGAGGTGTGTGAAGTCATAATGGAGGTGTGTGAACTCACAGAATTGAGGTGCGTGAAGTCACAGAATGGAGGTGTGTGAAGTCATAGAATGGAGGTGTGTGAAGTCATAGAATGGAGGTGTGTGAAGTCATAGAATGGATGTTTGTGAAGTAAGAATGAAGGTGTGTTAAGTCATAGAATGGAGGTGTGTGAAGGCACAGAATGGAGGTGTGTGAAGTCATAGAATGAGGCTGTGTGAAGTCATAATGGAGGTGTGTGAAGTCATATAATGGAGGTGTGTGAAATCACAATGGAGGTGTGTGAAGTCAAAGAATGGAGGTGTGTGAATTCATAGAAAGGAATTGTGTGAAGTCATAGAATGGAGGTGTGTGAAGTCACAGAATTGAGGTGTGTGAACTCAGAATGGAGGTGTGTGAAGTCACAGAATGGAGGTTTGAAAAGTCATAGAATGGAGGTGTGTGAAGTCATAGAATGGATGTTTCTGACGTAGAATGAAGGTGTGTGAAGTCATAGAATGTAGGTGTGTGAAGTCAAAATGGAGGTGTGCGAACTCATAAAATGGAGATGCGTGAAGTCATGGAATGTAGGTGTGTGAATTCCAAAAATGGAGGTGTGTGAAGTCAAACAATGGTGGTGTGTGAAGTCACAGAATGGAGGTGTGTGAAGTCAAAGAATGGAAGTGTGTGAAGTCAAAATTGAGGTGTGTGAAGTCACAGAATGGAGGTGTGTGAAGTCACAGAATGGAGGTGTGTGAAGTCATAGAATGGAGGTGTGTGAAGTCACAGAATGGAGATGTGTTTAGTCACAGAATGGAGGTGTGTGAAGTCACAGAATGGAGGTGTGTGAAGTCACAGAATGGAGGTGTGTGAACTGACAATGGAGGCGTGTAAAGTCCCAGAATGCAGGTGTGTGAAGTCAAACAATAAAGGTGTGTGAAGTCACAGAATGGAGGTCTGTGAAGTCATAGAATGGAGGTGTGTTAAGTCACAGAATGGAGGTGTGTGAAGTCAGATAATGGAGGTGTGTGAACTCAGAATGGAGGTGTGTGAAATCACAGAACGGAGATTTGTGAAGTCATAGAATGGAAGTGCGTGAAGTCATATAATGGATGTTCCTGAAGTAAGAATGAACGTGTGTGAAGTCATAGAATGTAGGTTTGTGAAGTCAAAATGGAGGTGTGTGAACTCATAGAATGGAGGTGTGTGAACTCATAGAATGGAGGTGTGTGAAGTCATGGAAAGGAGGTGTGTGAAGTCAAAGTATGGAGGTGTATGAAGTCATACAATATAGTTGTGTGAAGTCACAGAATGGAGGTGTGTGAAATCACAGAATGGAGGTGTGTGAAGTCAAAAAGGTGGTGTGTAGAGTCACAAATGGAGGTGTGTGAACTCATAGAATGGAGGTGTGTGAAGTCAAAGAATGGAGGTGTGTGAAGTCATGGAATGGAGGTGTGTGAAGTCATGGAATGGAGATATGTGAAGTCACAGAATGGAGGTGTGTGAAGTCAGAATGGAGTTGTGTGAAGTCATAGAATGGAGGTGTGTGAAGTCAGAATGGAGGTGTGTGAAGTCATAGAATGGAGGTGTGTGAAGTCAGAATGGAGGTGTGTGAACTCATAGAAAGGAGGTGTGTGAAGTCACAATGGAGGTATGTGAAGTCATAGAATGGTGGTGTGTGAAGTCACAGAATGGAGTTGTGGAAGTCATAGAATGGAGGTGTGTGAAGTCAGAATGGATGTGTGTTAAGTCATAGAATGGAGGTGTGTGAAGTCATAATGGAGGTGTGTGAAGTCACAGAATTGAGGTGTGTGAAGTCACGGAATGGAGGTGTGTAAAGTCACAGAATGGAGATGTGTGTAGTCACAGAATGGAGGTGTGTGAAGTCACAGAATGGAGGTGTGTGAAGTCACAGAATGGAGGTGTGTGAACTGACAATGGGGGCGTGTAAAGTCCCAGAATGCAGGTGTGTGAAGTCAAACAATAAAGGTGTGTGAAGTCACAGAATGGAGGTCTGTGAAGTCATAGAATGGAGGTGTGTTAAGTCACAGAATGGAGGTGTGTGAAGTCAGATAATGGAGGTGTGTGAACTCAGAATGGAGGTGTGTGAAATCACAGAACGGAGATTTGTGAAGTCATAAAATGGAAGTGCGTGAAGTCATATAATGGATGTTCCTGAAGTAAGAATGAACGTGTGTGAAGTCATAGAATGTAGGTTTGTGAAGTCAAAATGGAGGTGTGTGAAGTCATAGAATGGAGGTGTGTGAACTCATAGAATGGAGGTGTGTGAAGTCATGGAAAGGAGGTGTGTGAAGTCAAAGAATGGAGGTGTATGAAGTCATACAATAAAGGTGTGTGAAGTCACAGAATGGAGGTGTGTGAAATCACAGAATGGAGGTGTGTGAAGTCAAAGAATGGAGGTGTGTGAAGTCATGGAATGGAGGTGTGTGAAGTCATGGAATGGAGGTATGTGAAGTCACAGAATGGAGGTGTGTGAAGTCAGAATGGAGTTGTGTGAAATCATAGAATGGAGGTGTGTGAAGTCAGAATGGAGGTGTGTGAAGTCATAGAATGGAGGTGTGTGAAGTCAGAATGGAGGTGTGTGAACTCATAGAATGGAGGTGTGTGAAGTCACAATGGAGGTATGTGAAGTCATAGAATGGTGGTGTGTGAAGTCACAGAATGGAGTTGTGGAAGTCATAGAATGGAGGTGTGTGAAGTTAGAATGGATGTGTGTGAAGTCATAGAATGGAAGTGTGTGAAGTCATAATGGAGGTGTGTGAAGTCACAGAATTGAGGTGTGTGACGTCACGGAATGGAGGTGTGTAAAGTCATAGAATGGAGGTGTGTGAAGTCATAGAATGGAGGTGTGTGAAGTCATAGAATGAATGTTTGTGAAGTAAGAATGAAGGTGTGTTAAGTCATAAAATGGAGATGTGTGAAGGCACAGAATGGAGGTGTGTGAAGTAATAGAATGGAGCTGTGTGAAGTCAGAATGGAGGTGTGTGATGTCATAGAGTGGAGGTGTGTGAACTCAAAATGGAGATGTGTGAAGTCAAAAAATGGAGTTGTGTGAAGTCAAAGAATGGAAGTGTGTGAAGTCATAGAATGGAGGTGTGTGAAGTCATAGAATGGAGGTGTGTGAAGTCACAGAATTGATGTTTGTGAAGTCAGAATGGAGGTGTGTGAAGTCAGAATGGAGGTTTGTGAAGTCATAGACTGGAGGTGTGTGAAGTCATACAATGGAGGTGTGTGAAGTCATAGAATGGAGGTGTGTGAAGTCACAATGCAGGTGTGTGAACTCATAGAATGGAGGTGTCTGAAGTCAGAATGGAGTTGTGTGAAGTCATAGAATGGAGGTGTGTGAAGTCAGAATTAAGGTGTGTGAAGTCATAGAATGGAGGTTTGTGAAGTCAGAATGGAGGTGTGTGAACTCATAGAATGGAGCTGTGTGAAGTCACAATGGAGGTGTGTGAAGTCATAGAATGGAGGTGTGTGAAGTCACAGAATGGAGGTGTGTGAACTGACAATCGAGGCGTGTAAAGTCCCAGAATGCAGGTGTGTGAAGTCAAACAATAAAGGTGTGTGAAGTCACAGAATGGAGGTCTGTGAAGTCATAGAATGGAGGTGTGTTAAGTCACAGAATGGAGGTGTGTGAAGTCAGATAATGGAGGTGTGTGAACTCAGAATGGAGGTGTGTGAAATCACAGAACGGAGATTTGTGAAGTCATAGAATGGAAGTGCGTGAAGTCATATAATGGATGTTCCTGAAGTAAGAATGAACGTGTGTGAAGTCATAGAATGTAGGTTTGTGAAGTCAAAATGGAGGTGTGTGAACTCATAGAATGGAGGTGTGTGAACTCATAGAATGGAGGTGTGTGAAGTCATGGAAAGGAGGTGTGTGAAGTCAAAGAATGGAGGTGTATGAAGTTATAAAATAAAGGTGTGTGAAGTCACAGAATGGAGGTGTGTGAAATCGAAGAATGGAGGTGTGTGAAGTCAAAAAGGTGGTGTGTAGAGTCACAAATGGAGGTGTGTGAACTCATAGAATAGAGGTGTGTGAAGTCAAAGAATGGAGGTGTGTGAAGTCACAAGGGAGGTGTGTGAAATCATAGAATGGATGTGTGTGAAGTCACAGTATGGAGGTGTGTGAAGTCATAGAATGGAGCTGTGTGAAGTCAGATTGGAGGTGTGTGAAGTCACAGAATGGAGGTGTGTGAACTCAGAATGGAGGTGTGTGAAATCACAGAATGGAGGTGTGAAGTCATAGAATGGAGGTGTGTGAAGTCATAGAATGGAGGTTTGTGAAGTCATAATGAAGGTGTGTGAACTCACAGAATTGAGGTGCGTGAAGTCACAGAATGGAGGTGTGTGAAGTCACAGAATTGAGGTGTGTGAACTCAGAATGTAGGTGTGTGAAGTCACAGAATGGAGGTTTGTAAAGTCATAGAATGGAGGTGTGTGAAGTCATAGAATGGATGTTTCTGACGTAGAATGAAGGTGTGTGAAGTCATAGAATGTAGGTGTGTGAAGTCAAAATGGAGGTGTGCGAACTCATAAAATGGAGATGCGTGAAGTCATGGAATGTAGGTGTGTGAATTCCAAAAATGGAGGTGTGTGAAGTCAAACAATGGTGGTGTGTGAAGTCACAGAATGGAGGTGTGTGAAGTCAAAGAATGGAAGTGTGTGAAGTCAAAATTGAGGTGTGTGAAGTCACAGAATGGAGGTGTGTGAAGTCACAGAATGGAGGTGTGTGAAGTCATAGAATGGAGGTGTGTGAAGTCACAGAATGGAGATGTGTGTAGTCACAGAATGGAGGTGTGTGAAGTCACAGAATGGAGGTGTGTGAAGTCACAGAATGGAGGTGTGTGAACCGACAATGGAGGCGTGTAAAGCCCCAGAATGCAGGTGTGTGAAGTCAAACAATAAAGGTGTGTGAAGTCACAGAATGGAGGTCTGTGAAGTCATAGAATGGAGGTGTGTTAAGTCACAGAATGGAGGTGTGTGAAGTCAGATAATGGAGGTGTGTGAACTCAGAATGGAGGTGTGTGAAATCACAGAACGGAGATTTGTGAAGTCATAGAATGGAAGTGCGTGAAGTCATATAATGGATGTTCCTGAAGTAACAATGAATCTGTGTGAAGTCATAGAATGTAGGTTTGTGAAGTCAAAATGGAGGTGTGTGAACTCATAGAATGGAGGTGTGTGAACTCATAGAATGGAGGTGTGTGAAGTCATGGAAAGGAGGTGTGTGAAGTCAAAGAATGGAGGTGTATGAAGTCATACAATAAAGGTGTGTGATGTCACAGAATGGAGGTGTGTGAAATCACAGAATGGAGGTGTGTGAAGTCAAAAAGGTGGTGTGTAGAGTCACAAATGGAGGTGTGTGAACTCATAGAATGGAGGTGTGTGAAGTCAAAGAATGGAGGTGTGTGAAGTCATGGAATGGAGGTGTGTGAAGTCATGGAATGGAGGTATGTGAAGTCACAGAATGGAGGTGTGTGAAGTCAGAATGGAGTTGTGTGAAATCATAGAATGGAGGTGTGTGAAGTCAGAATGGAGGTGTGTGAAGTCATAGAATGGAGGTGTGTGAAGTCAGAATGGAGGTGTGTGAACTCATAGAATGGAGGTGTGTGAAGTCACAATGGAGGTATGTGAAGTCATAGAATGGTGGTGTGTGAAGTCACAGAATGGAGTTGTGGAAGTCATAGAATGGAGGTGTGTGAAGTCAGAATGGATGTGTGTGAAGTCATAGAATGGAAGTGTGTGAAGTCATAAGGGAGGTGTGTGAAGTCACAGAATTGAGGTGTGTGACGTCACGGAATGGAGGTGTGTAAAGTCATAGAATGGAGGTGTGTGAAGTCATAGAATGGAGGTGTGTGAAGTCATAGAATGAATGTTTGTGAAGTAAGAATGAAGGTGTGTTAAGTCATAAAATGGAGATGTGTGAAGGCACAGAATGGAGGTGTGTGAAGTAATAGAATGGAGCTGTGTGAAGTCAGAATGGAGGTGTGTGATGTCATAGAGTGGAGGTGTGTGAACTCAAAATGGAGATGTGTGAAATCAAAAAATGGAGTTGTGTGAAGTCAAAGAATGGAAGTGTGTGAAGTCATAGAATGGAGGTGTGTGAAGTCATAGAATGGAGGTGTGTGAAGTCACAGAATTGATGTTTGTGAAGTCAGAATGGAGGTGTGTGAAGTCATAGAATGGAGGTGTGTGAAGTCATAGAATGGAGGTGTGTGAAGTCATAGAATGGAGGTGTGTGAAGTCACAATGCAGGTGTGTGAACTAATAGAATGGAGGTGTCTGAAGTCAGAATGGAGTTGTGTGAAGTCATAGAATGGAGGTGTGTGAAGTCAGAATTAAGGTGTGTGAAGTCATAGAATGGAGGTTTTTGAAGTCAGAATGGAGGTGTGTGAACTCATAGAATGGAGCTGTGTGAAGTCACAATGGAGGTGTGTGAAGTCATAGAATGGAGGTGTGTGAAGTCACAGAATGGAGGTGTGTGAACTGACAATGGAGGCGTGTAAAGTCCCAGAATGCAGGTGTGTGAAGTCAAACAATAAAGGTGTGTGAAGTCACAGAATGGAGGTCTGTGAAGTCATAGAATGGAGGTGTGTTAAGTCACAGAATGGAGGTGTGTGAAGTCAGATAATGGAGGTGTGTGAACTCAGAATGGAGGTGTGTGAAATCACAGAACGGAGATTTGTGAAGTCATAGAATGGAAGTGCGTGAAGTCATATAATGGATGTTCCTGAAGTAAGAATGAACGTGTGTGAAGTCATAGAATGTAGGTTTGTGAAGTCAAAATGGAGGTGTGTGAAGTCATAGAATGGAGGTGTGTGAACTCATAGAATGGAGGTGTGTGAAGTCATGGAAAGGAGGTGTGTGAAGTCAAAGAATGGAGGTGTATGAAGTCATACAATAAAGGTGTGTGAAGTCACAGAATGGAGGTGTGTGAAATCACAGAATGGAGGTGTGTGAAGTCAAAAAGGTGGTGTGTAGAGTCACAAATGGAGGTGTGTGAACTCATAGAATGGAGGTGTGTGAAGTCACAGAATGGAGGTGTGTGAAGTCATGGAATGGAGGTGTGTGAAGTCATGGAATGGAGGTATGTGAAGTCACAGAATGGAGGTGTGTGAAGTCAGAATGGAGTTGTGTGAAATCATAGAATGGAGGTGTGTGAAGTCAGAATGGAGGTATGTGAAGTCATAGAATGGAGGTGTGTGAAGTCAGAATGGAGGTGTGTGAACTCATAGAATGGAGGTGTGTGAAGTCACAATGGAGGTATGTGAAGTCATAGAATGGTGGTGTGTGAAGTCACAGAATGGAGTTGTGGAAGTCATAGAATGGAGGTGTGTGAAGTCAGAATGGATGTGTGTGAAGTCATAGAATGGAAGTGTGTGAAGTCATAATGAAGGTTTGTGAAGTCACAGAATTGAGGTGTGTGACGTCACGGAATGGAGGTGTGTAAAGTCATAGAATGGAGGTGTGTGAAGTCATAGAATGGAGGTGTGTGAAGTCATAGAATGAATGTTTGTGAAGTAAGAATGAAGGTGTGTTAAGTCATAAAATGGAGATGTGTGAAGGCACAAAATGGAGGTGTGTGAAGTAATAGAATGGAGCTGTGTGAAGTCAGAATGGAGGTGTGTGATGTCATAGAGTGGAGGGGTGTGAACTCAAAATGGAGATGTGTGAAGTCAAAAAATGGAGTTGTGTGAAGTCAAAGAATGGAAGTGTGTGAAGTCATAGAATGGAGGTGTGTGAAGTCATAGAAGGGAGGTGTGTGAAGTCACAGAATTGATGTTTGTGAAGTCAGAATGGAGGTGTGTGAAGTCAGAATGGAGGTTTGTGAAGTCATAGAATGGAGGTGTGTGAAGTCATAGAATGGAGGTGTGTGAAGTCATAGAATGGAGGTGTGTGAAGTCACAATGCAGGTGTGTGAACTCATAGAATGGAGGTGTCTGAAGTCAGAATGGAGTTGTGTGAAGTCATAGAATGGAGGTGTGTGAAGTCAGAATTAAGGTGTGTGAAGTCATAGAATGGAGGTTTGTGAAGTCAGAATGGAGGTGTGTGAACTGATAGAATGGAGCTGTGTGAAGTCACAGTGGAGGTGTGTGAAGTCATAGAATGGAGGTGTGTGAAGTCACAGAATGGAGGTGTGTGAAGTCATAGATGGAGCTGTGTGAAGTCAGATTGGAGTTGTGTGAAGTCACAGAATGGAGGTGAGTGAACTCAGAATGGAGGTGTGTGAAATCACAGAACGGAGATTTGTGAAGTCATAGAATGGAAGTGCGTGAAGTCATATAATGGATGTTCCTGAAGTAAGAATGAACGTGTGTGAAGTCATAGAATGTAGGTTTGTGAAGTCAAAATGGAGGTGTGTGAACTCACAGAATGGAGGTGTGTGAACTCATAGAATGGAGGTGTGTGAAGTCATGGAAAGGAGGTGTGTGAAGTCAAAGATTGGAGGTGTATGAAGTCATACAATAAAGGTGTGTGAAGTCACAGAATGGAGGTGTGTGAAATCACAGAATGGAGGTGTGTGAAGTCAAAAAGGTGGTGTGTAGAGTCACAAATGGAGGTGTGTGAACTCATAGAATGGAGGTGTGTGAAGTCACAGAATGGAGGTGTGTGAAGTCATCGAATGGAGGTGTGTGAAGTCATGGAATGGAGGTGTGTGAAGTCACAGAATGGAGGTTTGTGAAGTCAGAATGGACTTGTGTGAAGTCATAGAATGGAGGTGTGTGAAGTCAGAATGGAGGTGTGTGAAGTCAAAGAATGGAGGTGTGTGAAGTCAGAATGGAGGTGTGTGAACTCATAGAATGGAGGTGTGTGAAGTCACAATGGAGGTATGTGAAGTCATAGAATGGTGGTGTGTGAAGTCACAGAATGGAGTTGTGGAAGTCATAGAATGGAGGTGTGTGAAGTCAGAATGGAGGTGTGTGAAGTCATAGAATGGAGGTGTGTGAAGTCATAATCGAGGTGTTTGAAGTCACAGAATTGAGGTGTGTGAAGTCACGGAATGGAGGTGTGTAAAGTCATAGAATGGAGGTGTGTGAAGTCATAGAATGGAGGTGTGTGAAGTCATAGAATGAATGTTTGTGAAGTAAGAATGAAGGTGTGTTAAGTCATAAAATGGAGATGTGTGAAGGCACAGAATGGAGGTGTGTGAAGTAATAGAATGGAGCTGTGTGAAGTCAGAATGGAGGTGTGTGATGTCATAGAGTGGAGGTGTGTGAACTCAAAATGGAGATGTGTGAAGTCAAAAAATGGAGTTGTGTGAAGTCAAAGAATGGAAGTGAGTGAAGTCATAGAATGGAGGTGTGTGAAGTCATAGAATGGAGGTGTGTGAAGTCATAGAATGGAGGTGTGTGAAGTCACAGAATTGATGTTTGTGAAGTCAGAATGGAGGTGTGTGAAGTCAGAATGGAGGTTTGTGAAGTCATAGAATGGAGGTGTGTGAAGTCATAGAATGGAGGTTTGTGAAGTCATAGAATGGCGGTGTGTGAAGTCACAATGCAGGTGTGTGAACTCATAGAATGGAGGTGTCTGAAGTCAGAATGGAGTTGTGTGAAGTCATAGAATGGAGGTGTGTGAAGTCAGAATAAAGGTGTGTGAAGTCATAGAATGGAGGTTTGTGAAGTCAGAATGGAGGTGTGTGAACTCATAGAATGGAGCTGTGTGAAGTCACAATGGAGGTGTGTGAAGTCATAGAATGGAGGTGTGTGAAGTCACAGAATGGAGGTGTGTGAAGTCATAGAATGGAGCTGTGTGAAGTCAGATTGGAGTTGTGTGAAGTCACAGAATGGAGGTGTGTGAACTCAGAATGGAGGTGTGTGAAGTCACAGAATGAAGGTGTGTGAAGTCATAGAATGGAGGTGTGTGAAGTCATAGAATGGATGTGTGTCAAGTCATAATGGAGGTGTGTGAAGTCACAGAATTGAGGTGTGTGAAGTCACAGAATGGAGGTTTGTGAAGTCATAGAATGGAGGTGTGTGAAGTCATAGAATGGAGGTGTGTGAAGTCATAGAATGGATGTTTGTGAAGTAACAATGAAGGTGTGTTAAGTCATAGAATGGAGGTGTGTGAAGGCACAGAATGGAGGTGTGTGAAGTCATAGAATGGAGCTGTTTGAGTAAGAATAGAGGTGTGTGAAGTCACAGAATGGAGGTGTGTGAAATCAGAATGGTGGTGTGTGAAGTCACAGAATGGAGGTGTGTTAAGTCCCAGAACGGAGGTGTTTGAACTCAGAATGGAGGTGTGTGAAATCACAGATTGGAGGTGTGTGAAGTCATAGAATGGAGGTGTGTGAAATCATAGAATGGAGGTGTGGGAAGGCATAGAGTGGAGCTGTGTGAAGTCAGATTGGAGGTGTGCGAAGTCACAGAATGGAGGTGTGTGAAGTCATTGAATGGAGCTGGGTGAAGTAAGAATGGAGGTGTGTGAAGTTACAGAATTGAGGTGTGTGAACTCAGAACAGAGGTGTGTGAAGTCACAGAATCTAGGTGTGTGAAATCATAGAATGCAGGTGTGTGAAGTCATAATGGAGGTGTGTGAAGTCACAGAATTGAGGTGTGTGAAGTCACAGAATGGAGGTGTGTGAAGTCATACAATGGAGGTATGTGCAGTCAGAACAGAGGTGTGTGAAGTCACAGAATGGAGGTGCGTTAAGTCACAGAATGGAGGTTTGTGAACTCAGAATGGAGTTGTGTGAAGTCACAGAATGGAGGTGTGTGAATTAATAGAATGGAGGTGTGAGAAATCATAGAATGGAGGTGTGTGAAGTCACAGAATGCAGGTGTGTGAAGTCATAGAATGGAGGTGTGTGAAGTCATAGAATGGATGTTTCTGAAGTAGAATGAAGGTGTGTGAAGTCATAGAATGGAGGTGTGTGAAGTCAAAATTGGGGTATGTGAACTCATAAAATGGAGATGTGTGAAGTCATGGAATGGAGGTGTGTGAAGTCCAAGAATATAGTTGTGTGAAGTCAAACAATGCTGGTGTGTGAAGTCACAGAATGGAGGTGTGTTAAGTCAAAGAATGGAAGTGTGTCAAGTCAAAATGGAGGTGTGTGAAGTCACAGAATGGAGGTGTGTGAAGTCACAGAATGAAGGTGTTTGAAGTCAAAATTGTGGTGTGTGAAGTCACAAATGGAGGTGTCTGAAGTCGGAATGCAGCTGTGTGAAGTCATAGAATGGAGGTGTGAAAAGTCAAAATGGAGGTGTGTGAACTCATAGAATGGAGTGTGTGAAGTCACAATGAGGCTGTGTGAAGTCATAGAATGGGGGTGTGTGAAGTCAAATTGGAGGTGTGTGAAATCACAGAATGGAGGTGTGTCAACTCCGAAATGCGGTGTGTGAAGTCATAGAATGGAGGTGTGTGAATTAATAGAATGGAGGTGTGAGAAATCATAGAATGGAGGTGTGTGAAGTCATAGAATGGAGGTGTGTGAAGTCACAGAATTGATGTTTGTGAAGTCAGAATGGAGGTGTGTGAAGTCATAGAATGGAGGTGTGTGAAGTCATAGAATGGAGGTGTGTGAAGTCATAGAATGGAGGTGTGTGAAGTCACAATGCAGGTGTGTGAACTAATAGAATGGAGGTGTCTGAAGTCAGAATGGAGTTGTGTGAAGTCATAGAATGGAGGTGTGTGAAGTCAGAATTAAGGTGTGTGAAGTCATAGAATGGAGGTTTTTGAAGTCAGAATGGAGGTGTGTGAACTCATAGAATGGAGCTGTGTGAAGTCACAATGGAGGTGTGTGAAGTCATAGAATGGAGGTGTGTGAAGTCACAGAATGGAGGTGTGTGAACTGACAATGGAGGCGTGTAAAGTCCCAGAATGCAGGTGTGTGAAGTCAAACAATAAAGGTGTGTGAAGTCACAGAATGGAGGTCTGTGAAGTCATAGAATGGAGGTGTGTTAAGTCACAGAATGGAGGTGTGTGAAGTCAGATAATGGAGGTGTGTGAACTCAGAATGGAGGTGTGTGAAATCACAGAACGGAGATTTGTGAAGTCATAGAATGGAAGTGCGTGAAGTCATATAATGGATGTTCCTGAAGTAAGAATGAACGTGTGTGAAGTCATAGAATGTAGGTTTGTGAAGTCAAAATGGAGGTGTGTGAAGTCATAGAATGGAGGTGTGTGAACTCATAGAATGGAGGTGTGTGAAGTCATGGAAAGGAGGTGTGTGAAGTCAAAGAATGGAGGTGTATGAAGTCATACAATAAAGGTGTGTGAAGTCACAGAATGGAGGTGTGTGAAATCACAGAATGGAGGTGTGTGAAGTCAAAAAGGTGGTGTGTAGAGTCACAAATGGAGGTGTGTGAACTCATAGAATGGAGGTGTGTGAAGTCACAGAATGGAGGTGTGTGAAGTCATGGAATGGAGGTGTGTGAAGTCATGGAATGGAGGTATGTGAAGTCACAGAATGGAGGTGTGTGAAGTCAGAATGGAGTTGTGTGAAATCATAGAATGGAGGTGTGTGAAGTCAGAATGGAGGTATGTGAAGTCATAGAATGGAGGTGTGTGAAGTCAGAATGGAGGTGTGTGAACTCATAGAATGGAGGTGTGTGAAGTCACAATGGAGGTATGTGAAGTCATAGAATGGTGGTGTGTGAAGTCACAGAATGGAGTTGTGGAAGTCATAGAATGGAGGTGTGTGAAGTCAGAATGGATGTGTGTGAAGTCATAGAATGGAAGTGTGTGAAGTCATAATGAAGGTTTGTGAAGTCACAGAATTGAGGTGTGTGACGTCACGGAATGGAGGTGTGTAAAGTCATAGAATGGAGGTGTGTGAAGTCATAGAATGGAGGTGTGTGAAGTCATAGAATGAATGTTTGTGAAGTAAGAATGAAGGTGTGTTAAGTCATAAAATGGAGATGTGTGAAGGCACAAAATGGAGGTGTGTGAAGTAATAGAATGGAGCTGTGTGAAGTCAGAATGGAGGTGTGTGATGTCATAGAGTGGAGGGGTGTGAACTCAAAATGGAGATGTGTGAAGTCAAAAAATGGAGTTGTGTGAAGTCAAAGAATGGAAGTGTGTGAAGTCATAGAATGGAGGTGTGTGAAGTCATAGAAGGGAGGTGTGTGAAGTCACAGAATTGATGTTTGTGAAGTCAGAATGGAGGTGTGTGAAGTCAGAATGGAGGTTTGTGAAGTCATAGAATGGAGGTGTGTGAAGTCATAGAATGGAGGTGTGTGAAGTCATAGAATGGAGGTGTGTGAAGTCACAATGCAGGTGTGTGAACTCATAGAATGGAGGTGTCTGAAGTCAGAATGGAGTTGTGTGAAGTCATAGAATGGAGGTGTGTGAAGTCAGAATTAAGGTGTGTGAAGTCATAGAATGGAGGTTTGTGAAGTCAGAATGGAGGTGTGTGAACTGATAGAATGGAGCTGTGTGAAGTCACAGTGGAGGTGTGTGAAGTCATAGAATGGAGGTGTGTGAAGTCACAGAATGGAGGTGTGTGAAGTCATAGATGGAGCTGTGTGAAGTCAGATTGGAGTTGTGTGAAGTCACAGAATGGAGGTGAGTGAACTCAGAATGGAGGTGTGTGAAATCACAGAACGGAGATTTGTGAAGTCATAGAATGGAAGTGCGTGAAGTCATATAATGGATGTTCCTGAAGTAAGAATGAACGTGTGTGAAGTCATAGAATGTAGGTTTGTGAAGTCAAAATGGAGGTGTGTGAACTCACAGAATGGAGGTGTGTGAACTCATAGAATGGAGGTGTGTGAAGTCATGGAAAGGAGGTGTGTGAAGTCAAAGATTGGAGGTGTATGAAGTCATACAATAAAGGTGTGTGAAGTCACAGAATGGAGGTGTGTGAAATCACAGAATGGAGGTGTGTGAAGTCAAAAAGGTGGTGTGTAGAGTCACAAATGGAGGTGTGTGAACTCATAGAATGGAGGTGTGTGAAGTCACAGAATGGAGGTGTGTGAAGTCATCGAATGGAGGTGTGTGAAGTCATGGAATGGAGGTGTGTGAAGTCACAGAATGGAGGTTTGTGAAGTCAGAATGGACTTGTGTGAAGTCATAGAATGGAGGTGTGTGAAGTCAGAATGGAGGTGTGTGAAGTCAAAGAATGGAGGTGTGTGAAGTCAGAATGGAGGTGTGTGAACTCATAGAATGGAGGTGTGTGAAGTCACAATGGAGGTATGTGAAGTCATAGAATGGTGGTGTGTGAAGTCACAGAATGGAGTTGTGGAAGTCATAGAATGGAGGTGTGTGAAGTCAGAATGGAGGTGTGTGAAGTCATAGAATGGAGGTGTGTGAAGTCATAATCGAGGTGTTTGAAGTCACAGAATTGAGGTGTGTGAAGTCACGGAATGGAGGTGTGTAAAGTCATAGAATGGAGGTGTGTGAAGTCATAGAATGGAGGTGTGTGAAGTCATAGAATGAATGTTTGTGAAGTAAGAATGAAGGTGTGTTAAGTCATAAAATGGAGATGTGTGAAGGCACAGAATGGAGGTGTGTGAAGTAATAGAATGGAGCTGTGTGAAGTCAGAATGGAGGTGTGTGATGTCATAGAGTGGAGGTGTGTGAACTCAAAATGGAGATGTGTGAAGTCAAAAAATGGAGTTGTGTGAAGTCAAAGAATGGAAGTGAGTGAAGTCATAGAATGGAGGTGTGTGAAGTCATAGAATGGAGGTGTGTGAAGTCATAGAATGGAGGTGTGTGAAGTCACAGAATTGATGTTTGTGAAGTCAGAATGGAGGTGTGTGAAGTCAGAATGGAGGTTTGTGAAGTCATAGAATGGAGGTGTGTGAAGTCATAGAATGGAGGTTTGTGAAGTCATAGAATGGCGGTGTGTGAAGTCACAATGCAGGTGTGTGAACTCATAGAATGGAGGTGTCTGAAGTCAGAATGGAGTTGTGTGAAGTCATAGAATGGAGGTGTGTGAAGTCAGAATAAAGGTGTGTGAAGTCATAGAATGGAGGTTTGTGAAGTCAGAATGGAGGTGTGTGAACTCATAGAATGGAGCTGTGTGAAGTCACAATGGAGGTGTGTGAAGTCATAGAATGGAGGTGTGTGAAGTCACAGAATGGAGGTGTGTGAAGTCATAGAATGGAGCTGTGTGAAGTCAGATTGGAGTTGTGTGAAGTCACAGAATGGAGGTGTGTGAACTCAGAATGGAGGTGTGTGAAGTCACAGAATGAAGGTGTGTGAAGTCATAGAATGGAGGTGTGTGAAGTCATAGAATGGATGTGTGTGAAGTCATAATGGAGGTGTGTGAAGTCACAGAATTGAGGTGTGTGAAGTCACAGAATGGAGGTTTGTGAAGTCATAGAATGGAGGTGTGTGAAGTCATAGAATGGAGGTGTGTGAAGTCATAGAATGGATGTTTGTGAAGTAACAATGAAGGTGTGTTAAGTCATAGAATGGAGGTGTGTGAAGGCACAGAATGGAGGTGTGTGAAGTCATAGAATGGAGCTGTTTGAGTAAGAATAGAGGTGTGTGAAGTCACAGAATGGAGGTGTGTGAAATCAGAATGGTGGTGTGTGAAGTCACAGAATGGAGGTGTGTTAAGTCCCAGAACGGAGGTGTTTGAACTCAGAATGGAGGTGTGTGAAATCACAGATTGGAGGTGTGTGAAGTCATAGAATGGAGGTGTGTGAAATCATAGAATGGAGGTGTGGGAAGGCATAGAGTGGAGCTGTGTGAAGTCAGATTGGAGGTGTGCGAAGTCACAGAATGGAGGTGTGTGAAGTCATTGAATGGAGCTGGGTGAAGTAAGAATGGAGGTGTGTGAAGTTACAGAATTGAGGTGTGTGAACTCAGAACAGAGGTGTGTGAAGTCACAGAATCTAGGTGTGTGAAATCATAGAATGCAGGTGTGTGAAGTCATAATGGAGGTGTGTGAAGTCACAGAATTGAGGTGTGTGAAGTCACAGAATGGAGGTGTGTGAAGTCATACAATGGAGGTATGTGCAGTCAGAACAGAGGTGTGTGAAGTCACAGAATGGAGGTGCGTTAAGTCACAGAATGGAGGTTTGTGAACTCAGAATGGAGTTGTGTGAAGTCACAGAATGGAGGTGTGTGAATTAATAGAATGGAGGTGTGAGAAATCATAGAATGGAGGTGTGTGAAGTCACAGAATGCAGGTGTGTGAAGTCATAGAATGGAGGTGTGTGAAGTCATAGAATGGATGTTTCTGAAGTAGAATGAAGGTGTGTGAAGTCATAGAATGGAGGTGTGTGAAGTCAAAATTGGGGTATGTGAACTCATAAAATGGAGATGTGTGAAGTCATGGAATGGAGGTGTGTGAAGTCCAAGAATATAGTTGTGTGAAGTCAAACAATGCTGGTGTGTGAAGTCACAGAATGGAGGTGTGTTAAGTCAAAGAATGGAAGTGTGTCAAGTCAAAATGGAGGTGTGTGAAGTCACAGAATGGAGGTGTGTGAAGTCACAGAATGAAGGTGTTTGAAGTCAAAATTGTGGTGTGTGAAGTCACAAATGGAGGTGTCTGAAGTCGGAATGCAGCTGTGTGAAGTCATAGAATGGAGGTGTGAAAAGTCAAAATGGAGGTGTGTGAACTCATAGAATGGAGTGTGTGAAGTCACAATGAGGCTGTGTGAAGTCATAGAATGGGGGTGTGTGAAGTCAAATTGGAGGTGTGTGAAATCACAGAATGGAGGTGTGTCAACTCCGAAATGCGGTGTGTGAAGTCATAGAATGGAGGTGTGTGAATTAATAGAATGGAGGTGTGAGAAATCATAGAATGGAGGTGTGTGAAGTCACAGAATGGAGGTGTGTGAAGTCGGAATAGAGTTGTGTGAAGTCATAGCATGGAGGTGTGTGAAGTCACAAGGGAGGTGTGTGAAATCATAGAATGGAGGTGTGTGAAGTCATCAAATGGAGGTGTGTGAAGTCATGGAATGGATGTGTATGAAGTCATGGAATGGAGGTGTGTGAAGTCACAGAATGGAGGTGTGTGAAGTCAGAATGGTGTTGTGTGAAGTCATAGAATGGAGGTGTGTGAAGTCACAAGGGAGGTGTGTGAAATCATAGAATGCATGTGTGTGAAGTCACAGTATGGAGATGTGTGAAGTCATAGAATGGAGCTGTGTGAAGTCAGATTGGAGGTGTGTGAAGTCACAGAATGGAGGTGTGTGAACTCAGAATGGAGGTGTGTGAAATCACAGAATGGAGGTGTGAAGTCATAGAATGGAGGTGTGTGAAGTCATAGAATGGAGGTGTGTGAAGTCATAATGAAGGTGTGTGAACTCACAGAATTGAGGTGCGTGAAGTCAAAAAATGGAGGTGTGTGAAGTCACAGAATGTAGGTGTGTGAAGTCATAGAATGGAGGTGTGTGAAGTCACAGAATGGAGGTGTGTGAAGTCACAGAATGGAGGTGTGTGAAGTCAAAATGGAGGTGTGTGAACTCATAGAATGGAGGTTTATGAACTCATAGAATGGAGGTGTGTGAAGTCATGCAATGGAGGTGTATGAAGTCAAAGAATGGAGGTGTGTGAAGTCAAACAATAAAGGTGTGTGAAGTCACAGAAAGAAGGTGTGTGAAATCAAAGAATGTAGGTGTGTGAAGTCAAAAATGTGGTGGGTAGAGTCACAAATGGAGGTGTGTGAACTCATAGAATGGAGGTGTGTGAAGTCAAAGAATGGAGGTGTGTGAAGTCATGGAATGGAGGTGTGTGAAGTCACAGAATGGAGGTGTGTGAAGTCATAGAATGGAGGTGTGTGAAGTCATAGAATGGATGTTTCTGAATACGAATGAATGTGTGTGAAGTCATAGAATGGAGGTGTATGAAGTCAAAATGGAGGTGTGTGAACTCATAGAATGGAGGTCTGAGAACTCATAGAATGGAGTTGTGTGAAGTCATGGAATAAAGGTGTGTGAAGTCAAGAAATGCATTGTGTGAAGTCAAACAATAAAGGTGTGTGAAGTCACAGAATGGAGGTGTGTGAAAGCACAGAATGGATGTGTGTGAAGTCATGGAATGGAGGTGTGTGAAGTAACAGAATGGAGGTGTGTGAAGTCGGAATGGAGTTGTGTGAAGTCATAGAATGGAGGTGTGTGAAGTCACAAGGGAGGTGTGTGAAATGATAGAATGGAGGTGTGTGAAGTCATCGAATGGAGGTGTGTGAAGTCATGGAATGGATGTGTGTGAAGTCATGGAAAGGAGGTGTGTGAAGTCACAGAATGGAGGTGTGTGAAGTCAGAATGGTGTTGTGTGAAGTCATAGAATGGAGGTGTGTGAAGTCACAAGGGAGGTGTGTGAAATCATAGAATGGATGTGTGTGAAGTCACAGTATGGAGGTGTGTGAAGTCATAGAATGGAGTTGTGTGAAGTCAGATTGGAGGTGTGTGAAGTCACAGAATGGAGGTGTGTGAAGTCATAGAATGGAGGTGTGTGAAGTCATAATGGAGGTGTGTGAACTCACAGAATTGAGGTGCGTGAAGTCACAGAATGGAGGTGTGTGAAGTCATAGAATGGAGGTGTGTGAAGTCATATAATGGAGGTGTGTGATCATAGAATGGATGTTTGTGAAGTAAGAATGAAGGTGTGTTAAGTCATAGAATGGAGGTGTGTGAAGGCACAGAATGGAGGTGTGTGAAGTCATAGAATGAGGCTGTGTGAAGTCATAATGGAGGTGTGTGAAGTCATAAAATGGAGGTGTGTGAAATCACAATGAAGGTGTGTGAAGTCAAAGAATGGAGGTGTGTGAATTCATAGAAAGGAATTGTGTGAAGTCATAGAATGGAGGTGTGTGAAGTCACAGAATTGAGGTGTTTGAACTCAGAATGGAGGTGTGTGAAGTCACAGAATGGAGGTTTGTAAAGTCATAGAATGGAGGTGTGTGAAGTCATAGAATGGATGTTTCTGAAGTAGAATGAAGGTGTGTGAAGTCATAGAATGTAGGTGTGTGAAGTCAAAATGGAGGTGTGCGAACTCATAAAATGGAGATGCGTGAAGTCATGGAATGTAGGTGTGTGAATTCCAAAAATGGAGGTGTGTGAAGTCAAACAATCGTGGTGTGTGAAGTCACAGAATGGAGGTGTGTGAAGTCAAAGAATGGAAGTGTGTGAAGTCAAAATTGAGGTGTGTGAAGTCACAGAATGGAGGTGTGTGAAGTCACAGAATGGAGGTGTGTGAAGTCATAGAATGGAGGTGTGTGAAGTCACAGAATGGAGATGTGTGTAGTCACAGAATGGAGGTGTGTGAAGTCACAGAATGGAGGTGTGTGAAGTCACAGAATGGAGGTGTGTGAACTGACAATGGAGGCGTGTAAAGTCCCAGAATGCAGGTGTGTGAAGTCAAACAATAAATGTGTGTGAAGTCACAGAATGGAGGTCTGTGAAGTCATAGAATGGAGGTGTGTTAAGTCACAGAATGGAGGTGTGTGAAGTCAGATAATGGAGGTGTGTGAACTCAGAATGTAGGTGTGTGAAATCACAGAACGGAGATTTGTGAAGTCATAGAATGGAAGTGCGTGAAGTCATATAATGGATGTTCCTGAAGTAAGATTGAACGTGTGTGAAGTCATAGAATGTAGGTTTGTGAAGTCAAAATGGAGGTGTGTGAACTCATAGAATGGAGGTGTGTGAACTCATAGAATGGAGGTGTGTGAAGTCATGGAAAGGAGGTGTGTGAAGTCAAAGAATGGAGGTGTATGAAGTCATACAATAAAGGTGTGTGAAGTCACAGAATGGAGGTGTGTGAAATCACAGAATGGAGGTGTGTGAAGTCAAAAAGGTGGTGTGTAGAGTCACAAATGGAGGTGTGTGATCTCATAGAATGGAGGTGTGTGAAGTCAAAGAATGGAGGTGTGTGAAGTCATGGAATGGAGGTGTGTGAAGTCATGGAATGGAGATATGTGAAGTCACAGAATGGAGGTGTGTGAAGTCAGAATGGAGTTGTGTGAAGTCATAGAATGGAGGTGTGTGAAGTCAGAATGGAGGTGTGTGAAGTCATAGAATGGAGGTGTGTGAAGTCAGAATGGAGGTGTGTGAACTCATAGAAAGGAGGTGTGTGAAGTCACAATGGAGGTATGTGAAGTCATAGAATGGTGGTGTGTGAAGTCACAGAATGGAGTTGTGGAAGTCATAGAATGGAGGTGTGTGAAGTCAGAATGGATGTGTGTTAAGTCATAGAATGGAGGTGTGTGAAGTCATAATGGAGGTGTGTGAAGTCACAAAATTGAGGTGTGTGAAGTCACGGAATGGAGGTGTGTAAAGTCATAGAATGGAGGTGTGTGAAGTCATAGAATGGAGGTGTGTGAAGTCATAGAATGAATGTTTGTGAAGTAAGAATGAAGGTGTGTTAAGTCATAAAATGGAGATGTGTGAAGGCACAGAATGGAGGTGTGTGAAGTAATAGAATGGAGCTGTGTGAAGTCAGAATGGAGGTGTGTGATGTCATAGAGTGGAGGTGTGTGAACTCAAAATGGAGATGTGTGAAGTCAAAAAATGGAGTTGTGTGAAGTCAAAGAATGGTAGTGTGTGAAGTCATAGAATGGAGGTGTGTGAAGTCATAGAATGGAGGTGTGTGAAGTCACAGAATTGATGTTTGTGAAGTCAGAGTGGAGGTGTGTGAAGTCAGAATGGAGGTTTGTGAAGTCATAGAATGGAGGTGTGTGAAGTCATAGAATGGAGGTGTGTGACGTCATAGAATGGAGGTGTGTGAAGTCACAATGCAGGTGTGTGAACTCATAGAATGGAGGTGTCTGAAGTCAGAATGGAGGTGTGTGAAGTCATAGAATGGAGGTGTGTGAAGTCAGAATTAAGGTGTGTGAAGTCATAGAATGGAGGTTTGTGAAGTCAGAATGGAGGTGTGTGAAGTCATAGAATGGAGGTGTGTGAAGTCACAGAATGGAGGTGTGTGAAGACATAGAATGGAGCTGTGTGAAGTCAGATAGGAGTTGTGTGAAGTCACAGAATGGAGGTGTGTGAACTCAGAATGGAGGTGTGTGAAGTCACAGAATGAAGGTGTGTGAAGTCATAGAATGGAGGTGTGTGAAGTCATAGAATGGATGTGTGTGAAGTCATAATTGAGGTGTGTGAAGTCACAGAATAGAGGTGTGTGAAGTCACAGAATGGAGGTTTGTGAAGTCATAGAATGGAGGTGTGTGAAGTCATAGAATGGAGGTGTGTGAAGTCATAGAATGGATGTTTGTGAAGTAACAATGAAGGTGTGTTAAGTCATAGAATGGAGGTGTGTGAAGGCACACAATGGAGGTGTGTGAAGTCATAGAATGGAGCTGTTTGAGTCAGAATGGAGGTGTGTGAAGTCACAGAATGGAGGTGTGTGAAATCACAGATTGGAGGTGTATTAAGTCCCAGAACGGAGGTGTTTGAACTCAGAATGGAGGTGTGTGAAATCACAGATTGGAGGTGTGTGAAGTCATAGAATGGAGGTGTGTGAAATCATAGAATGGAGGTGTGGGAAGGCATAGAGTGGAGCTGTGTGAAGTCAGATTGGAGGTGTGCGAAGTCAAAGAATGGAGGTGTGTGAAATCATAGAATGGAGCTGGGTGAAGTCAGAATGGAGGTGTGTGAAGTTACAGAATTGAGGTGTGTGAACTCAGAATGGAGGTGTGTGAAGTCACAGAATCTAGGTGTGTGAAATCATAGAATGCAGGTGTGTGAAGTCATAATGGAGGTGTGTGAAGTCACAGAATTGAGGTGTGTGAAGTCAAAGAATGGAGGTGTGTGAAGTCATAGAATGGAGGTATGTGAAGTCAGAACGGAGGTGTGTGAAGTCACAGAATGAAGGTGCGTTAAGTCATAGAATGGAGGTTTGTGAACTCAGAATGGAGTTGTGTGAAGTCACAGAATGGAGGTGTGTGAATTAATAGAATGGAGGTGTGAGAAATCATAGAAAGGAGGTGTGTGAAGTCACAGAATGGAGGTGTGTGAAGTCATAGAATGGAGGTGTGTGAAGTCATAGAATGGATGTTTCTGAAGTAGAATGAAGGTGTGTGAAGTCATAGAATGGAGGTGTGTGAAGTCAAAATTGGGGTATGTGAACTCATAAAATGGAGATGTGTGAAGTCATGGAATATAGGTGTGTGAAGTCTAAGAATATATGTGTGTGAAGTCAAACAATGGTGGTGTGTGAAGTCACAGAATGGAGGTGTATGAAGTCAAAGAATGGAAGTGTGTGAAGTCAAAATGGAGGTGTGTGAAGTCACAGAATGGAGGTGTGTGAAGTCACAGAATGAAGGTGTTTGAAGTCAAAATTGTGGTGTGTGAAGTCACAAATGGAGGTGTCTGAAGTCGGAATGCAGCTGTGTGAAGTCATAGAATGGAGGTGGGTGAAGTCAAAATGGAGGTGTGTGAACTCATAGAATGGAGTGTGTGAAGTCACAATGAGGCTGTGTGAAGTCATAGAAGGGGGTGTGTGAAGTCAAATTGGAGGTGTGTGAAATCAGAGAATGGAGGTGTGTCAACTCCGAAATGAGGTGTGTGAAGTCATAGAATGGAGGTGTGTGAATTAATAGAATGGAGGTGTGAGAAATCATAGAATGGAGGTGTGTGAAGTCACAGAATGGAGGTGTGTGAAGTCGGAATGGAGTTGTGTGAAGTCATAGAATGGAGAATGGAGGTGTGTGAAGTCACAAGGGAGGTGTGTGAAATCATAGAATGGAGGTGTGTGAAGTCATCGAATGGAGGTGTGTGAAGTCATGGAATGGATGTGTGTGAAGTCATGGAATGGAGGTGTGTGAAGTCACAGAATGGAGGTGTGTGAAGTCAGAATGGTGTTGTGTGAAGTCATGGAATGGAGGTGTGTGAAGTCACAAGGGAGGTGTGTGAAATCATAGAATGGATGTGTGTGAAGTCACAGTATGGAGGTGTGTGAAGTCATAGAATGGAGCTGTGTGAAGTCAGATTGGAGGTGTGTGAAGTCACAGAATGGAGGTGTGTGAACTCAGAATGGAGGTGTGTGAAATCACAGAATGGAGGTGTGAAGTCATAGAATGGAGGTGTGTGAAGTCATAGAATGGAGGTGTGTGAAGTCATAATGGAGGTGTGTGAACTCACAGAATTGAGGTGCGTGAAGTCACAGAATGGAGGTGTGTGAAGTCATAGAATGAAGGTGTGTGAAGTCATAGAATGGAGGTGTGTGATCATAGAATGGATGTTTGTGAAGTAAGAATGAAGGTGTGTTAAGTCATAGAATGGAGGTGTGTGAAGGCACAGAATGGAGGTGTGTGAAGTCATAGAATGAGGCTGTGTGAAGTCATAATGGAGGTGTGTGAAGTCATATAATGGAGGTGTGTGAAATCACAATGGAGGTGTGTGAAGTCAAAGAATGGAGGTGTGTGAATTCATAGAAAGGAATTGTGTGAAGTCATAGAATGGAGGTGTGTGAAGTCACAGAATTGAGGTGTGTGAACTCAGAATGGAGGTGTGTGAAGTCACAGAATGGAGGTTTGTAAAGTCATAGAATGGAGGTGTGTGAAGTCATAGAATGGATGTTTCTGACGTAGAATGAAGGTGTGTGAAGTCATAGAATGTAGGTGTGTGAAGTCAAAATGGAGGTGTGCGAACTCATAAATTGGAGATGCGTGAAGTCATGGAATGTAAGTGTGTGAATTCCAAAAATGGAGGTGTGTGACGTCAAACAATGGTGGTGTGTGAAGTCACAGAATGGAGGTGTGTGAAGTCAAAGAATGGAAGTGTGTGAAGTCAAAATTGAGGTGTGTGAAGTCACAGAATGGAGGTGTGTGAAGTCACAGAATGGAGGTGTGTGAAGTCATAGAATGGAGGTGTGTGAAGTCACAGAATGGAGATGTGTGTAGTCACAGAATGGAGGTGTGTGAAGTCACAGAATGGAGGTGTGTGAAGTCACAGAATGGAGGTGTGTGAACTGACAATGGAGGCGTGTAAAGTCCCAGAATGCAGGTGTGTGAAGTCAAACAATAAAGGTGTGTGAAGTCACAGAATGGAGGTCTGTGAAGTCATAGAATGGAGGTGTGTTAAGTCACAGAATGGAGGTGTGTGAAGTCAGATAATGGAGGTGTGTGAACTCAGAATGGAGGTGTGTGAAATCACAGAACGGAGATTTGTGAAGTCATAGAATGGAAGTGCGTGAAGTCATATAATGGATGTTCCTGAAGTAAGAATGAACGTGTGTGAAGTCATAGAATGTAGGTTTGTGAAGTCAAAATGGAGGTGTGTGAACTCATAGAATGGAGGTGTGTGAACTCATAGAATGGAGGTGTGTGAAGTCATGGAAAGGAGGTGTGTGAAGTCAAAGAATGGAGGTGTATGAAGTCATACAATAAAGGTGTGTGAAGTCACAGAATGGAGGTGTGTGAAATCACAGAATGGAGGTGTGTGAAGTCAAAAAGGTGGTGTGTAGAGTCACAAATGGAGGTGTGTGAACTCATAGAATGGAGGTGTGTGAAGTCAAAGAATGGAGGTGTGTGAAGTCATGGAATGGAGGTGTGTGAAGTCATGGAATGGAGATATGTGAAGTCACAGAATGGAGGTGTGTGAAGTCAGAATGGAGTTGTGTGAAGTCATAGAATGGAGGTGTGTGAAGTCAGAATGGAGGTGTGTGAAGTCATAGAATGGAGGTGTGTGAAGTCAGAATGGAGGTGTGTGAACTCATAGAAAGGAGGTGTGTGAAGTCACAATGGAGGTATGTGAAGTCATAGAATGGTGGTGTGTGAAGTCACAGAATGGAGTTGTGGAAGTCATAGAATGGAGGTGTGTGAAGTCAGAATGGATGTGTGTGAAGTCATAGAATGGAGGTGTGTGAAGTCATAATGGAGGTGTGTGAAGTCACAGAATTGAGGTGTGTGAAGTCACGAAATGGAGGTGTGTAAAGTCATAGAATGGAGGTGTGTGAAGTCATAGAATGGAGGTGTGTGAAGTCATAGAATGAATGTTTGTGAAGTAAGAATGAAGGTGTGTTAAGTCATAAAATGGAGATGTGTGAAGGCACAGAATGGAGGTGTGTGAAGTAATAGAATGGAGCTGTGTGAAGTCAGAATGGAGGTTTGTGATGTCATAGAGTGGAGGTGTGTGAACTCAAAATGGAGATGTGTGAAGTCAAAAAATGGAGTTGTGTGAAGTCAAAGAATGGAAGTGTGTGAAGTCATAGAATGGAGGTGTGTGAAGTCATAGAATGGAGGTGTGTGAAGTCACAGAATTGATGTCTGTGAAGTCAGAATGGAGGTGTGTGAAGTCAGAATGGAGGTTTGTGAAGTCATAGAATGGAGGTGTGTGAAGTCATAGAATGGAGGTGTGTGACGTCATAGAATGGAGGTGTGTGAAGTCACAATGCAGGTGTGTGAACTCATAGAATGGAGGTGTCTGAAGTCAGAATGGAAGTGTGTGAAGTCATAGAATGGAGGTGTGTGAAGTCAGAATTAAGGTGTGTGAAGTCATAGAATGGAGGTTTGTGAAGTCAGAATGGAGGTGTGTGAACTCATAGAATGGAGCTGTGTGAAGTCACAATGGAGGTGTGTGAAGTCATAGAATGGAGGTGTGTGAAGTCACAGAATGGAGGTGTGTGAAGACATAGAATGGAGCTGTGTGAAGTCAGATTGGAGTTGTGTGAAGTCACAGAATGGAGGTGTGTGAACTCAGGATGGAGGTGTGTGAAGTCACAGAATGAAGGTGTGTGAAGTCATAGAATGGAGGTGTGTGAAGTCATAGAATGGATGTGTGTGAAGTAACAATGAAGTTGTGTTAAGTCACAGAATTGAGGTGTGTGAAGTCACAGAATGGAGGTTTGTGAATTCATAGAATGGAGGTGTTTGAAGTCATAGAATGGAGGTGTGTGAAGTCATAGAATGGATGTTTGTGAAGTAACAATGAAGTTGTGTTAAGTCATAGAATGGAGGTGTGTGAAGGCACAGAATGGAGGTGTGTGAAGTCATAGAATGGAGCTGTTTGAGTCAGAATGGAGGTGTGTGAAGTCACAGAATGGAGGTGTGTGAAATCAGAATGGTGGTGTGTGAAGTCACAGAATGGAGGTGTGTTAAGTCCCAGAACGGAGGTGTTTGAACTCAGAATGGAGGTGTGTGAAATCACAGATTGGAGGTGTGTGAAGTCATAGAATGGAGGTGTGTGAAATCATAGAATGGAGGTGTGGGAAGGCATAGAGTGGAGCTGTGTGAAGTCAGATTGGAGGTGTGCGAAGTCACAGAATGGAGGTGTGTGAAGTCATTGAATGGAGCTGGGTGAAGTCAGAACGGAGGTGTGTGAAGTCACAGAATCTAGGTGTGTGAAATCATAGAATGCAGGTGTGTGAAGTCATAATGGAGGTGTGTGAAGTCACAGAATTGAGGTGTGTGAAGTCAAAGAATGGAGGTGTGTGAAGTCATAGAATGGAGGTATGTGAAGTCAGAACGGAGGTGTGTGAAGTCACAGAATGAAGGTGCGTTAAGTCATAGAATGGAGGTTTGTGAACTCAGAATGGAGTTGTGTGAAGTCACAGAATGGAGGTGTGTGAATTAATAGAATGGAGGTGTGAGAAATCATAGAAAGGAGGTGTGTGAAGTCACAGAATGGAGGTGTGTGAAGTCATAGAATGGAGGTGTGTGAAGTCATAGAATGGATGTTTCTGAAGTAGAATGAAGGTGTGTGAAGTCATAGAATGGAGGTGTGTGAAGTCAAAATTGGGGTATGTGAACTCATAAAATGGAGATGTGTGAAGTCATGGAATATAGGTGTGTGAAGTCTAAGAATATATGTGTGTGAAGTCAAACAATGGTGGTGTGTGAAGTCACAGAATGGAGGTGTATGAAGTCAAAGAATGGAAGTGTGTGAAGTCAAAATGGAGGTGTGTGAAGTCACAGAATGGAGGTGTGTGAAGTCACAGAATGAAGGTGTTTGAAGTCAAAATTGTGGTGTGTGAAGTCACAAATGGAGGTGTCTGAAGTCGGAATGCAGCTGTGTGAAGTCATAGAATGGAGGTGGGTGAAGTCAAAATGGAGGTGTGTGAACTCATAGAATGGAGTGTGTGAAGTCACAATGAGGCTGTGTGAAGTCATAGAAGGGGGTGTGTGAAGTCAAATTGGAGGTGTGTGAAATCAGAGAATGGAGGTGTGTCAACTCCGAAATGAGGTGTGTGAAGTCATAGAATGGAGGTGTGTGAATTAATAGAATGGAGGTGTGAGAAATCATAGAATGGAGGTGTGTGAAGTCACAGAATGGAGGTGTGTGAAGTCGGAATGGAGTTGTGTGAAGTCATAGAATGGAGAATGGAGGTGTGTGAAGTCACAAGGGAGGTGTGTGAAATCATAGAATGCAGGTGTGTGAAGTCATCGAATGGAGGTGTGTGAAGTCATGGAATGGATGTGTGTGAAGTCATGGAATGGAGGTGTGTGAAGTCACAGAATGGAGGTGTGTGAAGTCAGAATGGTGTTGTGTGAAGTCATGGAATGGAGGTGTGTGAAGTCACAAGGGAGGTGTGTGAAATCATAGAATGGATGTGTGTGAAGTCACAGTATGGAGGTGTGTGAAGTCATAGAATGGAGCTGTGTGAAGTCAGATTGGAGGTGTGTGAAGTCACAGAATGGAGGTGTGTGAACTCAGAATGGAGGTGTGTGAAATCACAGAATGGAGGTGTGAAGTCATAGAATGGAGGTGTGTGAAGTCATAGAATGGAGGTGTGTGAAGTCATAATGGAGGTGTGTGAACTCACAGAATTGAGGTGCGTGAAGTCACAGAATGGAGGTGTGTGAAGTCATAGAATGAAGGTGTGTGAAGTCATAGAATGGAGGTGTGTGAAGTCACAAGGGAGGTGTGTGAAATCATAGAATGGAGGTGTGTGAAGTCATCGAATGGAGGTGTGTGAAGTCATGGAATGGATGTGTGTGAAGTCATGGAATGGAGGTGTGTGAAGTCACAGAATGGAGGTGTGTGAAGTCAGAATGGTGTTGTGTGAAGTTATAGAATGGAGGTGTGTGAAGTCACAAGGGAGGTGTGTGAAATCATAGAATGGATGTGTGTGAAGTCACAGTATGGAGGTGTGTGAAGTCATAGAATGGAGCTGTGTGAAGTCAGATTGGAGGTGTGTGAAGTCACAGAATGGAGGTGTGTGAACTCAGAATGGAGGTGTGTGAAATCACAGAATGGAGGTGTGAAGTCATAGAATGGAGGTGTGTGAAGTCATAGAATGGAGGTGTGTGAAGTCATAATGGAGGTGTGTGAACTCACAGAATTGAGGTGCGTGAAGTCACAGAATGGAGGTGTGTGAAGTCATAGAATGGAGGTTTGTGAAGTCATAGAATGGAGGTGTGTGATCATAGAATGGATGTTTGTGAAGTAAGAATGAAGGTGTGTTAAGTCATAGAATGGAGGTGTGTGAAGGCACAGAATGGAGGTGTGTGAAGTCATAGAATGAGGCTGTGTGAAGTCATAATGGAGGTGTGTGAAGTCATATAATGGAGGTGTGTGAAATCACAATGGAGGTGTGTGAAGTCAAAGAATGGAGGTGTGTGAATTCATAGAAAGGAATTGTGTGAAGTCATAGAATGGAGGTGTGTGAAGTCACAGAATTGAGGTGTGTGAACTCAGAATGGAGGTGTGTGAAGTCACAGAATGGAGGTTTGTAAAGTCATAGAATGGAGGTGTGTGAAGTCATAGAATGGATGTTTCTGAAGTAGAATGAAGGTGTGTGAAGTCATAGAATGTAGGTGTGTGAAGTCAAAATGGAGGTGTGCGAACTCATAAAATGGAGATGCGTGAAGTCATGGAATGTAAGTGTGTGAATTCCAAAAATGGAGGTGTGTGACGTCAAACAATGGTGGTGTGTGAAGTCACAGAATGGAGGTGTGTGAAGTCAAAGAATGGAAGTGTGTGAAGTCAAAATTGAGGTGTGTGAAGTCACAGAATGGAGGTGTGTGAAGTCACAGAATGGAGGTGTGTGAAGTCATAGAATGGAGGTGTGTGAAGTCACAGAATGGAGATGTGTGTAGTCACAGAATGGAGGTGTGTGAATTCACAGAATGGAGGTGTGTGAAGTCACAGAATGGAGGTGTGTGAACTGACAATGGAGGCGTGTAAAGTCCCAGAATGCAGGTGTGTGAAGTCAAACAATAAAGGTGTGTGAAGTCACAGAATGGAGGTCTGTGAAGTCATAGAATGGAGGTGTGTTAAGTCACAGAATGGAGGTGTGTGAAGTCAGATAATGGAGGTGTGTGAACTCAGAATGGAGGTGTGTGAAATCACAGAACGGAGATTTGTGAAGTCATAGAATGGAAGTGCGTGAAGTCATATAATGGATGTTCCTAAAGTAAGAATGAACGTGTGTGAAGTCATAGAATGTAGGTTTGTGAAGTCAAAATGGAGGTGTGTGAACTCATAGAATGGAGGTGTGTGAACTCATAGAATGGAGGTGTGTGAAGTCATGGAAAGGAGGTGTGTGAAGTCAAAGAATGGAGGTGTATGAAGTCATACAATAAAGGTGTGTGAAGTCACAGAATGGAGGTGTGTGAAATCGAAGAATGGAGGTGTGTGAAGTCAAAAAGGTGGTGTGTAGAGTCACAAATGGAGGTGTGTGAACTCATAGAATGGAGGTGTGTGAAGTCACAGAATGGAGGTGTGTGAAGTCATCGAATGGAGGTGTGTGATGTCATGGAATGGAGGTGTGTGAAGTCACAGAATGGAGGTGTGTGAAGTCAGAATGGAGTTGTGTGAAGTCATAGAATGGAGGTGTGTGAAGTCAGAATGGAGGTGTGTGAAGTCATAGAATGGAGGTGTGTGAAGTCAGAATGGAGGTGTGTGAACTCATAGAAAGGAGGTGTGTGAAGTCACAATGGAGGTATGTGAAGTCATAGAATGGTGGTGTGTGAAGTCACAGAATGGAGTTGTGGAAGTCATAGAATGGAGGTGTGTGAAGTCATAATGGAGGTGTGTGAAGTCACAGAATTGAGGTGTGTGAAGTCACGGAATGGAGGTGTGTAAAGTCATAGAATGGAGGTGTGTGAAGTCATAGAATGGATGTGTGTGAAGTCATAATGGAGGTGTGTGAAGTCACAGAATTGAGGTGTGTGAAGTCACAGAATGGAGGTTTATGAAGTCATAGAATGGAGGTGTGTGAAGTCATAGAATGGAGGTGTGTGAAGTCATAGAATGGATGTTTGAGAAGTAACAATGAAGGTGTGTTAAGTCATAGAATGGAGGTGTGTGAAGGCACAGAATGAAGGTGTGTGAAGTCATAGAATGGAGCTGTTTGAGTCAGAATGGAGGTGTGTGAAGTCACAGAATGGAGGTGTGTGAAATCAGAATGGTGGTGTGTGAAGTCACAGAATGGAGGTGTGTTAAGTCCCAGAACGGAGGTGTTTGAACTCAGAATGGAGGTGTGTGAAATCACAGATTGGAGGTGTGTAAAGTCATAGAATGGAGGTGTGTGAAATCATAGAATGGAGGTGTGGGAAGGCATAGAGTGGAGCTGTGTGAAGTCAGATTGGAGGTGTGCGAAGTCACAGAAAGGAGGTGTGTGAAGTCATTGAATGGAGCTGGGTTAAGTCAGAATGGAGGTGTGTGAAGTTACAGAATTGAGGTGTGTGAACTCAGAACGGAGGTGTGTGAAGTCACAGAATCTAGGTGTGTGAAATCATAGAATGCAGGTGTGTGAAGTCATAATGGAGGTGTGTGAAGTCATAGAATGGAGTTGTGTGAAGTCATAGAATGGATGTTTCTGAAGTAGAATGAAGGTGTGTGAAATCACAGAATGGAGGTGTGTCAACTCAGAAATGAGGTGTGAGAAGTCATAGAATGGAGGTGTGTGAATTCATAGAATGGAAGTGTGTGAAATCATAGAATGGAGGTGTGTTAAGTCAAAGAATTGAGGTTTGTGAAGTCAGAATGGAGGTGTGTGAAGTCAGGATGGAGGTGGGTGAAGTCACAGAATGGAGGTGTGGGAACTCAGAATGTAAGTCTGTGGTCACAGAACGGAGGTTTGTGAAGTCATAGAATGTAGGTGCGTGAAGTCATAGAATGGATGTTTCTGAAGTGAGAATGAAGGTGTATGAAGTCAAAGAATGAAGGTGTGTGAAGTCAAAATTGCGGTGTGTGAACTCATGGAATGGAGGTGTGTGAACTCATAGAATGGAGGTGTGTGAAGTCATGGAATGGAGATGTGTGAAGTCAACGAATGGAGGTGTGTGAAGTCAAACAATAAATGTGTGTGAAGTCACAGAATGGAGGTGTGGGAACTCATAGAATGGAGGTGCATGAAGTCAAAGAATGGAGGTGTGTGAAGTCATCGAATGGAGGTGTGTGAAGTCATGGAATGGAGGTGTGTGAAGTCAGATGCAGTTGTGTGAAGTCATAGAAGGGAGGTGTGTGAAGTCAGAATGCAGGTGTGTGAGGTCATAGAATGGAGGTGTGTGAAGTCAGAATGGAGGTGTGTGAACTCATAGAAAGGAGGTGTGTGAAGTCAGAATGGAAGTGTGTGAAGTCATAGAATGGTGGTGTGTGAAGTCACAGAATGGAGGTGTGGAAGTCATAGAAAGGAGGTGTGTGAAGTCAGAATGGAGGTGTGTGAAGTCAGAACGGTGGTGTGTGAAGTCACAGAATGGAGGTGTGGAAGTCATAGAATGCAGGTGTGTGAAGTCAGAATGGAGGTGTGTGAAGTCATAGAAAGAAGGTGTGTGAAGTTATAATGTAGGTGTGTGAAGTCACAGAATTGAGGTGTGTGAAGTCACAGAATGGAGGTGTGTGAAGTCATAGAATGGAGGTGTGTGAAGTCACAGAATGAAGGTGCGTTAAGTCACAGAATGGAGGTTTGTGAACTCAGAATGTAGGTGAGTGAAGTCACAGAATGGATGTGAGGGAAGTCATAGAATGGAGTTTTGTGAAGTCACAGAATGGAGGTGTGTGAATTAATAGAATGGAGGTGTGAGAAATCATAGAATGGAGGTGTGTGAAGTCACAGAATGGAGGTGTGTGAAGTCACAGAATGGAGATGTGTGAACTCACAATGGAGGTGTGTGAAGTCAAAGAATGGAGGTGTGTGAAGTCATAGAATGGAATTGTGTGAAGTCATAGAATTGAGGTGTGTGAACTCATAGAATGGAGGTGTGTGAAGTCACGGAATACAGGTGTGTGAACTCAGAATGGAGGTGTGTGAAGTCACAGAATGGAGGTTTGTGAAGTCATAGAATGGAGGTGTGTGAAGTCAGAATGGAGGTGTGTCAACTCATAGAATGGAGTGTGTGAAGTCACAATGGGGATGTGTGAAGTCTTAGAATGGGGGTTTGTGAAGTCAAATTGGAGGTGTGTGAAATCACAGAATGGAGGTGTGTCAACTCAGAAATGAGGGGTGTGGTCACAGAACGGAGGTTGGTGAAGTCATGGAATGGAGGCGCGTGAAGTCATAGAATGGATGTTTCTGAAGTGAGAATGAAGGTGTATGAAGTCAAAGAATAGAGGTGTGTGAAGTCAAAATGGAGGTGTGTGAACTCATAGAATGGAGGTGTGTGAACTCATAGAATGGAGGTGTGTGAAGTCAGAATGGAGGTGTGTGAAGTCATAGAATGGAGGTTTGTGAAGTCAGAATGGAGGTGTGTGAACTCATAGAATGGAGGTGTGTGAAGTGACAATGGAGGAATGTGAAGTCATAGAATGGTGGTGTGTGAAGTCACAGATTGGAGGTGTGGAAGTCATAGAAAGGAGGTGTGTGAAGTCATAGAATGGTGGTGTGTGAAGTCACAGTATGGAGGTGTGGAAGTCATAGAATGGAGGTGTGTGAAGTCAGAATGGAGGTGTGTGAAGTCATAGAAAGGAGGTGTGTGAAGTTATAATGTAGGTGTGTGAAGTCACAGAATTGAGGTGTGTGAAGTCACAGAATGGAGGTGTGTGAAGTCATAGAATGGAGGTGTGTGAAGTCATAGAATGGAGGTGTGTGAAGTCACAGAATGAAGGTGCGTTAAGTCACAGAATGGAGGTTTGTGAACTCAGAATGTAGGTCTGTGAAGTCACAGAATGGAGGTGAGGGAAGTCATAGAATGGAGTTGTGTGAAGTCACAGAATGGAGGTGTGTGAATTAATAGAAAGGAGTTGTGAGAAATCATGGAATGGAGTTGTGTGAAGTCACAGATTGTAGGTGTGTGAACTCACAATGGAGGTGTGTGAAGTCAAAGAATGGAGGTGTGTGAAGTCATAGAATGGAATTGTGTGAAGTCATAGAATGGAGGTGTGTGAAGTGAGAATTGAGGTGTGTGAAGTCACGGAATACAGGTGTGTGAACTCAGAATGGAGGTGTGTGAAGTCACAGAATGGAGGTTTGTGAAGTCATAGAATGAAGGTATATGAAGTCATACAATGGATGTTTCTGAAGTAGAATGAAGGTGTGTGAAGTCGTAGAATGAAGGTGTGTGAAGTCATAGAATGGAGGTTTGTGAAGGCAAAATGGAGGTGTGTGAACTCATAAAATGGAGATGTGTGAAGTCATGGAATAGAGGTGTGTGAAGTCCAAGAATATAGGTGTGTGAATTCAAACAATGGTGGTGTGTGAAGTCACAGAATGGAGGTGTGTTAAGTCAAAGAATGGAAGTGTGTGAAGTCAAAATGGAGGTGTGTGAAGTCACAGAATGGAGGTGTGTGAAGTCACAGAATGAAGGTGTTTGAAGTCAAAATTGTGGTGTGTGAAGTCACAAATGGAGGTGTCTGAAGTCGGAATGCAGCTGTGTGAAGTCATAGAATGGAGGTGTGTGAAGTCAGAATGGAGGTGGGTCAACTCATAGAATGGAGTGTGTGAAGTCACAATGGGGATGTGTGAAGTCTTAGAATGGGGGTTTGTGAAGTCAAATTGGAGGTGTGTGAAATCACAGAATGGAGGTGTGTCAACTCAGAAATGAGTTGTGTGGTCACAGAACGGTGGTTGGTGAAGTCATAGAAAGGAGGTGCGTGAAGTCATAGAATGGATGTTTCTGAAGTGAGAATGAAGGTGTATGAAGTCAAAGAATAGAGGTGTATGAAGTCAAAATGGAGGTGTGTGAACTCATAGAATGGAGGTGTGTGAACTCATAGAATGGAGGTGTGTAAACCCATAGAATGGAGGTGTGTGAAGTCATGGAATGCAGGTGTGTGAAGTCAAAGAATGGAGGTGTGTGAAGTCAAACAATATAGGTGTGTGAAGTCACAGAATGGAGGTGTGTGAACTCATAGAATGGAGGTGCATGAAGTCAAAGAATGGAGATGTGTGAATTCATCGAATGGAGGTGTGTGAAGTCATGGAATGGAGGTGTGTGAAGTCAGAATGGAGGTGTGTGAAGTCATCGAATGGAGGTGTGTGAAGTCAGAATGGAGGTGTGTGAACTCATAGAATGGAGGTGTGTGAAGTCACAATGGAGGTATGTGAAGTCATAGAATGTTGGTGTGTGAAGTCACAGAATGGAGGTGTGGAAGTCATAGAAAGGAGGTGTGTGAAGTCAGGATGGAGGTGTGTGAAGTCATAGAATGCAGGTGTGTGAAGTCACAATGGAGGTGTGTGAAGTCACAGAATTGAGGTGTGTGAAGTCACAGAATGGAGGTGTGTGGAGTCATAGAATGGAGGTGTGTGAAGTCATAGAATGGAGGTGTGTGAAGTCATAGAAAGGATGTTTGTGAAGTAAGAATGAAGGTGTGTTAAGTCATAAAATGGAGATGTGTGAAGGCACAGAATGGAGATGTGTGAAGTCATAGAATGGAGCTGTGTGAAGTCAGAATGGAGGTGTGTGAAGTCATAGAATGGAGGTGTGTGAACTCACAATGGAGATGTGTGAAGTCAAAAAATGGAGGTGTGTGAAGTCAAAGAATGGAAGTGTGTGAAGTCATAGAATGGAGGTGTGTGTAGTCATAGAATGGAGGTGTGTGAAGTCACAGAATTGATGTTTGTGAAGTCAGAATGGAGGTGTGTGAAGTCAGAATGGAGGTTTGTGAAGTCATAGAATGGAGGTGTGTGAAGTCATAGAATGGAGGAGTGTGAAGTCATAGAATGGAGGTGGGTGAAATCACAGAATTGATGTTTGTGAAGTCAGAATGTAGGTGTATGAACTCACAATAGAGGTGTGTGAAGTCAAAGAATGGAGGTGTGTGAAGTCACAGAATTGATGTTGGTGAAGTCAGAATGGAGGTGTGTGAAGTCAGAATGGAGGTGTGTGAAGTCATAAAATGGAGGTGTGTGAAGTCACAATGCAGGTGTGTGAACTCATAGAATGGAGGTGTGTGAAGTCATAGAATGGAGGTGTGTGATGTCATAGAATGGAGGTTTGTGAAGTCATACAATGGAGGTGTGTGAAGTCATAGAATGGAAGTTTCTGAAGTAAGAATGTAGGTGTGTGAAGTCATAGAATGTAGGTGTGTGAAGTCAAAATGGTGGTGTGTGAACTTATAGAATGGATGTGTGCGAACTGATAGAGTGGAGGTGTGTGAAATCATGGAATGGAGGTGTGTGAAGTCAAAGAATGGAGGTGTGTGAAGTCAAACAATGGAGGTGTGCGAAGTCACAGAATGGAGGTTTGTGAAGTCACAGAATGGAAGTGTGTGAAGTCAAAATGGAGGTGTGTGAAGTCACAGAATGGAGGTGTGTGAAGTCACAGAATGGAGGTGTGTGAAGTCAAAATGGTGGTGTGTAACGTCACAAATGAAGGTGTGTGAAGTCACAGAATGTAGGTGTGTGAACTCAAAATGGAGGTGTGTGAAGTCAAAGAATGGAGGTGTGCGAAGTCAAAGTATGGAGGTGTGTGAAGTCATAGAATGGAGGTAAGTGAAGTCATAGAATGGAGGTGTGTGAAGTCATAGAATGAAGGTGTGTGAAGTCATGGAATGAAGGTGTGTTAAGTCACAGAACGGAGGTGTGTGAACTCAGAATGGAGGTGTGGGAAGTCATAGAATGGAGTTGTGTGAAGTCACAGAATGGAGATGTGTGAATTCATAGAATATAGGTGTGTGAAGTCATAGAATGGAGGTGTGTGAAGTCACAGAATGGAGGTGTGTGAAGTCACAGAAGGGAAGTGTGTGAAGTCACAGAATGGAGGTGTGTGAACTCACAATGGAGGTCCGTGAAGTTAAAGAATGGAGGTGTGTGAAGTCATAGAATCGAAGTGTGTGAAGTCATAGAATGGAGGTGTGTGAAGCCAGAATTGAGGTGTGTGAAGTCACAGAATTGAGGTGTGTGAACTCAGAATGGAGGTGTGTGAAGTCACAGAATGGAGGTTTGTGAAATCAAAGAATGGAGGTGTGTGAACTCACAATGGAGGTGTGTGAAGTCAAAATGGAGGTGTGCGAACTCATAAAATGGAGATGTGTGAAGTCATGGAATGTAGGTGTGTGAAGTCCAAAAATGGAGGTGTGTGAAGTCAAAGAATGGACGTGTGTGAAGTCAAACTGGAGGCGTGTGAAGTCACAGAATGAAGGTGTGTGAAGTCACAGAATGGAGGTGTGTGAAGTCATAGAATGGAGGTGTGTGAAATCAAAATGGAGGTGTGTGAAGTCATAGAATGGAGGTGTGTGAAGTCACAGAACGGAGGTGTGTGAAGTCACAGAATGGAGGTGTGTGAAGTCACAGAATGGAGGTGTGTGAAGTCAAAATGGAGGTGTGTGAAATCATAGAATGGACGTGTGTGAACTCGTAGAATGGAGGTGTGTGAAGTCATGGAATGTAGGTGTGTGAATTCCAAAAATGGAGGTGTGTGAAGTCAAATAATGGTGGTGTGTGAAGTCACAGAATGGAGGTGTGTGAAGTCAAAGAATGGAAGTGTGTGAAGTCAAACTGGAGGCGTGTGTAGTCACAGAATGAAGGTGTGTGAAGTCACAGAATGGAGGTGTGTGAAGTCATAGAATGGAGGTGTTTGAAGTCATAGAATGGAGGTGTGTGAAGTCAAAATGGAGGTGTGTGAAGTCATAGAATGGAGGTGTGTGAAGTCACAGAACGGAGGTGTGTGAAGTCACAGAATGGAGGTGTGTGAAGTCACAGAATGGAGGTGTGTGAGGTCAAAATGGAGGTGTGTGAAATCATAGAATGGACGTGTGTGAACTCGTAGAATGGAGGTGTGTGAAGTCATGGAATGGAGGTGTGTGAATTCAAAGAATGGAGGTGTGTGAAGTCAAACAAAAATGGTGTGTGAAGTCACAGAATGGAGGTGTGTGAAATCACAGAATGGAGGTGTGTGAAGTCAAAAAGGTGTTGTATAGAATCACAAATGGAGATGTGTGAACTCATAGAATGGAGGTGTGTGAAGTCAAAGAATGGAGGTGTGTGAAGTCATGGAATGGAGGTGTGTGAAGGCACAGAATGGAGGTGTGTGAAGTCATAGAATGGAGGTGTGTTAAGTCATAGAATGGATGTTTCTGAAGTAAGAATGAAGGTGTGTGAAGTCATAGAATGGAGGTGTGTGAAGTAAAAATGGAGGTTTGTGAACTCATAGAATGGAGGTCTGAGAACTCATAGAATGGAGGTGTGTGAAGTCATGGAATAAAGGTGTGTGAAATCAAAGAATGCAGGTGTGTGAAGTCAAACAATAAAGGTGTGTGAAGTCACAGAATGGAGGTGTGTGAAATCACAGAATGGAGGTGTGTGAAGTAAAAAAGGTGGTGTGTAGAGTCACAAATGGAGGTGTGTGAACTCATAGAATGGAGGTGTGTCAAGTCAAAGAATGGAGGTGTGTGAAGTCATCGAATGGAGGTGTGTGAAGTCATGGAATGGAGGTGTGTGACGTCACAGAATGGAGGTGTGTGAAGTCAGAATGGAGATGTCTGAAGTCATAGAATGGAGGTGTGTAAAGTCAGAATGGAGGTGTGTGAAGTCATAGAATGGAGGTGTGTGAGGTCAGAATGGAAGTGTGTGAACTCATAGATTGGCGGTGTGTGAAGTCACAATGGAGGTATGTGAAATCACAGAATGGAGGTGTGTGAAGTCACAGTATGGAGGTGTGTGAAGTCATAGAATGAAGCTGTGTGAAGTGTGAAATGAGCTGTGTGAAGTCACAGAATGGAGGTGTGTGAACTCAGAATGGAAGTGTGTGAAGTCACAGAATGGAGGTTTGAAGTCATAGAATGGAGGTGTGTGAAGTCACAGAATGGAGGTTTGTGAAGTCATAATGGAGGTGTGTGAAGTCACAGAATTGAGGTGTGTGAAGTCACAGAATGGAGGTGTGTGAAGTCAAAATGGAGGTGTGTGAACTCATAGAATGGAGGTGAGTGAACTCATAGAATGGAGGTGTGTGAAGTCATGGAATGGAGGTGTGTGAAGTCAAAGAATGGAGGTGTGTGAAGTCAAACAATATAGGTGTGTGAAGTCACAGAATGGAGGTGTGTGAACTCATAGAATGGAGGTGCATGAAGTCAAAGAATGGAGGTGTGTGAATTCATCGAATGGAGGTGTGTGAAGTCATGGAATGGAGGTGTGTGAAGTCGGAATGGAGGTGTGTGAAGTCATAGAATGGAGGTCTGTGAAGTCAGAATTGAGATGTGTGAACTCATAGAATGGAGGTGTGTGAAGTCACAATGGAGGTATGTGAAGTCATAGAATGGTGGTGTGTGAAGTCACAGAATGGAGGTGTGGAAGTCATAGAAAGGAGGTGTGTGAAATCAGAATGGAGGTGTGTGAAGTCATAGAATGGAGGTGTGTGAAGTCAGAATGTAGGTGTGTGAACTCAAAATGGAGGTGTGTGAAGTCAAAGAATGGAGGTGTGTAAAGTCAAAGAATGGAGGTGTGTGAAGTCATAGAATGGAGGTGTGTGAAGTCATAGAATGGAGGTGTGTGAAGTCATAGAATGAAGGTGTGTGAAGTCACGGAATGAAGGTGTGTTAAGTCACAGAACAGAGGTGTGTGAACTCAGAATGGAGGTGTGTGAATTACCAGAATGGAGGTGTGGGAAGTCATAGAATGGAGTGGTGTGAAGTCACAGAATGGAAATGTGTGAATTCATAGAATATAGGTGTGTGAAGTCATAGAATGGAGGTGTGTGAATTCAGAGAATGGAGGTGTGTGAAGTCACAGAATGGAAGTGTGTGAAGTCACAGAATGGAGGTGTGTGAACTCACAATGGGGGTGTGTGAAGTCAAAGAATGGAGGTGTGTGAAGTCATAGAATGGAAGTGTGTGAAGTCATAGAATGGAGGTGTGTGAAACCAGAATTGAGGTGTGTGAAGTCACAGAATTGAGGTGTGTGAACTCAGAATGGAGGTGTGTGAAGTCACAGAATGGAGGTTTGTGAAATCAAAGAATGGAGGTGTGTAAACTCACAATGGAGGTGTGTGAAGTCAAAATGGAGTTGTGCGAACTCATAAAATGGAGATGTGTGAAGTTATGGAATGTAGGTGTGTGAAGTCCAAAAATGGAGGTGTGTGAAGTCAAACAATGGTGGTGTGTGAAGTCACAGAATGGAGGTGTGTGAAGTCAAAGAATGGAAGTGTGTGAAGTCAAACTGGAGGCGTGTGAAGTCACAGAATGAAGGTGTGTGAAGTCACAGAATGGAGGTGTTTGAAGTCATAGAATGGAGGTGTGTGAAGTCATACAATGGAGGTGTGTGAAGTCAAAATGGAGGTGTGTGAAGTCATAGAATGGAGGTGTGTGAAGTCACAGAACGGAGGTGTGTGAAGTCACAGAATGGAGGTGTGTGAAGTCACAGAATGGAGGTGTGTGAAGTCAAAATGGAGGTGTGTGAATTCATAGAATGGACGTGTGTGAACTCGTAGAATGGAGGTGTGTGAAGTCATGGTATGGAGGTGTGTGAATTCAAAGAATGGAGGTGTGTGAAGTCAAACAAAAATGGTGTGTGAAGTCACAGAATGGAGGTGTGTCAAATCACAGAATGGAGGTGTGTGAAGTCAAAAAGGTGGTGTGTAGAGTCACAAATGGAGGTGTGTGAACTCATAGAATGGAGGTGTGTGAAGTCAAAGAATGGAGGTGTGTGAAGTCATGGAATGGAGGTGTGTGAAGGCACAGAATGGAGGTGTGTGAAGTCATAGAATGGAGGTGTGTTAAGTCATAGAATGGATGTTTCTGAAGTAAGAATGAAGGTGTGTGAAGTCATAGAATGGAGGTGTGTGAAGTAAAAATGGAGGTCTGTGAACTCATAGAATGGAGGTCTGAGAACGCATAGAATGGAGGTGTGTGAAGTCATGGAATAAAGGTGTGTGAAGTCAAAGAATGCAGGTGTGTGAAGTCAAACAATAAAGGTGTGTGAAGTCACAGAATGGAGGTGTGTGAAATCACAGAATGGAGGTGTGTGAAGTCAAAAAGGTGGTGTGTAGAGTCACAAATGGAGGTGTGTGAACTCATAGAATGGAGGTGTGTGAAGTCAAAGAATGGAGGTGTGTGAAGTCATCGAATGGAGGTATGTGAAGTCATGGAATGGAGGTGTGTGACGTCACAGAATGGAGGTGTGTGAAGTCAGAATGGAGATGTGTGAAGTCATAGAATGGAGGTGTGTGAAGTCAGAATGGAGGTGTGTGAAGTCATAGAATGGAGGTGTATGAAGTCAAAATGGAGGTGTGTGAACTCATAGATTGGCGGTGTGTGAAGTCACAATGGAGGTATGTGAAATCATAGAATGGAGGTGTGTGAAGTCACAGTATGGAGGTGTGTGAAGTCATAGAATGAAGCTGTGTGAAGTGTGAAATGAGCTGTGTGAAGTCACAGAATGGAGGTGTGTGAACTCAGAATGGAGGTCCTTGACGTCACAGAATGGAGGTGTGAAGTCATAGAATGGAGGTGTGTGAAGTCACAGAATGGAGGTGTGTGAAGTCATAATGGAGGTGTGTGAAGTCACAGAATTGAGGTGTGTGAAGTCACAGAATGGAGGTGTGTGAAGTCATAGAATGGAGGTGTGTGAAGTCATAGAATGGTGGTGTGTGATCATAGAATGGATGTTTGTGAAGTAAGAATGAAGGTGTGTTAAGTCATAGAATGGAGGTGTGTGAAGGCACAGAAGGGAGGTGTGTGAAGTCATAGAATGGAGCTGTGTGAAGTCATAATGGAGGTGTGTGAAGTCAAAGAAGGGAGGTGTGTGAAGTCATAGAAAGGAATTGTGTGAAGTCATAGAATGGAGGTGTGTGAAGCCAGAATTGAGGTGTGTGAAGTCACAGAATTGAGGTGTGTGAACTCAGAATGGAGGTGTGTGAAGACACAGAATGGAGGTTTGTGAAGTCATAGAATGGAGGTGTGTGAAGTCAAAATGGAGGTGTGCGAACTCATAAAATGGAGATGTGTGAAGTCATGGAATGGAGGTGTGTGAAGTCCAAGAATATAGGTATGTGAATTCAAACAATGGTGGTGTGTGAAGTCACAGAATGGAGGTGTGTTAAGTCAAAGAATGGAAGTGTGTGAAGTCAAAATGGAGGTGTGTGAAGTCACAGAATGGAGGTGTGTGAAGTCACAGAATGAAGGTGTTTGAAGTCAAAATTGTGGTGTGTGAAGTCACAAATGGAGGTGTCTGAAGTCGGAATGCAGCTGTGTGAAATCATAGAGTGGAGGTGTGTGAAGTCAGAATGGAGGTGTGTGAACTCATAGAATGGAGTGTGTGAAGTCACAATGGGGCTGTGTGAAGTCTTAGAATGGGGGTTTGTGAAGTCACATTGGAGGTGTGTGAAATCACAGAATGGAGGTGTGTCAACTCACAAATGAGGTGTGTGGTCACAGAACGGAGGTTTGTGAAGTCACAGAATGGAGGTGCGTGAAGTCATAGAATGGATGTTTCTGAAGTGAGAATGAAGGTGTATGAAGTCAAAGAATGGAGGTGTGTGAAGTCAAAATGGAGGTGTGTGAACTCATAGAATGGAGGTGAGTGAACTCATAGAATGGAGGTGTGTGAAGTCATGGAATGGAGGTGTGTGAAGTCAAAGAATGGAGGTGTGTGAAGTCAAACAATATAGGTGTGTGAAGTCACAGAATGGAGGTGTGTGAACTCATAGAATGGAGGTGCATGAAGTCAAAGAATGGAGGTGTGTGAATTCATCGAATGGAGGTGTGTGAAGTCATGGAATGGAGGTGTGTGAAGTCAGAATGGAGGTGTGTGAAGTCATAGAAGGGAGGTGTGTGAAGTCAGAATTGAGGTGTGTGAACTCATAGAATGGAGGTGTGTGAAGTCACAATGGAGGTATGTGAAGTCACAGAATGGTGGTGTGTGAAGTCACAGAATGGAGGTGTGGAAGTCATAGAAAGGAGGTGTGTGAAATCAGAATGGAGGTGTGTGAAGTCATAGAATGGAGGTGTGTGAAGTCAGAATGTAGGTGTGTGAACTCAAAATGGAGGTGTGTGAAGTCAAAGAATGGAGGTGTGTAAAGTCAAAGAATGGAGGTGTGTGAAGTCATAGAATGGAGGTGTGTGAAGTCATAGAATGGAGGTGTGTGAAGTCATAGAATGAAGGTGTGTGAAGTCACGGAATGAAGGTGTGTTAAGTCACAGAACGGAGGTGTGTGAACTCAGAATGGAGGTTTGTGAATTACCAGAATGGAGGTGTGGGAAGTCATAGAATGGAGTGGTGTGAAGTCACAGAATGGAGATGTGTGAATTCATAGAATATAGGTGTGTGAAGTCATAGAATGGAGGTGTGTGAAGTCACAGAATGGAGGTGTGTGAAGTCACAGAATGGAAGTGTGTGAAGTCACAGAATGGAGGTGTGTAAACTCACAATGGAGGTGTGTGAAGTCAAAGAATGGAGGTGTGTGAAGTCATAGAATGGAAGTGTGTGAAGTCATAGAATGGAGGTGTGTGAAGCCAGAAGTGAGGTGTGTGAAGTCACAGAATTGAGGTGTGTGAACTCAGAATGGAGGTGTGTGAAGTCACAGAATGGAGGTTTGTGAAATCAAAGAATGGAGGTGTGTAAACTCACAATGGAGGTGTGTGAAGTCAAAATGGAGTTGTGCGAACTCATAAAATGGAGATGTGTGAAGTTATGGAATGTAGGTGTGTGAAGTCCAAAAATGGAGGTGTGTGAAGTCAAACAATGGTGGTGTGTGAAGTCACAGAATGGAGGTGTGTGAAGTCAAAGAATGGAAGTGTGTGAAATCAAACTGGAGGCGTGTGAAGTCACAGAATGAAGGTGTGTGAAGTCACAGAATGGAGGTGTTTGAAGTCATAGAATGGAGGTGTGTGAAGTCATAGAATGGAGGTGTGTGAAGTCACAATGGAGGTGTGTGAAGTCATAGAATGGAGGTGTGTGAAGTCACAGAACGGAGGTGTGTGAAGTCACAGAATGGAGGTGTGTGAAGTCACAGAATGGAGGTGTGTGAAGTCAAAATGGAGGTGTGTGAAATCATAGAATGGACGTGTGTGAACTCGTAGAATGGAGGTGTGTGAAGTCATGGTACGGAGGTGTGTGAATTCAAAGAATGGAGGTGTGTGAAGTCAAACAAAAATGGTGTGTGAAGTCCCAGAATGGAGGTGTGTCAAATCACAGAATGGAGGTGTGTGAAGTCAAAAAGGTGGTGTGTAGAGTCACAAATGGAGGTGTGTGAACTCATAGAATGGAGGTGTGTGAAGTCAAAGAATGGAGGTGTGTGAAGTCATGGAATGGAGGTGTGTGAAGGCACAAAATGGAGGTGTGTGAAGTCATAGAATGGAGGTGTGTTAAGTCATAGAATGGATGTTTCTGAAGTAAGAATGAAGGTGTGTGAAGTCATAGAATGGAGGTGTGTGAAGTAAAAATGGAGGTCTGTGAACTCATAGAATGGAGGTCTGAGAACGCATAGAATGGAGGTGTGTGAAGTCATGGAATAAAGGTGTGTGAAGTCAAAGAATGCAGGTGTGTGAAGTCAAACAATAAAGGTGTGTGAAGTCACAGAATGGAGGTGTGTGAAATCACAGAATGGAGGTGTGTGAAGTCAAAAAGGTGGTGTGTAGAGTCACAAATGGAGGTGTGTGAACTCATAGAATGGAGGTGTGTGAAGTCAAAGAATGGAGGTGTGTGAAGTCATCGAATGGAGGTATGTGAAGTCATGGAATGGATTTGTGTGACGTCACAGAATGGAGGTGTATGAAGTCAGAATGGAGATGTGTGAAGTCATAGAATGGAGGTGTGTGAAGTCAGAATGGAGGTGTGTGAAGTCATAGAATGGAGGTGTGTGAAGTCAAAATGGAGGTGTGTGAACTCATAGATTGGCGGTGTGTGAAGTCACAATGGAGGTATGTGAAATCATAGAATGGAGGTGTGTGAAGTCACAGTATGGAGGTGTGTGAAGTCATAGAATGAAGCTGTGTGAAGTGTGAAATGAGCTGTGTGAAGTCACAGAATGGAGGTGTGTGAACTCAGAATGGAGGTCCTTGACGTCACAGAATGGAGGTGTGAAGTCATAGAATGGAGGTGTGTGAAGTCACAGAATGGAGGTGTGTGAAGTCATAATGGAGGTGTGTGAAGTCACAGAATTGAGGTGTGTGAAGTCACAGAATGGAGGTGTGTGAAGTCATAGAATGGAGGTGTGTGAAGTCATAGAATGGTGGTGTGTGATCATAGAATGGATGTTTGTGAAGTAAGAATGAAGGTGTGTTAAGTCATAGAATGGAGGTGTGTGAAGGCACAGAAGGGAGGTGTGTGAAGTCATAGAATGGAGCTGTGTGAAGTCATAATGGAGGTGTGTGATGTCAAAGAATGGAGGTGTGTGAAGTCATAGAAAGGAATTGTGTGAAGTCATAGAATGGAGGTGTGTGAAGCCAGAATTGAGGTGTGTGAAGTCACAGAACTGAGGTGTGTGAACTCAGAATGGAGGTGTGTGAAGACACAGAATGGAGGTTTGTGAAGTCATAGAATGGAGGTGTGTGAAGTCAAAATGGAGGTGTGCGAACTCATAAAATGGAGATGTGTGAAGTCATGGAATGGAGGTGTGTGAAGTCCAAGAATATAGGTATGTGAATTCAAACAATGGTGGTGTGTGAAGTCACAGAATGGAGGTGTGTTAAGTCAAAGAATGGAAGTGTGTGAAGTCAAAATGGAGGTGTGTGAAGTCACAGAATGGAGGTGTGTGAAGTCACAGAATGAAAGTGTTTGAAGTCAAAATTGTGGTGTGTGAAGTCACAAATGGAGGTGTCTGAAGTCGGAATGCAGCTGTGTGAAATCATAGAGTGGAGGTGTGTGAAGTCAGAATGGAGGTGTGTGAACTCATAGAATGGAGTGTGTGAAGTCACAATGGGGCTGTGTGAAGTCTTAGAATGGGGGTTTGTGAAGTCAAATTGGAGGTGTGTGAAATCACAGAATGGAGGTGTGTCAACTCACAAATGAGGTGTGTGGTCACAGAACGGAGGTTTGTGAAGTCATAGAATGGAGGTGCGTGAAGTCATAGAATGGATGTTTCTGAAGTCAGAATGAAGGTGTATGAAGTCAAAGAATGGAGGTGTGTGAAGTCAAAATGGAGGTGTGTGAACTCATAGAATGGAGGTGTGTGAACTCATAGAATGGAGGTGTGTGAAGTCATGGAATTGAGGTGTGTGAAGTCAAAGAATGGAGGTGTGTGAAGTCAAACAATATAGGTGTGTGAAGTCACAGAATGGAGGTGTGTGAACTCATAGAATGGAGGTGCATGAAGTCAAAGAATGGAGGTGTGTGAATTCATCGAATGGAGGTGTGTGAAGTCATGGAATGGAGGTGTGTGAAGTCAGAATGGAGGTGTGTGAAGTCATAGAATGGAGGTGTGTGAAGTCAGAATGGAGTTGTGTGAACTCATAGAATGGAGGTGTGTGAAGTCACAAGGGAGTTATGTGAAGTCATAGAATGGTGGTGTGTGAAGTCACAGAATGGAGGTGTGGAAGTCATAGAAAGGAGGTGTGTGAAATCAGAATGGAGGTGTGTGAAGTCATAGAATGGAGGTGTGTGAAGTCAGAATGTAGGTGTGTGAAGTCACAGAATTGAGGTGTGTGAAGTCACACAATGGAGGTGTGTGAAGTCATAGAATGGAGGTGTGTGAAGTCATAGAATGGAGGTGTGTGAATTCATAGAATGGATGTTTGTGAAGTTAGAATGAAGGTGTGTTAAGTCATAAAATGGAGATGTGTGAAGGCACAGAATGGAGGTGTGTGAAGTCATAGAATGGAGCTGTGTGAAGTCAGAATGGAGGTGTGTGAAGTCATAGAATGGAGGTGTGTGAACTCACAATGGAGATGTGTGAAGTCAAAAAATGGAGGTGTGTGAAGTCAAAGAATGGAAGTGTGTGAAGTCATAGAATGGAGGTGTGTGAAGTCATAGAATGGAGGTGTGTGAAGTCACAGAATTGTTGTTTGTGAAGTCAGAATGGAGGTGTGTGAAGTCAGAATGGAGGTTTTTGAAGTCATAGAATGGAGGTGTGTGAAGTCATAGAATGGAGGTGTGTGAAGTCATAGAATGGAGGTGTGTGAAATCACAGAATTGATGTTTGTGAAGTCAGAATGTAGGTGTGTGAACTCACAATGGAGGTGTGTGAAGTCAAAGAATGGAGGTGTGTGAAGTCACAGAATTGATGTTTGTGAAGTCAGAATGGAGGTGTGTGAAGTCAGAATGGACGTGTGTGAAGTCATAGAATGGAGGTGTGTGAAGTCACAATGCAGGTGTGTGAACTCATCGAATGGAGGTGTGTGAAGTCACTGAATGGAGGTGTGTGAAGTCATAGAATGGAGGTCTGTGAAGTCATAGAATGGAGGTTTGTGAAGTCATACAATGGAGGTGTGTGAAGTCATAGAATGGAAGTTTCTGAAGTAAGAATGTAGGTGTGTGAAGTCATAGAATGGAGGTGTGTGAAGTCAAAATGGTGGTGTGTGAACTCATAGAATGGATGTGTGTGAACTGATAGAGTGGAGGTGTGTGAAGTCATGGAATGGAGGTGTGTGAAGTCAAAGAATGGAGGTGTGTGAAGTCAAACAATGGAGGTGTGCGAAGTCACAGAATGGAGGTTTGTGAAGTCACAGAATGGAAGTGTGTGAAGTCAAAATGGAGGTGTGTGAAGTCACAGAATGGAGGTGTGTGAAGTCACAGAATGGAGGTGTGTGAAGTCAAAATGGTGGTGTGTAACGTCACAAATGGAGGTGTGTGAAGTCACAGAATGTAGGTGTGTGAACTCAAAATGGAGGTGTGTGAAGTCAAAGAATGGAGGTGTGCGAAGTCAAAGAATGGAGGTGTGTGAAGTCATAGAATGGAGGTGTGTGAAGTCATAGAATGGAGGTGTGTGAAGTCACGGAATGAAGGTGAGTTAAGTCACAGAACGGAGGTGTGTGAACTCAGAATGGAGGTGTGTGAATTACCAGAATGGAGGTGTGGGAAGTCATAGAATGGAGTTGTGTGAAGTCACAGAATGGAGATGTGTGAATTCATAGAATATAGGTGTGTGAAGTCATAGAATGGAGGTGTGTGAAGTCACAGAATGTAGGTGTGTGAAGTCACAGAATGGAAGTGTGTGAAGTCACAGAATGGAGGTGTGTGAACTCACAATGGAGGTGTGTGAAGTCAAAGAATGGAGGTGTGTGAAGTCATAGAATGGAAGTGTGTGAAGCCAGAATTGAGGTGTGTGAAGTCACAGTGTTGAGGTGTGTGAACTCAGAATGGAGGTGTTTGAAGTCACAGAATGGAGGTTTGTGAAATCAAAGAATGGAGGTGTGTGAACTCACAATGGAGGTGTGTGAAGTCAAAATGGAGGTGTGCAAACTCATAAAATGGAGATGTGTGAAGTCATGGAATATAGGTGTGTGAAGTCCAAAAATGGAGGTGTGTGAAGTCAAACAATGGTGGTGTGTGAAGTCACAGAATGGAGGTGTGTGAAGTCAAAGAATGGAAGTGTGTGAAGTCAAACTGGAGGTGTGTGAAGTCACAGAATGAAATTGTGTTAAGTCACAGAATGGAGGTGTGTGAAGTCATAGAATGGAGGTGTGTGAAGTCATAGAATGGAGGTGTGTGAAGTCAAAATGGAGGTGTGTGAAGTCATAGAATGGAGGTGTGTGAAGTCACAGAATGGAGGTTTGTGAAGTCACAGAATGGAGGTGTGTGAAGTCACAGAATGGAGGTGTGTAAAGTCAAAATGGAGGTGTGTGAAATCATAGAATGGACGTGTGTGAACTCGTAGAATGGAGATGTGTGAAGTCATGGAATGGAGGTGTGTGAATTCAAAGAATGGAGGCGTGTGAAGTCAAACAAAAATGGTGTGTGAAGTCACAGAATGGAGGTGTGTGAAATCACAGAATGGAGGTGTGTGAAGTCAAAAAGGTGGTGTGTAGATTCACAAATGGAGTTGTGTGAACTCATAGAATGGAGGTGTGTGAAGTCAGAATGGAGGTGTGTGAACTCATAGAATGGCGGTGTGTGAAGTCACAATGGAGGAATGTGAAATCATAGAATGGAGTTGTGTGAAGTCACAGTATGGAGGTGTGTGAAGTCATAGAATGAAGCTGTGTGAAGTGTGAAATGAGCTGTGTGAAGTCACAGAATGGAGGTGTGTGAACTCAGAATGGAGGTGTGTGAAGTCACAGAATGGAGGTGTGAAGTCATAGAATGGAGGTGTTTGAAGTCACAGAATGGAGGTGTGTGAAGTCATAATGGAGGTGTGTGAAGTCATAGAATGGAGGTGTGTGATCATAGAATGGATGTTTGTGAAGTAAGAATGAAGGTGTGTTAAGTCATAGAATGGAGGTGTGTGAAGGCACAGAACGGAGGTGTGTGAAGTCATAGAATGGAGCTGTGTGAAGTCATAATGGAGGTGTGTGAAGTCATAGAATGGAGGTGTGTGAACTCACAATGGAGGTGTGTGAAGTCAAAGAATGGAGGTGTGTGAAGTCATAGAAAGGAATTTTGTGAAGTCATAGAATGGAGGTGTGTGAAGCCAGAATTGAGGTGTGTGAAGTCACAGAATTGAGGTGTGTGAACTCAGATTTGAGGTGTGTGAAGACACAGAATGGAGGTTTGTGAAGTCATAGAATGGAGGTGTGTGAAGTCATAGAATGGATGTTTCTGAAGTAGAATGAAGGTGTGTGAAGTCACAGAATGGAGGTGTGTGAAGTCAAAATGGAGGTGTGCGAACTCATAAAATGGAGATGTGTGAAGTCATGGAATGGAGGTGTGTGAAGTCCAAGTATATAGGTGTGTGAATTCAAACAGTGGTGGTGTGTGAAGTCACAGAATGGAGGTGTGTTAAGTCAAAGAATGGAAGTGTGTGAAGTCAAAATGGAGGTGTGTGAAGTCACAGAATGGAGGTGTGTGAAGTCACAGAATGAAGGTGTTTGAAGTCAAAATTGTGGTGTGTGAAGTCACAAATGGAGGTGTCTGAAGACAGAATGGAGTTGTGTGAAGTTATAGAGTGGAGGTGTGTGAAGTCAGAATGGAGGTGTGTCAACTCATAGAATGGAGTGTGTGAAGTCACAATGGGGCTGTGTGAAGTCTTAGAATGGGGGTTTGTGAAGTCAAATTGGAGGTGTGTGAAATCACAGAATGGAGGTGTGTCAACTCAGAAATGAGGTGTGTGGTCACAGAATGGAGGTTTGTGAAGTCATAGAATGGAGGTGCGTGAAGTCAGAGAATGGATGTTTCTGAAGTGACATTGAAGGTGTATTAAGTCAAAGAATGGAGGTGTGTGAAGTCAAAATGGAGGTGTGTGAACTCATAGAATGGAGGTGTGTGAACTCATAGAATGGAGGTGTGTGAAGTCATGGAATGGAGGTGTGTGAAGTCAAAGAATGGAGGTGTGTGAAGTCAAACAATATAGGTGTGTGAAGTCACAGAATGGAGGTGTGTGAACTCATAGAATGGAGGTGCATGAATCAAAGAATGGAGGTGTGTGAATTCATCGAATGGAGGTGTGTGAAGTCATGGAATGGAGGTGTGTGAAGTCAGAATGGAGGTGTGTGAAGTCATAGAATGGAGGTGTGTGAAGTCAGAATGGAGTTGTGTGAACTCATAGAATGGAGGTGTGTGAAGTCACAGAATGGAGGTGTGGAAGTCATAGAAAGGAGGTGTGTGAAATCAGAATGGAGGTGTGTGAAGTCTTAGAATGGAGGTGTGTGAAGTCAAAGAATGGAAGTGTGTGAAGTCAAACTGGAGGTGTGTGAAGTCACAGAATGAAGGTGTGTAAGTCACAGAATCCAGGTGTGTGAAGTCATAGAATGGAGGTGTGTGAAGTCATAGAATGGAGGTGTGTGAAGTCAAAATGGAGGTGTGTGAAGTCATAGAATGGAGGTGTGTGAAGTCACAGAATGGAGGTGTGTGAAGTCACAGAATGGAGGTGTGTGAAGTCAAAATGGAGGTGTGTGAAATCATAGAATGGACGTGTGTGAACTCGTAGAATGGAGGTGTATGAAGTCATGGAATGGAGGTGTGTGAATTCAAAGAATGGAGCTGTGTGAAGTCAAACAAAAATGGTATGTGAAGTCACAGAATGGAGGTGTGTGAAATCACAGAATGGAGGTGTGTAAAGTCAAAAAGGTGGTGTGTAGAGTCACAAATGGAGGTGTGTGAACTCATAGAAAGGAGGTGTGTGAAGTCAAAGAATGGAGGTGTGTGAAGTCAGGGAATGGAGGTGTGTGAAGTCACAGAATGGAGGTGTGTGAAGTCATAGAATGGAGGTGTGTGAAGTCATAGAATGGATGTTTCTGAAGTAAGAATGAAGGTGTGTGAAGTCATAGAATGGAGGTGTGTGAAGTCAAAATGGAGGTGTGTGAACTCATAGAATGGAGGTCTGAGAACTCATAGAATGGAGGTGTGTGAAGTCACAGAATGGACGTGTGTGAAGTCATCGAATGGAGGTGTGTGAAGTCATGGAATGGAGGTGTGTGACGTCACAGAATGGAGGTGTGTGAAGTCAGAATGGAGATGTGTGTAGTCATAGAATGGAGGTGTGTGAAGTCAGAATGGAGTTGTGTGAAGTCATAGAATGGCGGTGTGTGAAGTCACAATGGAGGTATGTGAAATCATAGAGTGGAGGTGTGTGAAGTCACAGTATGGAGGTGTGTGAAGTCATAGAGTGAAGCTTTTTGAAGTGTGAAATGAGCTGTGTGAAGTCACAGAATGGAGGTGTGTGAACTCAGAATGGAGGTGTGTGAAGTCACAGAATGGAGGTGTGAAGTCATAGAATGGAGGTGTGTGAAGTCACAGAATGGAGGTGTGTGAAGTCATAATGGAGGTGTGTGAAGTCACAGAATTGAGGTGTGTGAAGTTACAGAATGGAGGTGTGTGAAGTCATAGAATGGAGGTGTGTGAAGTCATAGAATGGAGGTGTGTGTTCATAAAATGGATGTTTGTGAAGTAAGAATGAAGGTGTGTTAAGTCATAGAATGGAGGTGTGTGAAGGCACAGAAGGGAGGTGTGTGAAGTCATAGAATGGAGCTGTGTGAAGTCATAATGGAGGTGTGTGAAGTCATAGAATGGAGGTGTGTGAACTCACAATGGAGGTGTGTGAAGTCAAAGAATGGAGGTGTGTGAAGTCATAGAAAGGAATTGTGTGAAGTCATAGAATGGAGGTGTGTGAAGCCAGAATTGAGGTGTGTGAAGTCACAAAATTGAGGTGTGTGAACTCAGAATGGAGGTGTGTGAAGACACAGAATGGAGGTTTGTGAAGTCATAGAATGGAGGTGTGTGAAGTCATAGAATGGATATTTCTGAAGTAGAATGAAGGTGTGTGAAGTCACAGAATGGAGGTGTGTGAAGTCAAAATGGAGGTGTGCGAACTCATAAAATGGAGATGTGTGAAGTCATGGAATGGAGGTGTGTGAAGTCCAAAAATGGAGGTGTGTGAAGTCAAACAATGGTGGTGTCACAGAACGGAGGTGTTTGAACTCAGAATGGAGGTGTGTGAAGTCACAGAATGGAGGTCTGTGAAGTCACAGAATGGAGGTGTGTGAAGTCACAGAATGGAGATGTGTGAAGTCACAGAATGGCGGTGTTTGAAGTCACAGATTGGAGTTGTGTGAAGTCACAGAATGGAGGTGTGTGAACTCACAATGGAGGTGTGTGAAGTCCCAGAATGGAGGTGTGTGAAGTCAAACAATAAAGGTGTTTAAAGTCACAGAATGGAGGTCTGTGAAGTCATAGAATGGAGATGTGTTAAGTCACAGAATGGAGGTGTGTGAACTCAGAGTATGGAGGTGTGTGAACTCAGAATGGATGTGTGTGAAGTCACAGAACGGAGATTTGTGAAGTCATAGAATGCAAGTGCGTGAAGTCATAGAATGGATGTTTCTGAAGTAAGAATGAAGGTGTGTGAAGTCATAGAATGGAGGTGTGTGAAGTCAAAATGGAGGTGTGTGAACTCATAGAATGGAGGTGTGAGATCTCATAGAATGGAGGTGTGTGAAGTCAAAGAATGGAGGTGTGTGAAGTCAAACAATAAAGGTGTGTGAAGTCACAGAATGGAGGTGTGTGAAATCACAGAATGGAGGTGTGTGAAGTCAAAAATGTGGTGTGTAGAGTCACAAATGGAGGTGTGTGAACTCATAGAATGGAGGTGTGTGAAGTCAAAGAATGGAGGTGTGTGAAGTCATCGAATGGAGGTGTGTGAAGTCATGGAATGGAGGTGTGTGAAGTCACAGAATAGAGGCGTGTAGTCAGAATGGAGTTGTGTGAAGTCATAGAATGGAGGTGTGTGAAGTCAAAATGGAGGTGTGTGAAGTCATAGAATGGAGGTGTGTGAAGTCACAGAATGGAGGTGTGTGAAGTCATAGAATGGAGGTGTGTGAAATCATAGAATGGAGGTGTGGGAAGTCAGAGAATGGAGCTGTGTGAAGTCAGAATGGAGGTGTGCGATGTCACAGAATGGAGGTGTGTGAAGTCATTTTATGGATCTGTGTGAATTCAGAATGGAGGTGTGTGAAGTCACAGAATGGAGGTGTGAGAACTCAGAATGGAGGTGTGTGAAGTCACAGAATCTAGGTGTGTAAAGTCATAGAATGGATGTGTGTGAAGTCATAGAATGGAGGTGTGTGAACTCATAATGGAGGTGTGAGAAGTCACAGAATTGAGGTGTGTAAAGTCACAGAATGGAGGTGTGTGAACTCATAGAATGAAGGTGTGTGAAGTCAGAACGGAGGTGTGTGAACTCAGATTGGAGGTGTGGGAATTCACAATGGAGGTGTGTGAATTTATAGAATGGAGGTGTGTGAAGTCACAGAATGGAGGGGTGTGAAGTCAAAGAATGGAGGTTTGTGAAGTCATAGAATGGAGGTGTGTGAAGTCATGGAATGGAGGTGTGTGAAGTCATAGAATGGAGGTGTGTGAAGTCACAGAATGGAGGTGCGTTAAGTCACAGAATGGAGGTTTGTGAACTCAGAATGTAGGTGTGTGAAGTCACAGAATGGAGGTGTGGGGAGTCATAGAATGGAGTTGTGTGAAGTCACAGAATGGAGGTGTGTGAATTAATAGAATGGAGGTGTGAGAAATCATAGAATGGAGGTGTGTGAAGTCAAAGAATGGAGGTGTGTGAAGTCATAGAATGGAAGTGTGTGAAGTCATAGAATGGAGGTGTGTGAAGCCAGAATTGAGGTGTGTGAAGTCACAGAATTGAGGTGTGTGAACTCAGAATGGAGGTGTGTGAAGTCACAGAATGGAGGTTTGTGAAATCAAAGAATGGAGGTGTGTAAACTCACAATGGAGGTGTGTGAAGTCAAAATGGAGTTGTGCGAACTCATAAAATGGAGATGTGTGAAGTTATGGAATGTAGGTGTGTGAAGTCCAAAAATGGAGGTGTGTGAAGTCAAACAATGGTGGTGTGTGAAGTCACAGAATGGAGGTGTGTGAAGTCAAAGAATGGAAGTGTGTGAAGTCAAACTGGAGGCGTGTGAAGTCACAGAATGAAGGTGTGTGAAGTCACAGAATGGAGGTGTTTGAAGTCATAGAATGGAGGTGTGTGAAGTCATAGAATGGAGGTGTGTGAAGTCAAAATGGAGGTGTGTGAAGTCATAGAATGGAGGTGTGTGAAGTCACAGAACGGAGGTGTGTGAAGTCACAGAATGGAGGTGTGTGAAGTCACAGAATGGAGGTGTGTGAAGTCAAAATGGAGGTGTGTGAAATCATAGAATGGACGTGTGTGAACTCGTAGAATGGAGGTGTGTGAAGTCATGGTATGGATGTGTGAATTCAAAGAATGGAGGTGTGTGAAGTCAAACAAAAATGGTGTGTGAAGTCACAGAATGGAGGTGTGTCAAATCACAGAATGGAGGTGTGTGAAGTCAAAAAGGTGGTGTGTAGAGTCACAAATGGAGGTGTGTGAACTCATAGAATGGAGGTGTGTGAAGTCAAAGAATGGAGGTGTGTGAAGTCATGGAATGGAGGTGTGTGAAGGCACAGAATGGAGGTGTGTGAAGTCATAGAATGGAGGTGTGTTAAGTCATAGAATGGATGTTTCTGAAGTAAGAATGAAGGTGTGTGAAGTCATAGAATGGAGGTGTGTGAAGTAAAAATGGAGGTCTGTGAACTCATAGAATGGAGGTCTGAGTACGCATAGAATGGAGGTGTGTGAAGTCATGGAATAAAGGTGTGTGAAGTCAAAGAATGCAGGTGTGTGAAGTCAAACAATAAAGGTGTGTGAAGTCACAGAATGGAGGTGTGTGAAATCACAGAATGGAGGTGTGTGAAGTCAAAAAGGTGGTGTGTAGAGTCACAAATGGAGGTGTGTGAACTCATAGAATGGAGGTGTGTGAAGTCAAAGAATGGAGGTGTGTGAAGTCATCGAATGGAGGTATGTGAAGTCATGGAATGGAGGTGTGTGACGTCACAGAATGGAGGTGTGTGAAGTCAGAATGGAGATGTGTGAAGTCATAGAATGGAGGTGTGTGAAGTCAGAATGGAGGTGTGTGAAGTCATAGAATGGAGGTGTGTGAAGTCAAAATGGAGGTGTGTGAACTCATAGATTGGCGGTGTGTGAAGTCACAATGGAGGTATGTGAAATCATAGAACGGAGGTGTGTGAAGTCACAGTATGGAGGTGTGTGAAGTCATAGAATGAAGCTGTGTGAAGTGTTAAATGAGCTGTGTGAAGTCACAGAATGGAGGTGTGTGAACTCAGAATGGAGGTCTGTGAAGTCATAATGGAGGTGTGTGAAGTCACAGAATTGAGGTGTGTGAAGTCATGGAATGGAGGTGTGTGAAGGCACAGAATGGAGGTGTGTGAAGTCATAGAATGGAGGTGTGTGAAGTCATAGAATGGAGGTGTGTTAAGTCATAGAATGGATGTTTCTGAAGTAAGAATGAAGGTGTGTGAAGTCATAGAATGGAGGTGTGTGAAGTAAAAATGGAGGTCTGTGAACTCATAGAATGGAGGTCTGAGTACGCATAGAATGGAGGTGTGTGAAGTCATGGAATAAAGGTGTGTGAAGTCAAAGAATGCAGGTGTGTGAAGTCAAACAATAAAGGTGTGTGAAGTCACAGAATGGAGGTGTGTGAAATCACAGAATGGAGGTGTGTGAAGTCAAAAAGGTGGTGTGTAGAGTCACAAATGGAGGTGTGTGAACTCATAGAATGGAGGTGTGTGAAGTCAAAGAATGGAGGTGTGTGAAGTCATCGAATGGAGGTATGTGAAGTCATGGAATGGAGGTGTGTGACGTCACAGAATGGAGGTGTGTGAAGTCAGAATGGAGATGTGTGAAGTCATAGAATGGAGGTGTGTGAAGTCAGAATGGAGGTGTGTGAAGTCATAGAATGGAGGTGTGTGAAGTCAAAATGGAGGTGTGTGAACTCATAGATTGGCGGTGTGTGAAGTCACAATGGAGGTATGTGAAATCATAGAACGGAGGTGTGTGAAGTCACAGTATGGAGGTGTGTGAAGTCATAGAATGAAGCTGTGTGAAGTGTGAAATGAGCTGTGTGAAGTCACAGAATGGAGGTGTGTGAACTCAGAATGGAGGTCTGTGAAGTCATAATGGAGGTGTGTGAAGTCACAGAATTGAGGTGTGTGAAGTCACAGAATGGAGGTGTGTGAAGTCATAGAATGGAGGTGTGTGAAGTCATAGAATGGTGGTGTGTGATCATAGAATGGATGTTTGTGAAGTAAGAATGAAGGTGTGTTAAGTCATAGAATGGAGGTGTGTGAAGGCACAGAAGGGAGGTGTGTGAAGTCATAGAATGGAGCTGTGTGAAGTCATAATGGAGGTGTGTGAAGTCAAAGAATGGAGGTGTGTGAAGTCATAGAAAGGAATTGTGTGAAGTCATAGAATGGAGGTGTGTGAAGCCAGAATTGAGGTGTGTGAAGTCACAGAACTGAGGTGTGTGAACTCAGAATGGAGGTGTGTGAAGACACAGAATGGAGGTTTGTGAAGTCATAGAATGGAGGTGTGTGAAGTCAAAATGGAGGTGTGCGAACTCATAAAATGGAGATGTGTGAAGTCATGGAATGGAGGTGTGTGAAGTCCAAGAATATAGGTATGTGAATTCAAACAATGGTGGTGTGTGAAGTCACAGAATGGAGGTGTGTTAAGTCAAAGAATGGAAGTGTGTGAAGTCAAAATGGAGGTGTGTGAAGTCACAGAATGGAGGTGTGTGAAGTCACAGAATGAAGGTGTTTGAAGTCAAAATTGTGGTGTGTGAAGTCACAAATGGAGGTGTCTGAAGTCGGAATGCAGCTGTGTGAAATCATAGAGTGGAGGTTTGTGAAGTCAGAATGGAGGTGTGTGAACTCATAGAATGGAGTGTGTGAAGTCACAATGGGGCTGTGTGAAGTCTTAGAATGGGGGTTTGTGAAGTCAAATTGGAGGTGTGTGAAATCACAGAATGGAGGTGTGTCAACTCACAAATGAGGTGTGTGGTCACAGAACGGAGGTTTGTGAAGTCATAGAATGGAGGTGCGTGAAGTCATAGAATGGATGTTTCTGAAGTCAGAATGAAGGTGTATGAAGTCAAAGAATGGAGGTGTGTGAAGTCAAAATGGAGGTGTGTGAACTCATAGAATGGAGGTGTGTGAACTCATAGAATGGAGGTGTGTGAAGTCATGGAATTGAGGTGTGTGAAGTCAAAGAATGGAGGTGTGTGAAGTCAAACAATATAGGTGTGTGAAGTCACAGAATGGAGGTGTGTGAACTCATAGAATGGAGGTGCATGAAGTCAAAGAATGGAGGTGTGTGAATTCGTCGAATGGAGGTGTGTGAAGTCATGGAATGGAGGTGTGTGAAGTCAGAATAGAGGTGTGTGAAGCCATAGAATGGAGGTGTGTGAAGTCAGAATGGAGTTGTGTGAACTCATAGAATGGAGGTGTGTGAAGTCACAAGGGAGTTATGTGAAGTCATAGAATGGTGGTGTGTGAAGTCACAGAATGGAGGTGTGGAAGTCATAGAAAGAAGGTGTGTGAAATCAGAATGGAGGTGTGTGAAGTCATAGAATGGAGGTGTGTGAAGTCAGAATGTAGGTGTGTGAAGTCACAGAATTGAGGTGTGTGAAGTCACACAATGGAGGTGTGTGAAGTCATAGAATGGAGGTGTGTGAAGTCATAGAATGGAGGTGTGTGAATTCATAGAATGGATGTTTGTGAAGTTAGAATGAAGGTGTGTTAAGTCATAAAATGGAGATGTGTGAAGGCACAGAATGGAGGTGTGTGAAGTCATAGAATGGAGCTGTGTGAAGTCAGAATAGAGGTGTGTGAAGTCATAGAATGGAGGTGTGCGAACTCACAATGGAGATGTGTGAAGTCAAAAAATGGAGGTGTGTGAAGTCAAAGAATGGAAGTGTGTGAAGTCATAGAATGGAGGTGTGTGAAGTCATAGAATGGAGGTGTGTGAAGTCACAGAACTGATGTTTGTGAAGTCAGAATGGAGGTGTGTGAAGTCATAGAATGGAGGTGTGTGAAATCACAGAATTGATGTTTGTGAAGTCAGAATGTAGGTGTGTGAACTCACAATGGAGGTGTGTGAAGTCACAGAATTGATGTTTGTGAAGTCAGAATGGAGGTGTGTGAAGTCAGAATGGACGTGTGTGAAGTCATAGAATGGAGGTGTGTGAAGTCACAATGCAGGTGTGTGAACTCATAGAATGGAGGTGTGTGAAGTCACTGAATGGAGGTGTGTGAAGTCATAGAATGGAGGTGTGTGAAGTCATAGAATGGAGGTTTGTGAAGTCATACAATGGAGGTGTGTGAAGTCATAGAATGGAAGTTTCTGAAGTAAGAATGTAGGTGTGTGAAGTCATAGAATGGAGGTGTGTGAAGTCAAAATGGTGGTGTGTGAACTCATAGAATGGATGTGTGTGAACTGATAGAGTGGAGGTGTGTGAAGTCATGGAATGGAGGTGTGTGAAGTCAAAGAATGGAGGTGTGTGAAGTCAAACAATGGAGGTGTGCGAAGTCACAGAATGGAGGTTTGTGAAGTCACAGAATGGAAGTGTGTGAAGTCAAAATGGAGGTGTGTGAAGTCACAGAGTGGAGGTGTGTGAAGTCACAGAATGGAGGTGTGTGAAGTCAAAATGGTGGTGTGTAACGTCACAAATGGAGGTGTGTGAAGTCAAAGAATGTAGGTGTGTGAACTCAGAATGGAGGTGTGTGAATTACCAGAATGGAGGTGTGGGAAGTCATAGAATGGAGTTGTGTGAAGTCACAGAATGGAGATGTGTGAATTCATAGAATATAGGTGTGTGACGTCATAGAATGGAGGTGTGTGAAGTCACAGAATGTAGGTGTGTGAAGTCACAGAATGGAGGTTTGTGAAGTCATAGAATGGAGGTGTGTGAAGTCATAGAATGGATGTTTCTGAAGTAGAATGAAGGTGTGTGAAGTCACAGAATGGAGGTGTGTGAAGTCAAAATGGAGGTGTGCGAACTCATAAAATGGAGATGCGTAAAGTCATGGAATGGAGGTGTGTGAAGTCCAAAAATGGAGGTGTGTGAAGTCAAACAATGGTGGTGTGTGAAGTCAGAGAATGGAGGTGTGTGAAGTCAACGAATGGAAGGGTGTGAAGTCAAAATGGAGGTGTGTGAAGTCACAGAATGGAGGTGTGTGAAGTCACAGAATGGAGGTGTGTGAAGTCATAGAATGGAGGTGTGTGAAGTCACAGAATGGAGATGTGTGAAGTCACAGAATGGCGGTGTTTGAAGTCAGAGATTGGAGTTGTGTGAAGTCCCAGAATGGAGGTGTGTAAAGTCAAACAATAAAGGTGTTTAAAGTCACAGAATGGAGGTCTGTGAAGTCATAGAATGGAGATGTGTTAAGTCACAGCATGGAGGTGTGTGAACTCAGAGTATGGAGGTGTGTGAACTCAGAATGGATATGTGTGAAGTCACAGAACGGAGATTTGTGAAGTCATAGAATGCAAGTGCGTGAAGTCATAGAATGGATGTTTCTGAAGTAAGAATGAAGGTGTGTGAAGTCATAGAATGGAGGTGTGTGAAGTCAAAATGGAGGTGTGTGAACTCATAGAATGGAGGTGTGAGATCTCATAGAATGGAGGTGTGTGAAGTCAAAGAATGGAGGTGTGTGAAGTCAAACAATAAAGGTGTGTGAAGTCACAGAATGGAGGTGTGTGAAATCACAGAATGGAGGTGTGTGAAGTCAAAAATGTGGTGTGTAGAGTCACAAATGGAGGTGTGCGAAGTCAAAGAATGGAGGTGTGTGAAGTCATCGAATGGAGGTGTGTGAAGTCATGGAATGGAGGTGTGTGAAGTCACAGAATAGAGGCGTGTAGTCAGAATGGAGTTGTGTGAAGTCATAGAATGGAGGTGTGTGAAGTCAAAATGGAGGTGTGTGAAGTCATAGAATGGAGGTGTGTGAAGTCACAGAATGGAGGTGTGTGAAGTCATAGAATGGAGGTGTGTGAAATCATAGAATGGAGGTGTGGGAAGTCAGAGAATGGAGCTGTGTGAAGCCATAATGGAGGTGTGCGATGTCACAGAATGGAGGTGTGTGAAGTCACTTTATGGATCTGTGTGAATTCAGAATGGAGGTGTGTGAAGTCACAGAATGGAGGTGTGAGAACTCAGAATGGAGGTGTGTGAAGTCACAGAATCTAGGTGTGTAAAGTCATAGAGTGGATGTGTGTGAAGTCATAGAATGGAGGTGTGTGAACTCATAATGGAGGCGTGAGAAGTCACAGAATTGAGGTGTGTAAAGTCACAGAATGGAGGTGTGTGAACTCATAGAATGAAGGTGTGTGAAGTCAGAACGGAGGTGTGTGAACTCAGATTGGAGGTGTGGGAAGTCAAAATGGAGGTGTGTGAATTTATAGAATGGAGGTGTGTGAAGTCACAGAATGGAGGGGTGTGAAGTCAAAGAATGGAGGTTTGTGAAGTCATAGAATGGAGGTGTGTGAAGTCATGGAATGGAGGTGTGTGAAGTCATAAAATGGAGGTGTGTGAAGTCACAGAATGGAGGTGCGTTAAGTCACAGAATGGAGGTTTGTGAACTCAGAATGTAGGTGTGTGAAGTCACAGAATGGAGGTGTGGGAAGTCATAGAATGGAGTTGTGTGAAGTCACAGAATGGAGGTGTGTGAATTAATAGAATGGAGGTGTGAGAAATCATAGAATGGAGGTGTGTGAAGTCAAAGAATGGAGGTGTGTGAAGTCATAGAATGGAAGTGTGTGAAGTCATAGAATGGAGGTGTGTGAAGCCAGAATTGAGGTGTGTGAAGTCACAGAATTGAGGTGCGTGAACTCAGAATGGAGGTGTGTGAAGTCACAGAATGGAGGTTTGTGAAATCAAAGAATGGAGGTGTGTAAACTCACAATGGAGGTGTGTGAAGTCAAAATGGAGTTGTGCGAACTCATAAAATGGAGATGTGTGAAGTTATGGAATGTAGGTGTGTGAAGTCCAAAAATGGAGGTGTGTGAAGTCAAACAATGGTGGTGTGTGAAGTCACAGAATGGAGGTGTGTGAAGTCAAAGAATGGAAGTGTGTGAAGTCAAACTGGAGGCGTGTGAAGTCACAGAATGAAGGTGTGTGAAGTCACAGAATGGAGGTGTTTGAAGTCATAGAATGGAGGTGTGTGAAGTCATAGAATGGAGGTGTGTGAAGTCAAAATGGAGGTGTGTGAAGTCATAGAATGGAGGTGTGTGAAGTCACAGAACGGAGGTGTGTGAAGTCACAGAATGGAGGTGTGTGAAGTCACAGAATGGAGGTGTGTGAAGTCAAAATGGAGGTGTGTGAAATCATAGAATGGACGTGTGTGAACTCGTAGAATGGAGGTGTGTGAAGTCATGGTATGGAGGTGTGTGAATTCAAAGAATGGAGGTGTGTGAAGTCAAACAAAAATGGTGTGTGAAGTCACAGAATGGAGGTGTGTCAAATCACAGAATGGAGGTGTGTGAAGTCAAAAAGGTGGTGTGTAGAGTCACAAATGGAGGTGTGTGAACTCATAGAATGGAGGTGTGTGAAGTCAAAGAATGGAGGTGTGTGAAGTCATGGAATGGAGGTGTGTGAAGGCACAGAATGGAGGTGTGTGAAGTCATAGAATGGAGGTGTGTTAAGTCATAGAATGGATGTTTCTGAAGTAAGAATGAAGGTGTGTGAAGTCATAGAATGGAGGTGTGTGAAGTAAAAATGGAGGTCTGTGAACTCATAGAATGGAGGTCTGAGAACGCATAGAATGGAGGTGTGTGAAGTCATGGAATAAAGGTGTGTGAAGTCAAAGAATGCAGGTGTGTGAAGTCAAACAATAAAGGTGTGTGAAGTCACAGAATGGAGGTGTGTGAAATCACAGAATGGAGGTGTGTGAAGTCAAAAAGGTGGTGTGTAGAGTCACAAATGGAGGTGTGTGAACTCATAGAATGGAGGTGTGTGAAGTCAAAGAATGGAGGTGTGTGAAGTCATCGAATGGAGGTATGTGAAGTCATGGAATGGAGGTGTGTGACGTCACAGAATGGAGGTGTGTGAAGTCAGAATGGAGATGTGTGAAGTCATAGAATGGAGGTGTGTGAAGTCAGAATGGAGGTGTGTGAAGTCATAGAATGGAGGTGTGTGAAGTCAAAATGGAGGTGTGTGAACTCATAGATTGGCGGTGTGTGAAGTCACAATGGAGGTATGTGAAATCATAGAATGGAGGTGTGTGAAGTCACAGTATGGAGGTGTGTGAAGTCATAGAATGAAGCTGTGTGAAGTGTGAAATGAGCTGTGTGAAGTCACAGAATGGAGGTGTGTGAACTCAGAATGGAGGTGTGTGAAGTCACAGAATGGAGGTGTGTGAAGTCATAATGGAGGTGTGTGAAGTCACAGAATTGAGGTGTGTGAAGTCACAGAATGGAGGTGTGTGAAGTCATAGAATGGTGGTGTGTGATCATAGAATGGATGTTTGTGAAGTAAGAATGAAGGTGTGTTAAGTCATAGAATGGAGGTGTGTGAAGGCACAGAAGGGAGGTGTGTGAAGTCATAGAATGGAGCTGTGTGAAGTCATAATGGAGGTGTGTGAAGTCAAAGAATGGAGGTGTGTGAAGTCATAGAAAGGAATTGTGTGAAGTCATAGAATGGAGGTGTGTGAAGCCAGAATTGAGGTGTGTGAAGTCACAGAACTGAGGTGTGTGAACTCACAATGGAGGTGTGTGAAGACACAGAATGGAGGTTTGTGAAGTCATAGAATGGAGGTGTGTGAAGTCAAAATGGAGGTGTGCGAACTCATAAAATGGAGATGTGTGAAGTCATGGAATGGAGGTGTGTGAAGTCCAAGAATATAGGTATGTGAATTCAAACAATGGTGGTGTGTGAAGTCACAGAATGGAGGTGTGTTAAGTCAAAGAATGGAAGTGTGTGAAGTCAAAATGGAGGTGTGTGAAGTCACAGAATGGAGGTGTGTGAAGTCACAGAATGAAGGTGTTTGAAGTCAAAATTGTGGTGTGTGAAGTCACAAATGGAGGTGTCTGAAGTCGGAATGCAGCTGTGTGAAATCATAGAGTGGAGGTGTGTGAAGTCAGAATGGAGGTGTGTGAACTCATAGAATGGAGTGTGTGAAGTCACAATGGGGCTGTGTGAAGTCTTAGAATGGGGGTTTGTGAAGTCAAATTGGAGGTGTGTGAAATCACAGAATGGAGGTGTGTCAACTCACAAATGAGGTGTGTGGTCACAGAACGGAGGTTTGTGAAGTCATAGAATGGAGGTGCGTGAAGTCATAGAATGGATGTTTCTGAAGTCAGAATGAAGGTGTATGAAGTCAAAGAATGGAGGTGTGTGAAGTCAAAATGGAGGTGTGTGAACTCATAGAATGGAGGTGTGTGAACTCATAGAATGGAGGTGTGTGAAGTCATGGAATTGAGGTGTGTGAAGTCAAAGAATGGAGGTGTGTGAAGTCAAACAATATAGGTGTGTGAAGTCACAGAATGGAGGTGTGTGAACTCATAGAATGGAGGTGCATGAAGTCAAAGAATGGAGGTGTGTGAATTCATCGAATGGAGGTGTGTGAAGTCATGGAATGGAGGTGTGTGAAGTCAGAATGGAGGTGTGTGAAGTCATAGAATGGAGGTGTGTGAAGTCAGAATGGAGTTGTGTGAACTCATAGAATGGAGGTGTGTGAAGTCACAAGGGAGTTATGTGAAGTCATAGAATGGTGGTGTGTGAAGTCACAGAATGGAGGTGTGGAAGTCATAGAAAGGAGGTGTGTGAAATCAGAATGGAGGTGTGTGAAGTCACAGAATTGAGGTGTGTGAAGTCACACAATGGAGGTGTGTGAAGTCATAGAATGGAGGTGTGTGAAGTCATAGAATGGAGGTGTGTGAATTCATAGAATGGATGTTTGTGAAGTTAGAATGAAGGTGTGTTAAGTCATAAAATGGACATGTGTGAAGGCACAGAATGGAGGTGTGTGAAGTCATAGAATGGAGCTGTGTGAAGTCAGAATGGAGGTGTGTGAAGTCATAGAATGGAGGTGT